>JAVYIG010001031.1:0-398819 GCA_035222895.1 Strongylocentrotus droebachiensis
TAAACCCTAACAAATAACCTAAACACTGGGTCTGTTACTATTCGAAATAGTGTATGTAGCGACCGCGTGGAGAAAATATTGACTTGTTGAAAATTAATTTTCAGAGCAACATGAAAAATTATTTTGATGTTAAGGAATTTAATGTAATTTTCCTGTATTTGTCCTTGCGAGGCGGCCCAGATCTAGAGGGCTGAAACCAATTTTGTCCCAAATTATATAATGCAGGGATTTCAACCCCCTACTCCCCCCCCCCCCCCCACACACACACACACTTCTGGTGCCTATGGTGCCTCCATTATCTGAATCGTATGAGTAAACTTGTCAGGCCTTTATAGCCAAACGCAAGTATTTTGGGTCAAATGAACCTAATACTTTCCTTAAATTTTGTCCCCTACTTGAATAATGCAGAGACGTCAACCCCCTCTGCTCCACCCCTCCGACTTCCAGCGCCTATGGTACCTTCCCTTATCTGACTCGTATGAGATAATTTGTGTCAGGCCTTATAGCTGTTGTCAAATGAACCCACATACCTTAAGACGTAACTGCTGCTCGAAGTCAGCCTGATTCTTGATGTTGTGCTGATGATGACCGACGATCACGCATTTGAAACAGACATGGACCTTACATTCCTCACAAAACATATCTTTGTTCTCTTGTTTGTGGATGGAGCACTTCTCGGATAGATGACCAATACTGACTTTCCCGTTGATGATATCCTGTATGGATACAATCTCATGTCCTTCAAAGAGTGATGTCAGCTGCTTATGGCTGCAGTCGCAATTAGTGCACATATAGAAATTACACGTTTTACAGAATGAGACAGCATCTTGATGAAACTTGCATGCAGTGCATTTTGGACGCATCTCAAGGACAGCGTTCATCCCTCCACACTCGGCGTGGTAATTATCTACAAGTCCGTTGACAGTCACATTGGTGAGGAAATCATCGACACGGTTCGCAGACAACTTGGTGATCTTCCTGCAGAGAGGACAGATCATGTGATCGAGATCCTGGTGGGAAAGGTCGTAGTTCTTGAGACATTTCCGACAGAAGGTGTGTCCGCATGAAGTCAGGATCGTTGCCTCGTCGAAGATATCAAGACATAATGGACACGTCAGGTTCTCTAAAGAGCTTGGAGCTTTCTCTTTCTCAGTCTGCTCAGCCATTGGTACAAATAGCGGATTTCTGGCTTATTACAAACACGAGCTCATTCTACGCATATATCCAATGTCCATTAAAACACAATAACTAATAAACTAGAAGCCAACAATCAGTTCATGCAAGCCCGAAACTGTATGCAGTGATAATAGATTTTGTCCTAACTGCATGCATGCAGTTCTGTCCCAAGTTATCACGTTGATTACAAATATGTGACGAAAAAGGAGCGAATTACTTTGATCGAAAATACTGAGCGTCTATTCAAGTGTATATATTAATGCAATTAATAACGATGCTAAACTATCAGTAGATTGTCTGTGAATATAATGCAGTCTGTGCATCCTAAATCTATGAATAGAAGTGGTTTTCCCACAGAGAGTGGGCGCGCAGCCGATATTAAGCACCTTTGAACTTATTTCCTAATTCGCAAACTCAAACGGAAATACATCTTTTCCTATTGATCTTACGACCTTTGCTATACTATACAAACATAACAATGACACATTATAATTACCTTGGGGGGCACCGAACTTCAGCTACGAACACAAGACCGCGCGCGATACAGGCAGAAGATCAGTAAGACATCATGAAACGATTTCAAGATGGAAAACAATTGTCCTGTATAAGGAAGAAGCAACACGTCTTCCTATCGACAAATTAGATGTTATCTTTAACAGAGAAAAGTGTGTCTCCTAAAAATACAAAAAGGGCAAATGAACGAAATGGCCTACCAAACCGACACAACAAAGAACACCACCATATCTTTATATTCGATCATTTTCAATTTATTCCGGTAGAACCAAACAAGATATATCATTATATAAAAATTAAAAAACTGAAGCGGCCATGCATGTAGCTCGAAGCGAAAACGGTCAGTGGCTAAACCATTCACTCTGTACGTACATGTAATGTACATGCGTACACACCCTAATCTTCATTTGTATTGGAATGCAAAGCATCTTGTAACCTACAATAGGAAATTACATTAATGGTGGTATTCATCATTTTTATCTATACAGTGCGACCCAGAAAAAACGAACCCGAGAATTATCGATGTTTTATCATAACTTAATCACAATTATAATTAATAAATGACACATATTTGTAAAGCTTAGATCCTCCTCTTACATTTGATACAACTCATATGAAGCTATTTCACGCATGAGTGATTAAAAGCAATTTGAAGGAAGGAAGCCAAAAAGTCATTTGGCGGCGGTATCTGAGTTTTGAAGAAAAAGTCACATTTCTAGAAATTTCATTTTCATCTCGTTCATATGACACCTCAATCAGGAAAAAATGAGGAAGGAATAACAAAGTTCTGTTTGTTTGAAGTGATGCTTTAAAAACGAGTTGCATCAAGTGAAAGAGGATGATCTTGCTCATCATGTATATTAGTAATTTGCATCATCAGTACTGGGTCTAATAAATTAAAGAGAACTGAATTTGAACCTGGGTCATAAGCTACCCCCCCCCCCCTCCCCCCTCATTTTGTGTCATTGCCCTTCCTTTCCGTCACTTATTTCCTTTTTGCCACGGAGTATGTACAATATTTGTTACCTTTGTGATGCAATGTCACTGCAAAGTATTTTTTTTCAATTTGATCTTGATTACTTACTTTTGAAATTGAAGGAAGTAGACCCAAAATAAAACACCCCCAAAATTGCTTTAAAGGTACTATGTCCCATTTGCAGGCCAACAAAATGAAAAAGTTAAATTCCAACTGCATTTGAAAGATAATACTAATTTAGAACTTCCCTAAAAAAGGTGGGGCTTGAAAATGTCTTCAAGTTGGAAAATAACGACTATTAGTTGTCAAATCGACTTTAGGGCTATAGAGCCCAAAAGTAATAGTCTTGATTTTCAGACAATTGTACCGAATGGTCATACGTTTTATGCTGCGCAAAGATTCAATCAGTTTAATCTTGGCCATCACAAGAAGTGGGTTATTGATGTAGACAAATGCTCATGTACCCTTTACAACTCTTTTCATGTATGTTATTACCAAAGAAGAAAAAAAGCAAGTCAGGTACTCAATAGTGTCTGACAGTGAAGTCTTGCAAGTAAACGGGTTTCCTTGCATAATTTGAATATGAGGACACTGCTAACGTTTAAATTTCACAGATAGGACATACATGACATATTCATAATTCCTGCAAAGTTTTACAGAATTTGAGGTTGGCTGCAAAAGGGACATAGTACCTTTAATGGGGTTATTTTTTGTTCTTCACAGTAAGTTTTTTTTTTAATATTAAAGTGGTTCTTAATTAACATTTTTCCGAAAATCAATCAGCTTTTCAATTGTGACTGATACTTTTCAGTCATTTCGATTCAACCGGAGTGTTGGCTCAGTCAGTAGAGCGTCCGCCTCACAACCGGGAGGTCGTGGGTTCGAACCCCGGCCGCGTCATACCAAAAGACGTTAAAAGATGGGAGTTGTTGCTACCTTGTTTGGCGTTCAACAATAGAGCAACGTCGATCTGGCGCTGCTCAGTGGCTGCCGGGCTCACGATCAATTGGGCAAAATAAATTTCCGTTTCGGTTTAATAAAATTTGGAGTGGACCATTAAGAATTATTATTAAATATTATTATGCGGTACCCGCTGCTAAGATAATTGTCTAGTTGCAAATTTCCTCGAGAGGGCCCACCCTACTCCGACACATTTCCCTGCATCGAGCCTCTTTTCAAAAGCCTCTTTTCAAAAGCATGCAGTACATAAATCTAGTTCAACACTAGTGCACTGTGGTGCCCCCCCCCCCCCCCACACACACACACACACACTTTGGCAGGCGCTCCGCCGCCCCTGGATATATGTAACGCCTTGGAACAATGTTTCATTGAATTTCTTTTTGGACAGCAAACTTCGTTAATTTTTGCGACCATTTCCAAAAAGTGATCTCCGCGCAGCACTTTAACATGTTTAATAAATGAAGCGCGTGATCGGAGCAAATGGAAATGGAGGATCGTGTTCAGTACCCTTCTGCGACATACCATTTCATTTTCTTATCATGTTACGTGAGGTGAAAGTGATAGAACTTCTCTTCTAGCCAATACAATATGTCTCTCATTAAAACTTTTTCGTTTTTCTTTGAAAAGTTGGCAATAATGATACTCTGATTGCATTACTTGATACTCACTTCACCGACAAACA
This sequence comes from Strongylocentrotus droebachiensis, assembly GCA_035222895.1. Taxonomy (NCBI): domain Eukaryota; kingdom Metazoa; phylum Echinodermata; class Echinoidea; order Camarodonta; family Strongylocentrotidae; genus Strongylocentrotus; species Strongylocentrotus droebachiensis. The sequence goes on from JAVYIG010001031.1 coordinate 4,308, forward strand.
TTGTTTTGAAAATAGAATTTCAAAATCTATTTGTGTCAGATGTTGGTTAACCAATACCTTATCATCGTTAGTTAGCATATGACTTCTGCGTTATCTAAAGTAATGTATTTTACTTAAACGGATTTGATATGGATTGTTCACAGTTACCGTTTGATTCTGAGTTTAGCTTTTTTATTGGACGCACTGACTGTATACTTTAGGCATTGGAACACTCTTAAAGATTTCTTGGATGAATGATCAAATACTCTACATGCAAAGCAGTACAATCTGTTAAAATTTATTAGAAACAAAATTATCTGGACCACGAATCGACATTTAAGTGTTCGCACGACTGATTTAAATGATAAGTAATTATAGACTTCATATTATTTTGCAATTTTAAAAGTATTTGTATCATATACCATAAACGGTCCTTAAACGTCGAAATGTTCGCGCTCTCTCTCTCTCTCTCCCTCCCTCTCTCTCTCTCTCTCCCCTGTACCATCTTCTTATAACCCCCCCCCCCTCCTCCTCCGTCTCCTCCCTCTCACCCATTTTCTACCCCAATTACTCGACCTGTTACTAATTCGTATCACATAAGATGATTTTAAACATAACCACAGTGAAAAAAATTGATGAATTAAAACAAGTGTTTCGTGAATTTTTTTTCTCTTTGATTTGTTTTAGCAATCTATATTTACATTTCATAATAAACGTTTATAGCTGACATAATATTGTCGAAAAACGGTAAACAGATTAGGCCACAAAACAAATCTTATCACAATTAATCAAAATATATTAGAGATCACTACAATATTACATCAACTTCCTCAAACTATTATAAACTACAACTGTATATCATTACGTCCAAGGCTCAAAATATATTGTTTTGGTCCACGGGGACTCTTTTAGTACTCAACGGGGCTAGCTCTTTTTTAGACAAATTTGTATTGAATCTGTACCCATGCATGATACTCCTAAATTCTTTGCTATTTTATCATCATTATTTATTTAAGTCGGCATTTTCCCTCTTACAAACGAAAACCAACTCATATTTATATCAACAGTTGATTAAAATGACTTTGGTAGTAAAAACTCCATAAAATATAATCAAGGTCAGACTCATGTTTCCATTTAAGTGCTACGTTTACATTTTAGCTTATAAAAAAAAATTATTTCAGAAGTGCGTGCATGGTAAATATACGTTTCGATCTTAGAAGCAGTGCTTCGTGAATAATACATGTAGGTCTTATGTTCAATCACCTTTGGTATATTACGCTTTTATTAAAACCTGCTCGAATCTGTATCAAGCTAAGAATCTGCTGGTCCTCGAATATGGAATTCCCTCCCTTCTGATGTAATCTCCAGCACTAATGTTACTTCATTTAAAACCAAACTCAAACGTTCAATAATAACTACCTATGTCAACTAAACATGTAATTTTATCTCACCTCCTTACGTTTTCTTATTTCACCTTTTCCTATTTCCCTTTACCTGTATGTTTAGTGCTTAAATGTTTTAATGTTTTTTTTATAACTCAGTTTGTTTGTATCTCATGTTTATTCTATATATGTTTCTTTATGTATTGGGGGCCCCATTAATCAAGCCTTGGCTTTTAGGGGCACCCTGACCATTTACACTGTATCAATATTGTTCATACACGCATGATGTGTATACTGTTTTTTTAAATTGTAAATGGTTTAATAAAACGAATTGAATTGAATATGAATTGTCATGGGTGGATTTAAAACATCCTTCATCTCTACATCACGGCAAACTAATCCTTCTTATTATCAGTTCCCAGATCTTTCAATTTGACTAATGGCTTTTTCAAACAGGGCGCAAAGTCAATACGAAGGAATTTGTCGCACCATATATGGTCCTCCCATGATTAAAAAAAAATTGATTTGATGTATAGGCCTTTAAGGCAAGTTCAATAAAACATCCATACGAAGAGTAATATGATGTCATACAATTAAAACAAAATAATAATACCAATAACTTTACAGGATGACCCATGATAGCCAAAAACGATGCAAAATAATCATAATAAGTCAAGAAATCTAAAAACAAACATTAAAAAAATATATATTTGATAACCACAACGTGAGGGAAATAACACTAAAAAGAAGTTAATCTATATCATTTTATTACCAATTTTCAAGTGGTACATAGTTATACTATATCACTGGCTTTAAGTAAATATCTAAGAGATACGATTACACAAGAAGTCGACCGCATATATTTTACGTACAATATTTAACTATCATTTCCGGATAGGAAAGTTATAATTATAATGTATAATAACAACGGTATTCAGGCAATTAAAATATATCATGAGAATGCACATCTTTCTTTCGTTTAGTTATCTTATAATACACAATAGAATATGACACATTATAGGCCCATATTAGAGTAGAGGTGGAGTAGAGATCGATATTATACACAACACCAATACTGGTAATAAAGAGTGTGAGGTGGATTACAGTGTTACATTGATAAAATACAACTTCTTCCAACAAGTAAACGCGAGCATGTCTGGAGAGAGGGAAACCAAGTTACACCAACTACCATCAAGTGTAATATTAAGTACATTGAACTCAACTCTCTCCTTCAGGTTCAGACCATCAAGGTCATAGAGCCTGATCACCACTTTACCATTATTACGATCAACACTCGCTACATACACCCTGTCCTGCTCATCCACGGCAGCATACAGGTGGACACCGCTTGCAGCTTGTAGAGACTTACCAGCATTCCCATCCCTGGCATAGACCGTTACCACGCTTGGGTAAAAATGGGTGGAATTACATGAACTCGTGACGATCAAACCAGACCTGGTAGCAGATACCTGCCTCGTAATGTTGTGTTTTGATGAAACGGTGTATTTGAGAGTGGATCCAGTCGGGTCATAGATGAAGACTTGCTTCTCATAGCTAGTGATGAATATTTCATCTGATGGACTTCTATTTAGTCTGAGCAAGTCACGGCCTTTCAAGTGGATGGTTGATTTCCTGGATCCATTGGGAGAATATATGTGTGCTTCTGTGTTTCCCGTCGATATGCATAATGACATGTCTTGTTGAAACACAAAACCACAACACTTCATGTTACTTGGTATGTTTGCATACTGCTCCTGTTTACCAGCTGAATCAATGATATCTATACCACGTGTGTCCCCATATCCGATAGCTACACTATCATCAGAGTACTGGGCCATTTTACACATCGCTCCCCGTAGATCTACATACTGAATGACTTGCAACTTGGGATCTGATTCAGAGATGCTCCCGAGGTCAAGACGAGTATCAACAGCAGGCTTAAACCTCTTCTCCTGTGCTTTCTTCGTGATGGCTACCGCCGAAGTGTGATCAGTAGCCTCCTTCAGCATGGCATCCAGCTCCTCACAGAGCAAGGTATGAGCAGACAGACTGTCTGTCTCAAGACGACCCAGTATGTCATTAGATACCAGTGCTACTGAACTACAAATACTCTTGATCCTCTGTCGATCTTTGGATTTCATAACGCTGAGGTCGTCATCGAAACTCCGCTTTACTGCATTGATTTCCTCGATGAGATTTCGATGATTTTCTTCAAGCCGTTTGGCCTTGATGCTGTAGGCTTGACTGACATCTTCCAGTAGTTTCTGCACGGCAGTGTATACTTCATGACGTTGTACTTCGACATTTTGAATGTTCTTCTCAAGTTCTGTCTTCTTAGCGGCATATCGCTGGGCAAGGTCGTTCACCTAAACAGAACAAATGATAGAGAAATTAAAATAACTTTTTCTGGCATGAGATGTATGCTAATAACATGGAGTTGATTGAACATGAAATACAGGTTTTGCAAGCGCCTGAATGATCACAAAAGTAATACCCCCCCCCCCCACACACACACACACACATAATTATAGGGGACAGAGGAATTGAATTCATTGTTGTTTTTCTGCTTCCTTAAAAGATAATCCAGTCCTAGTAATTAGTCCATTTGTATGAAAGCAGTAATAACAGAGAAAAAGTATGGAGATAGTTTTATGATAATAATGATTATAATCATTATCATGGTAATAATGATAACAAAAGCAATATAATAGATAATAAGAAGAATAATAGTACTACTTCTTTTACTTCCAAGTATGGTGATGATGATGATGATGATGATAAATTTCATTAACATTATTACTTTTATCGAAATGATTTTCGTGTAACAAAATAAAAAAAACAAAGACATTGCATTTCTCAAAGATTTGCAATTGAAGCATATTTAAAATTCATATTTTGTTACATATATTTTGTAATTCCTTGCGAGGCCACCCCCCCCCCCCTCCTCCCCCCCCCCCCCTCACTTGTCCCCTCCGCCCCCACCCTCCTCCTCGCTTCTTGCGCCAATGGTACCTTAAAGTTAATTGATTTTGTCGTTTTCATGACAAACTGAGACACACGTTGACTTTACAATCCTTGTCAGAGGAAGGGGCACCTATTTTTGCCCCAACCCCGGCCGGCTGTCAGTTTGACGGATGGAAGAAACTTCTCCTTTGGTTGCGGTGATTAGTATACATTGTAGACAGGGTTTATAATTTCATATACAAGAAACACCTGATCAATCAATATTCGAGGGAATTTAGCGACCGCGTGGAGGAATGTTTGCTTTTAGAATGCTCGAAAAATACTTTTCAGAGGAATTGAAAGCTTAGTTTGATGCAGGGAATTCGATATAATTTTCCTTTATTTTTCCTCGCATGCGAGGGGGTACCTTCCCTTGTCTGAATTGTATGAGTAAACTTGTCAGGCCTTTATAGCCAAACGCAAGTAGCTTTTGTCAAATGATGACCCACTTATCTTCATTCAATTTTGTCCCCCACTTGAATAATGCAGAGACATCAACCCCCTCTGGATGCCCGGCCCCATCCCGCTCCGACTTCCAGCGCCTAATGGTACCTTCCCTTATCTGAATCACGCGTGTGTTAACTTGTGTCAGGCCTTATAGTATAGTTGTAGTCAAATGAACCCACTTAGTGACTTACCTTAAGACGTAACTGCTGCTCGAAGTCAGCCTGATTCTTGATTTTGTGAAATTGATGACCGACGATCACGCACTTGAGACATACATGGACCTTACAATCCTCACAAAACATATCTTTGTCCTCTTGTTTGTGGATGCAGCACTTCTCAGATAGATGACCTATGCTGACCTTCCCGTTGATGATATCCTGTATGGATACAATCTCATGACCTTCAAAGACTGATGTCAGCAGCGCATGACTGCAGCCGCAATCAGTGCACATGTAATTATTACACGTTCTACAGAATGATACAGCATCTGATTCTTGATGAAACTTGCAAGCAGTGCATTTTGGACGCATCTCAAGGACAGCGTTCATCCCTCCACACTCGGCGTGGTAATTGTCTACAAGTCCGTTGACAGTCACATTGGTGAGGAAATCGTCGACACGGTTCGCAGACAACTTGGTGATCTTCCTGCAGAGAGGACAGATCATGTGATCGAGATCCTGGTGGGACAGGTCATAGTTCTTGAGACATTTCCGACAGAAGGTGTGTCCGCATGAAGTCAGGATTGTTGCCTCGTCGAAGATATCAAGACATAGTGGACACGTCAGGTTCTCTAAAGAGCTTGGAACTTTCTCAGTCTCAGTCTGCTCAGCCATTGGAACAAATAGCGGATTTCTGGCTTATTACAAACACGAGCTCATTCTACTATATGCAGTGACGTAAAGTAATAGATTGTAGTAGATTGCGTTCTAACTGCATGCAGTTATTGTTCGCACGTTGATTACAAATATGTGTCGAAAGAGGAGTGCATAACCGGGGAGGTGGGAGGAACTTTGATCGAAAATACTAAGTCTGTAGTCAAGTGTTTACATCAAACAAATGTGATAACAATGCTTAACTCAGACTTAAGTAGATCAAGGTTCAAGGTTCATTGTTCATATTTATTTTCCATTTAACAATCGAAATTCGTTGACAGATTGAGTTGACAGAAAACCAAAACGAAATAATTAAACAATAAAAGATATAATCATGCATCAAAAATAATAAACATAAATAACAGGTGAGGTGGAATGACGATAAGTTTTTACAAGTATCAATAATGTATTGCATTACTATAATTATTATTATTATTATTATCATTATTATTATTATTATTATTATTATCATTATTATTATTATTATTATTATTGTCATTATATTTTTATCGTCACTAATGTCATCATCATTAAATTATTATTATTATTGTTTTAATATTACTATTATTGTTATTTTAAGGTATCATTATTGTTTTATCCCCCTAAACGAACCGCATTCTTACATAGTTATCGTTCAAGGGGTGCTGATTATTCATTAGGATGGATTTTGCTTTTTTTCTACTTTCTTATTTCGACATCTAGCCCCTTTCACACCGGATCTGCGAAGAGTTGCGTGGTGTTGCGTACCGACTACGCCGAAGTTAAGCTGCGTACTCATGAATAAATTGATGCTTCGGCGTAGTCCCTGCGTAGGTTTTGCGTAGGCTTGCGTATATTTACGTACCCTGTGCGCAGGCACCGCGTACCTACGGCGTAGGCAATTGGCGTAGGGTTACGTACGCTTGCGTAGGCCTGGCGTAGAGTTACGTACGCTTGCGTATGCCTGGCGTAGGGTTGCCAAAAGTGGCATTTGGTACACGGTTTTGACCGTTATATTTTCATTTTTTTAGTAGGTATTAACAACTGCTGAGGCTATTTTGCAGTAATGTTAATTTGTTCAAGATATTATTTTCCAAAAAATGCAGACATTTTTGTGGATGTACTACATTATTATACTCATTCACAAGGGTAATAAATGAACTTTCTGTTGATGTACATTGCAAGGTCACGTGATGTGATTCGATAACTCAAAACGCTAACAAAAGAGCGCTTATTTTGATTTGTGAATAAATGTGGACAGAAGTCTGATATTTGTTGACCATATCCCTTTTTTTCACTCATTTGTAAATATCATTCCATTAACAGTTTCCTGAAAGTTTGAAGACGATAGCTGTTGTCCTTTGTCCGTAGCGTATATGTGTGTGTGACAATGTAATGATATAAATGTTAGTCATTTATTACTTCTGACATACACACTCACTCAGTCTCACTAACAGAGTGAGACAAAATTATTTCTTTGCTCATTTCAATTAAACAAAATTATTTTACAAACATACAAACAGGGCCATAAACGTACACACAAGCAAACAAACCGACACAAATACATACAGATTTCCACAAAACATAATAACATTTCGCATGAGGCATCAGTTTGTGAGTCTTATCTCTGTTTATTATATCAACAGCCTGAGATGTCAACATCACAAATTGAATAAACCATAACAAGCAAAACACGTCAGTCTGAAAATCCTTGTAGTAGTACAAACAGAATTCAAAGCAAGAATACAAAATAAAGTCAAAGAAACACTTTTTCTTCATGAATAGAATAAATGTGAGAACGCACACATGTAAACAAAAATAGCATTTCCCTTCAAAATAATGATCAATACCTGCCAAGTTTACATCCAGGTATATAGAACAAAAAATCTTTATACGTTTTTAATGCTTCGTCGGACTGGCGTAGGGTCGCGTATTGTTGCGTAGGCTTGGCGTACAGTTGCGTAGTTTCTGCGTAAAAAGTCTACGCCGAAGGTACGCGAAAAAAATTAAACATGTTTAATATTTTGCGTTCATCTCGCGTACCCATTTGCGTCCCTCCGCGTACAGTTGCGTAGGGTTGCGTACGATCGGCGTAGTCGCTACGCAACTCTACGCAACTCTACGCAAGGCCCGGTGTGAAAGCCCCAGGTTTAATTCTCGTCCTATTATCTTGTCGGCCAGTCTGATGATCGTCTGTAAAGATATTCCTATATGAATAGAAATGGGTTTTCCAACAGAAAGCGCGCGCGCAGCGTATACCAAGCAAGCACCTTTGAACTTAATGGCGGTATTCATCACTTTTATCTAAAGAGGGCGACTTATTTAGGTTTTTAGTTGTAGATATATTGTGTTGGAGAAATTTGATTTGCTTGTATTGCTTTGTTTGGAAGGGTATCAGACGGTAACGACATTTATATTTCACCTCATCTTTCTCCACTATTCTTCCTTTATTTCCTTCTATTTCTCTCATTCTCTTCCCTTTTCTCTGTCAAAAATTTCTTTAAAAATGTTTGCGTATAAATGCTAAAAGGATTTATTTAAATGCAAAATTCGCCTGAAAAAATATTTCACCACTTCATCTTTTATACAAAATATCATGATTTATGCTTATAACCATGATAATGTTAAGCTGATGTGAAAAGTGATATCAAATAGAATATGTATAGGCCACTTTGCACGGAAATATGATTAATTTACAATAGTAAAGTACTAAAGTAATCCTACGAGTTTTGTTTGTGTTTCTTTTCAATGTAATGTGAATGATTTGTTCAGGACTAGCAACATAGCAAACATAACAAGTCTGAACAATTCCTGGAATCATTTTTTGTGTGCAGTAGTTTTTACTGGTTGTGATTTTCCGCAAGTTTGATGTGTTATCATTTAAATGATTCAAAATTTTAGAAATAAACCTACACAATTTGGCCTAAACAATTATTCCTATATATTCTTCTTCATTGATTGGTTAAAAGTGAGTCACATGATTAAAAATAAACACACAATTTTGCAAAAATTACTAATTACGGCTGGCTAAAATTGACACAGTACTCATATATAAATGTTGGACTGTGCAAGTAGGAAATGACAAGGCAAATGTAATGGCTATAGCGGGTAAGTTTGCATTCTTTAATTTTTACAGCAAAATCTCTTTTTGCAATGAACAATGAATATATTAATAAAGTATATAAAACAAATATATACTGGCTCTATTCGAATCTCTGGATTAAATCTATGGTCCCTCAGTGACTGCAATAGTGCTATTTTGCAGTCGCCTTGGGCCCATAGTTTTAACCAGAGACTCGCAATTCAGTGTTTATTTGTATACTATAGGATACATAGCCAGCATTTCTAGATTAAACTTCATAGATAGTTTCCAATCGCTTCTGGACAGTTTCTCTCATACATGCATGCAGTTAGATCTGCATGACATCTTTATCTTATATCTGAATTTAAATTACAATTGGAATAATTTATTTTAAGGAAGAATTAGATAGTACAATGCAGAGATGTCGACCCTCCCGCATTTTGAGGGAGTTTGGTGTGATGGGGCTTAGCTGTTGCTAATTGATGCTCGACCACAGCACGTTGTAACACGTTCCAAGTAGGATCAAAGTAAGGCAATTCCGTTCATACTACGGTAATCAGTCCGTTTGTAGTACGTCCTCCTCGTTTTAAGTACGTTGTCACTCCGTATAATTGCAGGACGGGGACGATTTTGAACAGGCTCAAAGTTGTAGAGCACTCTGCCGTATAGCCAGTCTGAGCCCGTCCATGAAGTTCTTAAACAGATCGTAAAAAGTTTCTACTACGTTCAACTCCGTTCTCACACAGTTTGAGCCCGTTTGGCAACATTTTCCAGAACGTAGTGAGAACTAGTTCGGTGTGATGGTGGCTTAAGTTAGGAGCTCAATTGCTCATTTGTATACTCTGCAGAGCCAGTAATACCTCAGTGACGCCAAGAGACTGATTTGATTGATTGATTTTTATTCGACAAGCTTCCAACATACAATATACAATAATAACAGATAGAAAATAAGTCAGCTTGAACAGGATAACACACGAAAGCTCGAGAGCTTATTTCCAGTGGGGTCCCTTAAGAGACTGGCTCAAACCGACTCCACACCGATCTGTTTTTTGACATTCGAGGTATATAAAGTGGTTTTTATTTTGTGCAGTCTGGGGTCGGTCTTGTGTTGCTCTCGTCCGTGCGACTGAGATATTACATATTTATGAGTTATGTAGTGTTTATTATGAGTATCATAGCTTTTTAAATGATTTACTCGTTTATTTATTTTTTACAGATAAAGCACTACTAATTTTCATTTAAAGCCATATACAGCTTAACTGCAAAATGTTTTCATCAATGCTTGAATGTTAGTTAATTGACCTGTTCATATTGGTTGCTATATCTCATGTTAAACTCATGTTAAAGTTTTATCTTCATGTGTAGCATATTTATATCGGAAGAAGGTGGGTATGAGGGAGAGAGAGAGAGAGAAGAGGAAAGGAATTACAGTAGTCAATAATCGAGACGAAGATATGATAATTCACAAGAAAGACAAAAGAAAAGAGCATGCAATATAAGGAAAAGGGAAAAGTAACAGACAGAATCAATCTAATTCTGAGAATGAATAGAGAAATAGAGAGAAGGAAGAGATCATCTGAAAAACATGTGCTTCGATGTTACGGCGTATGGACACCTAACTGCGATGATATCTTGCTGTTCATACAGTGTGAGATAACATGACATGCTCAGAAACATGGAAAGAGATCAAACAGCGTATGGACAGCAACACGTGATCAAAATGTAACCTAGGAAGGATCAATATTACCAAATTTTACGTCAGCTTGCGCTTCATCTAGAGATTTTTTTTTATCACCTCATTAACGATTAAACAAATTAAAACAGTCGTTTTTATGCTCAGAAAATGTTCCATTCTTGTGATTTTTATTTGGGTAGGCTTTCAGTCATAACAAATAATACTTAATTTACAGATGTCAGTATCACAAAAGACAAGTATAAGCTAGATCTGCCACTAATATATCGAGTATCCGTCAATAATAGGCCTACTGTGTTTATACAAAGAAAAATGTACATGTTATTGTAATATATAGGCTATATTTACAGCGTTTACATACTTTCCATGAATGTTTTCAGTAAGTTAACCAAAAAAAAAACAGAGGAAAGTACAAAAATGAAGAAGTTCGATATGTTAAAGTGACTCGGTAAAATTGTTGAAGGTTGATGAAAAAGTTATGTAATTTTTGTATAAAATGTTACTTATTATATTCCTTCTACTGTACTAACCCTCTGACATGCAAAAATACTGAGAAAAAAAAATCTCAAACCACAAAGATATCTATGGTTTTCTTTGAAGGCGTAACTGGGCAACACCCTCCAACAGTGATTAACAGTAAATTCTTCCAACCTTTTTTGAATTTTCCCAACCGTTTTTCCATGAAAAAAGACATAAAAAAGGCTATTAGAATCTTTCAACACCTTTTTGTCTGGAATGGTATGTAAATCCAATATATTTTTTTGTGACAATTTACATTCACCTAAAATGTAATGAAATTGTAATAATATAGTTGGGAGAATTAAGGAATCGATCAGATCAGTTGTTTCCAATTTGTATCATAATTAATAACCGTCCGTTTTCACTCAAATTTTCAGATTATCTTTAACTGTACACCTAGCATTGAAGTCACTACCTTATCACCACTTTCCCTCAAATGAACAATGTTACCAAGTCCCATTAAAGAGCAATCCAACCCTTGTCATACGTTCATTTGTATAAAAGCGTATCTCAAATTGGCAGATTGGTCATCGTATTGTGATATTATAGTGACGGATAACTCTGCCGTTTGAGGTGCACAAAAAATATAATTATTCCGTTTTCACCTAAGCGCCTTCTCCCTTTTGACATTTTGGTAATTTTGTGTGTTCGAAGAAGTGGGGAAAGTGGTCACCACATCACGGAGACATTACAGATTCAGCCCATTTGAAGAGGCTATTAATTGTAGTGATTTCAATTTTTAAAATGTCATAACTTTCTCAATTTTGTCTGATTTCATTCAAACTTTCACCAGTCTACTTTTCGGATTGTTCTGCTTTTCTCTAGTCGATAGTTTAATATCAAGGTTGGATTCCCCTTTAAAGGTACTTCACACAACTGTGTATAAAACAGAAAAGGGCCAATAGTCTGTCCCGAAATAGTCACCCCATTTTCCCATAAGAATTGACCGAACAGAGTTACTTAGACCATACGAGAAACAAAATCAAGCTTAACATTGTCCTCGGGTTTGGTCAATCACATTGGGTCACCGCATACCCATGCACCAAACATTGTCAGGAGGGAGTTGTAGGAACATTATCATAACACAAAAACTGAAAAGAAAACAATGAAGGGATGGATTGGTTTTCAGAACAACCACTGTGTATGGTTATCAGATTATATGTATGATTGAATCCAATTTAATATAATTTAACTAAACTGAATTTAATTAAAGCGGCAATTATTATGGAAAGAAAAACTGCCGAAATCAATTTTAAAATACGCAAAAAGTATTTTGTTTTGATACATTGTTCTTCTCTACATCATAGCAGACTAATCTGTCACATTATCAGTTCAATTTAATGGCTTTTCAGATAGGGTGCAAAGGGAATACGAATGAATTGTTAATGGAATATCGCACCAGGGTCCTCCCATGATTTTTTAAATTTAATTTGATGTATCAAGCAAGTTCAATGTAACATCCATATGAAGAGTAAAATGATATTGTAAATGATATTGTAAAATTTAAACAAAATAATAGTACCAATAACTTTACAGGATGACCCACAGGATGACCCGTGAGAGCCAAAAAAAGATACAAAATAATCACAATATATAAGTCAAGAAATATAAGCACAAACATTAAAGATAAAGTTGAGTTCTGGTCATGCGATTGCATTGTGAAAGAAAGATTGTGGAATCAATACAAAAGTTGGTCATCTAGTATATAAGTATTGGTGTGTACTCCAAGGTTCTGGAATCATCAAAATAATAACAAATTTAGCCCAGTCTGGGTAAAGTTACAAGCACTGTGCACAGAAATATGTATATGGGACTACACGAACACGTGGCATATCCGTCCCGATTTTTATGATGTTACACGCCATATTTCGAATATATGGACATTTTAAGAGCCATGCTTTTCAGGGAACATGTTTCGTCTGATGTTCTTCCACACTTGCATAATAACAATGATAACGCTGACAAACTATTTTTCACCTCTTCCCGGAACTCAACCTTCTCTTAAAACTAAAAACTTTGGGGATAACAACATAATAAACTAGACATGTAATACCTGTTTGGAACAAGTATAGGTGGGCTGGTCAACTAAAATTTGAGACAAAATAGAGCAAAAATAAGCGAGATACTGCTAAAAAAACAATGTCATGTAGATTCATGATGTGAACGAAATTCACCTTCCTTAGGCAAAACACGCAAATTAAGAAATTTCAGATATGTGCCCTTAAATCGTAATTTTCACTATGATGACATCATCAAAATAAAACATAATGGTTACTGAGCTTGTAGAGAATTGTGTTAGCTACAACATATCGAAATTTGGAAGAAAATCGATCAATATTTACAGAGATACAATCAATTTTACATAAATATGCTGACGTCATAATATGCAAATTCGTATTTTGAGTTCCAAGGCCATTATGATGATGTCAGGATACACTTAATGGCCAAATGAGACATGAAATCATATCTCTGACTCATATTAGAGATACAATCAATTTTACATAAATATGCTGACGTCATAATATGCAAATTCGTATTTTGAGTTCCAAGGCCATTATGATGTTGTCAGGATACACTTAATGGCCAAATGAGACATGAAATCATATCTCTGACTCATATTCTATCTAAATATGAAAAAAATGAGGTTCTCGGTGCATTCCAAAGAACTATAATGGATTTTGTATAGGCATGTTTTTGCCCATATATGCTATGTATTAAAAGAGCTCGCGCGCACGGACATTTATCTTGTATGGAAGCTCATCTTGTTATCAATGGTCATAAAGAGATGAACAAGGTATCAAATTGTTCGAAAAAATATGTGACATATCATGAAAGAAAGAAAAAAATGGCGATTCTATGTTGTGTAATGGGTTTTACGCGCAAAAACGCGCGCGCATGCGCATGTGCGCGATTTTTTATAAAATGCTTAAAATGACCTGAAACGTATGCAAAATAAATTTGAGACGATTTTGAGCATTTAAATTTTTTGCGCGCACATTGACGCGCGGACGTACGCGCACGCGCGCGTTCTTTGACCTGAAATTGACCGGACGTATATTGACCTTGATACTGATAAATATGAATGAGAAATGACTTTGGGTTATGAAGATATGATCATGAGTTAATTTTCACAAAATGGCGCCTAGATGACGTCATCAGTCAAGGTCAAGGTTGAAAACGTTATTGTGATTTCTCTATATGCCTATACATATGTGTGTCAAATTTCAAGGTATTTGATTGAACCATTTTCATGTTATCTTGTCCACAAAAAAGTGGGTCGAAATAAGAAAAATAAAGAATAATAATAAAGGCAATTTTTACAAAATTATAAGGTGGTCTGTATTAGATACAGCCCACCTTATAACACTAATAATAAGTCAATCAATATCTTACCAATTTCCAAGTTGTACATTATACATGTAATATCATATCACTGGCTTTCAGTAAGTATCTAGGAGATGCGATTACACAATGGAAGAAGTAGATGCATATTTTACGTAAATTATTTACATACTATTTTAAAAGAGGGAATTACTTGGATAATGACAACGGTATTCAGGCACTATAAAACATAATTAAACAATATGATATGACTCGTTAATTATAGGCCCATATTAGAGTAGAGCTGGAGCAGAGAGGTATACACAACACCAATAATGATAATAAAGAGAGTGAGATGGATTACAGTGTTACTTTGATAAAATACAACTTCTTGTAACAAGCAAACGCGAGCATGTCTGGAGAGAGGGAAACCAAGTAGCACCAACTATTTTTAAGCGTCAGATTAAGAACAATGAACTCAACTCTCTCCTTCAGGTTCAGACCATCAAGGTCATAGAGCCTGATCACTACGTTACCATTTTGTTCATCAACACTCGCTACATACACCCTATCCTGCTCATCCACGGCAGCATACAGGTGGACACCACTTGGAGCTTGTAGAGACTTACCAGCATTCCCATCCCTGTCATAGACCGTCACTACGCTTGGGTTGGTGTAACAACATGAACTCGTGACGATCAAACCCGACCTGGTGGCAGATACCTGGGTCGGATTGCTGTGTTTTGTTGGAACAGTGTGTTTGAGAGTGGATCCAGTCGGGTCATAGACAGAGATTTGATTCCCAAAGTTAGCGATGAGGATTTCATTTGATGGACTTCTGTTTAGTCTGAGAAAATGGCCAGAGCTATTTACGTGGATGGTTGAATTTCTGGATCCATTGGGAGAATATATGTGTGCTTCGTTGACACCCGTCGATATGCATAACGACCTGTCTTGTCGAAACACAAGATCAAGACACTTCATGTTACTTGGTATGTTTGTATACTGCTTCTGTTTACCAGCTGAATCAATGATATATATACAATCTCCATCATTATATCCGATAGCTACACTGTCCTCAGAGTACTGGGTCATACCATTCATCATTCTCCGTAGATCTACACACTGAATGACTTGCAACTTCGGATCTGATTCTGAGATGCTCCCGAGGTCAAGATGAGTATCATCTGCAGGCTTGAACCTCTTCTCCTGTGCTTTCTTCGTAATGGCTACCGCAGAAGTGTGATCAGTAGCCTCCTTCAGCATGGCATCCAGCTCCTCATAGAGCAAGGTATGAGCAGACAGACTGTCTGTCTCAAGACGACCCAGTCTGTCTTTAGATACCAGTGTTATTGAACTACAAATACTCTTGATCCTCTGTCGATCCTTGGATTTCAAGACGCTGAGGTCTTCATCGAAACTCCGCTTTACCGCATTGATTTGCTCAATGAGACTTCGATGATTTTCTTCAAGTTCTTTTGCCTTGATGCTGTAGGCTTGACTGACATCGTCCAGTAGTTTCTGCACGGCAGTGTATACGTCATGGCGTTGTACTTCAACATTCTGAATGTTCTTCTCCAGTTCTGTCTTCTTAGCAGCACATCGCTGGACAAGGTCGTTCACCTAGACAAAACAAATAATAGATAATGGAGCTTGCTTATGGAGTACTATATATCGTGAAATACGTGAATTGAAAGTTGTTAACACTTTTAAACGTAAATACAAAAAATATTTGCTGGACCTAGTATATTGATGCTATTTAAAGAATTCAATGGTTGTTAAGTTCATTTTTACATGTAATTATTATTTGTTTTACTTGTTATTATAGCTTAATTTAATCATGAGACTTTTGATTTTTGATGATTTGGTCAGCCGCATATAAGGACCACCTACTTTCTGGCTACCAGCCTAAGCATTGTTCCTTGTGTTTTTAACGATATATATTCATGTTTGTAAATTGATTCTGTGTAAGTAATTGTAATTGGGTGATACTGCTTTTTTATATCCCTGTATATTTTTGTATTGCTTGGCCAAATAAATTGAATTGAAGTAACAAAAAATTAAAACAAAATTCTAGCATGAAATGTATGCTAAGAACATGGAGCTGGTTTGAAAATAAAACACGAATTTTTCACGCTCCTAAAGTTCACAAAAGAAGTAAACACCCCTACATCATCATATATCTTACGAGGACAGAGAAAGTGAATACCATGTTTTTATGCTTTCTCAAAATAACTTCATTTGTATGAAAGCGGTAATATCAGATAAACAGAATGGAGATAGGCCAGATAGTAATAGTATTATCATAATAATGATTATATTTCTCATGATGATAATAATGATAAATAATGATAATACATGTTAATAATAACCATAATAAAAGCAATATAATGATAAAGAAGAAGAACGATACTACTACTTATATTACCAATTATATGGTCATGATGATGATGATGATGATGAGGAAGATGATTTTAATTAGCATTATTACTATTATTATCATATCATATATATTATCTATGACATTGCTTTTATTATTATTACCATCATCGTCATCATAACCGTAGACAGACAAATATTTCAGTATTGCTACTTTGATGCAAAGTGCTTACAAAAGATAACAATGACGATAGGCCATTTTGCACAAATACTAAAATAATGAAATTCACTTATATCTTACATTTATATATATGATAAAGGCGTAGCTACGAAGTTATCTGGGTAATCTTGGCACTTGCCCCTTTCACCCCTTTAAATTATAAACCCCAAAATGGAGGAGGTAGCGAAGGAAAGAGAGATTGAGAGAAACAGAAAAACAGGGAAAGCAGAAAGACATACCATGTGCTCCGTTTTTATCAAGCCTTGGCTTTTAGGAGCATCCTAACCATTCATTTTGTATTCTAAATTATTTATATTACATGCTTACGGAAGGGGGTGTAGCAACCGAGCGAATAAAATGCTTCTGTGAAATTGAAAAGTGTAATCAAGTAGTTTGAAACACAACGGAAAATTCCAGCCTACTTCAAAATATTGATTTGCAAATGCGAGCAACAGAAAGCGCTTATTGTCTAGTGAGAGGGTAGGGCAAAAGTGTTTATAATATTGGCCTTGTGATGGGGAGGAGGCAGAAATAATTGTGCTCCACCCCCGATAGAGGAAATAATATGCCCCTCTCTTTTAGTAGGCATGCCTCTAGGAGACATGATTTCTACATTATAAACATGGGTATACTTCTTATTATATTTTAAAGGGGAGGGTAGCGACCAATAACTGATACGATTAAAGTTTTGTACTGGTTCAACTTTACATTTCAGAGGATTTACCTGCTGATTGAGCTTAACTGAAAATATATTTAATGTCAAGGGGGAGGAGGAGGTAGGTTTAATTTGTTCCCCCAATCGTTTGTTAGATGCTTGCGATGTCTATATTGAAGACATAATTTACAAACATAATATACAATGGGTCTATTAATATTCGTAAGAACCGAGGGGGATGTTGATTTTAGGATGCTAAAATGTACAAATCAGAGTTCTTGTAATCTTATCATATAACGCAAAATTATTAATTTTTTTCCTGCAATGCCACCCCACTTGAATTATTAAACCAGTCTCCTAAACCAGTCTCCTCCCCGCTTCTGGCGCCAATGCCACTTTTAAAGGACGCCATAACTCCTGTCCAAAGTCAGCCAGATTCTTGAGCTTGTGAGTTTGATGACCAACTGAGACAGACGTGGAATATACATTCAATATCAAGGGGGAATCTTATTTTGCCCCAATCCCTTGATAGATGGGAGAATCTTCTCCCTTGGTTGCGTTGCTTATAGTGTAGACAGTGTTTACATGTACAATAAACACTGGATCTATTAATATTCAAAGGAAAGTATGTAGCAACCGTGTGGAGAAAATATTGATTTTATGATGCTGAAAAAGTATTTTTCAGAAAACTCGGAAGCTTATTTTGATGCAAAGGAATTTAATATAATTTTCCTTGCGAGAGGGCCCAGGGGGCTGAAATCAATGTTGTCCGAGTCCCCCATTTGAATGATGCGGGGACATCAACCCCCTCTCATTTCTGTTACCTACGATATATGTACAAATGTATGAGTAATTTAGTCAGGCCTTAGCCAAACGCAAGTTTTTTTGTCAAATGAATCCACTTACCTTAAGACGTAACTGCTGCTCGAAGTCAGCCTGGTTCTTGATGTTGTGATATTGATGACCGACGATCACGCACTTGAGACATACATGGACCTTACAATCCTCGCAAAACATATCTTTGTTCTCTTGTTTGTGGATGGAGCACTTCTCGGATAGATGACCAACGCTGACCTTCCCGTCGATGATATCCTGCATGGATACAATCTCATGACCTTCAACTGCTCATGGCTGCAGTCGCAATTAGTGCACATATAGTAATTACACGTCTTACAGAATGAGACAGCATCTTTATGGAACTTGCAAGCAGTGCATTTTGGACGCATCTCAAGGACAGCGTTCATCCCTCCACACTCGGCGTGGTAATTGTCTACAAGTCCGTTGACAGTCACATTGGTGAGGAAATCACCGACACGGTTCGCAGACAACTTGGTGATCTTCCTGCAGAGAGGACAGATCATGTGATCGAGATCCTGGTGGGAAAGGTCGTAGTTCTTGAGACATTTCCGACAGAAGGTGTGTCCGCATGAAGTCAGGATGGTTGCCTCGTCGAAGATATCAAGACATAGTGGACACGTCAGGTTCTCTAAAGTACAAATGGTGGGTTTCTGGCTTATTACAAACACGAGCTCTACGTATATATCCAATGTCCATTAAAACTCAATAACTACCAAACTAGAAGCCTACAATCAGTTCATGCAAGCACAAACTATATGCAGTGATGTATAATAATAGATTTTGTCCTAACTGCATGCATGCAGTTTTGTACCAAGTTTTTACGTTGATTACAAATATGTGACGAAAGAGGAGCGAATTACTTTGATCGAAAATACTGAGCTTCTATTCAAGTGTATATATTATATACAATTAATAACGATGCTAAACTATCAGTCGATTGTCTGTGAATATAATGCAGTTTGTGCATCCTAGATCTATGAATAGAAGTGGTTTTCCCACAGAGAGTGGGCGCGCAGCCGATATTAAGCACCTTTGAACTTATTTCCTAATTCGCAAACTCAAACGGAAATACATCGTTTCCTATTGATCTTACGACCTTTGCTATACTATACATACATAACAATGACACATTATAATTACCTTGGTGAGCACCGAACTTCAGCTACGAACACAAGACCGCGCGCGATACAGGCAGAAAGTAGATCAGTAAGACATCATGAAACGATATCAAGATGGAAAACAATTATCCTGTATAAAGAGGAAACAACACGTCTTCCTATCGAAAAATTAGATGTAATCTTTAACAGAGAAAACTATATTTCCTAAAAATACAAAAGGGGAAATGAATGAAATGGCTTACCAAACCGACACAACAAAGAACATCACCATATCTTTATATTCGATCATTTTCAATTTATTCCAGGTAGAACCAAACAAGATATATCATTATATAAAAAACTAAAAAACTAAAGCGGCCATGAAGCTCGAAGCGATAACGTTCAATGGCTAAACCATTCACTATGTACGTACGTGTAATGTACATGCATACACACTATGAACATGACGGACAAAGAAAGAGGACAAATATACAGTTCCTCATTCTACCCCAACAATTGCTGTGGTAGACAAAGGAACATCCATTCACTGCTATTATGTAAAAATGTCTAGAACAGGTGAATATGCATGTGACACCTGTTCTACACATGTTTACATAATAGCAGTGAAGGATGTTCCTTTGTCTACAACAGAATTTGTTGAGGATAGAATGAGGAACTGTATATTTTGTCCTCTTTCTTTGTCCGTCATGTTCATAGTGACACAACCTAATCTTCATTTGTATAGGAATGCATAGCATCTTGTAACATACAACAGGAAATTACATTATATCATAACTTAATCACAATTATAATTAATAAATGACACATATTTGTAAAGCTTTCATTGTATACAACTCATATGATGCATATTTCACGCCTGAGTGATTAACAGCAATTTGAAGGAAGGAAACCAAAAAGTCATTTGGAGGCTTTATCTGAATTTCGAAGAAAAATTCATATTTCTAGAAAGTTCATTCTTTGCTCTTTCATATGACACCTCAATCAGGAAAAATGAGCAAGGAATAACGAAGTTCTGTTTGTTTAAATTGATGCTTGCAGTTCCATAATTTGATTTTAAAAGTTCGTTTTCACTGGCTGCCTGCCGTAGCAACAAGCAGTATTGACAAAAGACTTAACTCCGTTTCATTGACAATCAGCCATGCATGGAGTCTTTCACGTGTACTGGTATTTAAAATGTGTTTAGCTGTATTTTACTTGAATGGCAATCAGCCTGATTGAGAAGTGCAATATCCATTTTCTTATGAATTAAGTTACGATCGGAATATGTTAAGGAAGAATTCGATACCACAATTGGTTTGTATGCTGGTTAATTAATATGAGCTCAATTGCTCGTTTGTATTCTCTGTAGAGCCAGTAATACCTTAATAATGCCACGAGACGGGCTCAAACCGACTCCACCCCGATCTGTTTTTTGACATTCGGGATAACGTGACCTTTATTTTGTGCAGTCTGGGTCGGTCTTGTGTTGCTCTCGTCCGTGCGAATGATATTTTACATATTTATGAGTTATGTAGTGTAGTATCATATCTTGTTTTAAATGTATTTGGCCTACTCCTTTATATTTTTTAAAACAGATAAAGCAATACTAATTTCCATTTAAAGCCATATACAGCTTAACTGCAAAAATAGGATATTAGTATGAACATTTGTTTTTATCAATGCTTGAATGTTAATTAATTGACCTGTCTATATTGGTAAAACGTAGTTTTTTCTTTATGTGTAGCATATTTATATCGGAAGAAGGTGGGTATGATGGAGAGAGAGAGAGAGAGAGAGGGAGAGAGAGAGAAGAGGAAAGGAATTACAGTAGTCAATGATTGAGACGATGAGTGATAATTCGCAAGAAAGACAAAAGAAAAGAGCATGCAAGAGAAGAAAAATGGAAAAGTAACAGACATAATCAATTTAACTCTGAGAATGAATAGAGAAATAGAGAGGAGAAAGAGATCATCTGAAAAACATGTTCTTCGATGTTACGGCGTATGTACACCTAACTACGATGATATCTTGCTGTTCATACAGTGTGAGATAACATGACATGCTAAGAAACATGGTGAGATCTTAACTCTTATCCTGCCACAGGGCTAATCCCCCCAGTGCCAGATTTATAACGAGGTAATCGGATTAAGGCGATGGTACTAACAATAGCGCGTGCAAAACACTAGGCACGGTCCAATGGGCATGAACAATAACTGCTATTACGAATGCGTGCTAGCATGCAAGAAGCAGAGTAACAATAGCGTGCACGCAGCCTCATGGCAGGCTATGAGTTAAAGCGTATGGAAACCTAACTGCGGTGACATCTTGCTGTTCGTACAGAGTGAGAAAGCATGACATGCTAAGAAACATGGTGAGTGATCTTAAAGCGTATGGACACCTAACTAAGATGACATCTTGATGTCCGTACAGAGTGAGAAAGCATAACATGATAAGAAACATGGTGAGAGATCTTACAGTGTATGGACACCTAACTGCGATGACATCTTGCTTTCCATACAATGTGAGATAGCATGACATGCTAAGAAACATGGAAAGATATATAATAGCGTATGGACACCTAACTGCGATGACATCTTGCTGTACATACAGTGTGAGATAGCATGACATGCTAAGAAACATGAGGAGAGATCTTACAGCGTATGGACACTATTGCCAAATTCTACGTCAGCTTGCGCTTCGTTAGGGACTTTTAGAATGAGTGAACGAGAACACGACGAACGCCGACTGATCATGCGTGTCAACGTACTTAACTGCCCATGTTGGCTACAATTAGAAATCTTTTAGATTGCACTCGACGATATGCATGCAGGAAGTAACACAATAAACATCACGGACAAAGAAAGAGGACATTCCTCATTCTACCCTCAACAAAAGAACATCCCTTCACTGCTAATTTGTAAATATGTGTAGAACAGGTGCATGTGACACCTGTTCTACACATTTCAGCATGTAAAGGCGCTTTATAAATGTCAATATGTATGTATGTATTGCATGTACTAGATTTAGGAAAATCAAGGTTGACGCATTCTCGATCGCCGACTGAGACCACGTGACGCAGGCGCAGTGCCTTAAAATGACGTCACACGTTGCAGTCAAAGCTCTTGACGTGCATTTCTAAAAGTCCCTATTTAATGATTTCTTTTATCACCTCATTAACGATTAAACAAGTTAAATCAGTCGTTTTTATGCTCAGAAAATGGTCTATTCCTGTGATTTTATTTTGGGTAGGCTTGCAGTACTAACAAGATGTGAATATCACATGAGACAAGTATAATCTAGATCTGCCACAGAAATATCCAGTGTCCGTCAACAGTACTGTACTTATACAAAGTAAAAGGAACATGTTATTGTGATATATAGGCTACATTTTACAGCGTATACATACTTTCTATAACTATTTTCTAAGTTGAGAAGAAAAAAAAGCAAGAGATGAAAATACACACACAAAAAAACAAACTTCGATATGTAAAAGTGTATCTCAAATTGGCGGATTGGTCATTGTGACGCAGTCCTGTTTGCCGTGCACACAAATATAATTATATTTCCGTTTTTAGCCTAAGCGCCTTCTCTTTTGAAATGTTAGTACCTTTGTGTGTTGGAAGAAATTAGGAAGTTGTCTGCCACTACATCACAGAGACATTACCGATTCAGCCAATTTAAGAGCCTATATTTACAGTGCGTACAACTCTAAACAAATCATAACTGTCTCAACTTTGTCCGATTTCATTCAAACTTTCATTAGTCTACTTCTCTGATTGTTTTGCTCTTTTCTAGAGTGGTTTGATATCAAGGTTGGATTTTCCTTTAAAGGTACTAAACAAAAATGTGTACAAAACAGTTTAGGGCCAGTAGTCTGTCCCGAAATAGTCACCCAAATTTCCCATAAAATTGACCGACCAAAGTTACTTTATAGACCATACGAGAACAAATACCAAGCTTAACATTGTCCTCGGGTTTGGTCAATCACATTGGGTCATCGCATTTATACCCATGCACCAAACGTTGCCAGGAGGGATTTGTAGGTATATTAACGTGACACAACAATAAATTGAAGAACAGAAATGTAAGGTCGGGATTGGTTTTCAGACCAACCATCGTGTGTGGTTATGGGAATATCCCGTATGATTGAATTCATTTTAATCTAATTTTAATAAACTGAATTGAATTAAAGCGATCCTTTTTAAGAAAAAAGGAATACTGCTGAATTCACATGAAATATGCAAATATGACATTACCAATTATAACAGAAATGCAGTAAATGTTTACAAAGATATCATAATATGTTTACATTTCTTAGGATGTTTAGACAAGAAATAGAACTTTTGACTATTAAACAAAAGATACAATATAATGACAATATAAGTCAAGGAATATAAGCACAGACATTTACAAAAATACTTACAGGAATAGCAACATTATGAAGAAGTAAATCAATATCTTACCAATTTCCAAGCTGTACATTATGAAATTATATCGCTGGCTTTCGGTTAATATCTAGCAGAAACGATTACACAATGCAAGAAGTAGTGTTCAGTTAAGGTACAGTATTCACATACTATTTTGAGAGAGGGAAGTTATAATTATGTTTGATAATGACAACGGTATTCAGGCAATTGAAAGTCTATCGAGAGAATAGACATCTTCTAATTCGGTTAGGTATTACATAAGAAATTGTATCGAACGAAGGGCGATATAAATGGTTTACATTCATCAGTGACATCACAGTTCGCTGCGGCTTCTCTTCTGTGGTGACCCTTAGCGGCATCTTGAGAGAAAACAATAACATGCCGACACCCTTTGAGTCATCCGCGCGGCTTCTTTCATGTACGCGTATTTATAAACGGAATTTGCGCAAGGTATGTTTCGAATCTATATATGGAATTGTTTTAGCCGGGATGTAGTGGTTCCCACGGTGTTGGAGTGAGAATTCTCATTCACCTTGAGTATTTTGTAGAGGATGGATGTAGACATTATTCGGTGGCAAATAAATTTATTGGACTTTATTGAGGAAACATTGTAGTCGACAACTATTATACTTCGATTCCGCATCGGATTTACAGAAGGGAACATTTTAATACAACTTTGTTCTTCAGAGTAATATTAGATACGGCGAAGGGATTTTGAATTGTGTACATCTGGAGTTCATAACTGGTTAACTTTATATAAGTTACATAACTTTGTTAATTGTATCATCGCGTCGGGAATTATAATGCCGAAGGCTAAGCAGAAATCCAGGTGGACAACTGTTGACCGAACTGGGTCCTCACGTCCACTGAGAACTGCGACTGCAACAGCTCCGCCTTCCCAGCCCGTATCAGAGCCTCTCGTCCAGGCACCGCAGCCGAACCCCGGAGTGGAGCAGCGGGGACCGGGTCCATCCGCAATTTTTTCTTTCATTCCTGCTGTAGGTTGCCAGTCAAGTACGATCCTGCTCATAGGCGATTCCATGATCCACTGGCTAGCCGCCTTCGCGCATCGTGAGGGAAAACAAGGTTTGGGGTCGTCAGCCAACGTCGTTTGGAGAGGAAGGAGGGGCCTTAAGCTGGTCAAGTTATTGGTCATGTCCAATGGGTGCTGCCCGGTATCCAGGTTTCCTCTCCGTCGCACATCGTTCTGCACGTGGGAACAAACGACGTCGGGCGAGCTAAAAAACAAGAATTCTCGCTTTTGGATACAACGCTCGGACGATTGCACGAACACTGCCCCAATGCCCTCATCATTTGGTCGGATATTTTGCCGCGTAGGACCTACAGCGGCTTCAGTAAAGACGAGCAGCCCAAAATCGATCGGACGCGGCGAGCATTAAACAAGCACGCCAGGTGCATATGCCGCACGATCGGGGGGCAGTGCTTTGACTCACCTGGACATCAGGCACGAGCGGCACGAGCTGTTTAGGAGAGATGGCATTCATCTCTCCGAGACTGGAAATAATATGTTTCTTCATAGCCTTATCAAGGGGTTGGAAAACATTGCATAGACTTTCGTGGAGTTCTTTGAAGTGGTTTTGATTTATTGAATGGTATTCATGAGCTTGGTCACAGTCGTGTCCATAAGGTGTGTTTTTAATTTAATACCGTTTTCGGTAGAGAATTTATTCAAGCCATAATAAAACGTAGTAATCACGTTTGTTTCGGGTAATTGGTCTATTTATATTTAGCTCAAGCTTTGAAATTACAAAACTCGTACGTTATAGCAAAAGAGACTTATCAGGCTTGTGGTTTTTATTAAGATGTTAAGTTGATTTATTTAATGTACATATATATAAATTATATATACCTTTGACGAAATAAAGCCTGGAGCAGTCGTCGTTGCAGGGGCAAATGTCGGTTCACTAAAAATGCCATGACAGACTCAAATCCTATGAATTTATCTCTAATTATTTCCCAGATTGGTTAAAAAACATGTAATATTTATTATGAATTACCAGTCCATTGTGCTTTGCTCCTCCAAGAGGCCATCGCTTTGAGGTAAAGGGCAGAAATTCAAGGCCGGAACCTCAAGGCACCCCATGATCTTTCTACAGGAAGCCCTCCTTCTGGAACAGAATTATAAACACTTCAATAAATATTGACAAAATATGAAAGAAAATACAAATATAATAGCATTATTAAATATTGCTTGCCATTCCTTTTCATATTATTGACCCCCCCCCCCCCCTTCTACATTAACTTCAAATGTAAATTCTAAAAAGAGATACATTGGAAGTTAAAATACACATAATGAACACTATACAGCAACTTGTTACTAGACATTTTGATGCATAGCCACCCCTTTGCATCCCCACAGGTTCCTTTAGTACATGTTTCAATGAGAAACCATTTTAAAGGGAGACAAAAAATGTGGTCTTTATAAGACAGGTGGTCACTAAAGCAGGTTTGACTGTATGGCTTACCTTCTCTTGTGACGGTCTGTTTTCTCCAGGACATTCTTGTTTCAAACACATTCTCAGAGGAGGCAAGCATTTGGTACTGCGACAAGTCTCAATGTACATTTTCCTGTATAAAAAGAGAGGGGGAATTTAATATTTAGAATGAAAACTGAGTATGACCATTTAAGTTTGATGAGCATTTGCAGAATTAACGTGTTTTAATTTGGATTTCACACAAAAAACCTCCTTCATTATTAGGCCAACTAACAAAAATGGGGAGTTTCTCGTCCTTTATTTTCTATTAAAGGAGGAGGCAGGGCATTACTATTTACTAATTTTAAATTTTTTGATATTTTTGTCCAAGATGACGTCATTCTAAATATAGCTGGCAAACGTATATTTATTAACAGATATTGTGCTCAGGCGCGTACGCAGGGGTTGGGAGCTTGAAACCCCCCCCCCCCCCAACCAAAAAAAAAATTTAAAAAAATAAAAAAAATTGTGGTAGATTCTAATGGGTGACCCCAAAAACCTGACTAACCCGGCCAGGCTTTAAATTTCAATATTTTTAGGGCAAGGCCACTTTTCTGTGGGGCACATTCCTATATTACAGCACAAATAGAAAGAATTGGAAAGGGCACACAAAATCTCCAAGGCCAATGAGAGGGGCATTGTCATTGAGACCAATCAAAAAGGCATCCACGGCCATGGCCTTGGATTAATTTAAGCCTATCCCCCCCCCCCCCAACAGATCGAAATAGCAATCGACCAAATTTTTGGGACAAAAACAAAAACAAATAAAATGGTGCTCTTACCCCCCTTCAAACCCCCCCCCCCCCCCCCCCCCGCTTATTCAGCGACTCTGAATATCAAATCGACTATCAAATCCTGGACCAAAAAAAATGTGCTCTTAATCTTATCCCCCCCCCCCCCATTCATGTAACCAATCTTGAAAAGTAGCCCCCGAAAGTGTTTAAATATTTTTTCCCTGCATTATAGATCTACAGTAGCTTTAGTCTCTTTAGTCGTAAGACTTGACCCTACACAAAAATTAAAGATCTAGATTTTAGACTAGTCTAGACAGTAGACTAGACTTGCATGTCTCTAAGACTAAAGTCTAGACCTAGACCTAGAAATACTCTAGTCTAGATCTAGACTAGAGTATATTGAAATCTAGATCTAGATCTAGACACTGTTTGGGTTCTTGCAGTTTACTGCAGGAGTTGCTGTTTCAATAATTAGGATAAAATAGAACTGTAATTTTCGGTTCTAAATTTATTAAATCCGACACTAAGCTCAGCCAGCTCAGTCAACTCCGACAGCTGACAGCTCAGTCAACTCCGACAGCTGACAGCTCAGTCACTCCAGACAACAGCATCGGATGACGGTAGGACTGATGCAAAAGAGCCCGCAACCAGCCCGGGCGTTACACGCAGCTCCCGCTCTCGGTTTGGGCGCATGAAATTTGACAAACACTCGCATGCGAGCTCTCATAATCAATCTTTGTTTAACCGCTGGAAAAGTATAAATAAGCACACAGATGTCGAGTTATGAATATAATTCTTCGTATTATGGAATAAATATGACATGTACTTACGGGATTTCTATGAAAAAAACATTTCAAGCACCGAAGTTGGGTTCATTGTCACGGTGATTGCAGACGACGGCAAAGCACAATGGAGCTATTGCGCACGCGCATAATCGTAATGATCGTTTTTTAAACGATCACTTTGTTACTAGTTTTATGAAACGTATTTTCACTTCAATAACAAGATACGATAGTCGTAATCAGATTTGTCATAGATACCAGATTTGTTATAGTCGTAAGTCAAAAGCTTTATGAAACACCCCCCAGGTTCAGACCATTAAGGTCATAGAGCCTGATCGACACGCTACCCTTCTTATGATCCACACTCGCTACATACACCCTGTCCTGCTCATCCACGGCAGCATACATGTAGACACCGAGTGGAGCTTCAAGAGACTTACCAGCATTCCCATCCCTGTCATAGACCGTCACTAAGCTCAGATGTGAGTAATTACATGAACTCGTGACGATCAAATCCGACCTGGTGGCAGATACCTGGCTCGTATCGTTGTGTTTCGTCGGAACAGTGTGTTTGGGTGTGGATCCCGTCGGGTCATAGATAAAGACTTGCTCCCTATTGTTAGCGATGAGGATTTCATCTGATGGACTTCTGTTAAGTCCGATATAGGTATTGATTTTTACGTGGAGGGTTGATTTTCTGGATCCATTGGGAGAATATATGTGTGCTTCTTGAGTACCCGTAGATATGCATAACGACCTGTCTCGTTGAAACACAAGATCATAACACTTCATGTTACTTGGCATGTTTGGATACTGTTCCTGTTTACCGGCTGAATCAATGATATATATACCATACATACCAATATATCCGATAGCTACACTATCATCAGAGTACTGGGTCATTCCAGACATCTTTCCCCGTAGATCTACACACTGAATGACTTGCAAATTGGGATCTGATTCTGAGATGCTCCCGATGTCAAGACGAGTATCACCTGCAGGATTGAACCTCTTCTCCTCTGCTTTCTTCGTAATGTCTGCCGCAGAAGTGTGATCAGTAGCCTCCTTCAGCATGGCATCCAGCTCCTCACAGAGCAAGGTATGAGCAGACAAACTGTCTGTCTCAAGACGACACAGTCTGTCATTAGATACCAGTGTTATTGAACTACAAATACTCTTGATCCTCTGTCGATCCTTGAATTTCAAGACGCGGAGGTCGTCATCGAAACTCCGCTTTACTGCATTGATTTGACCGATGAGATTTCGATAATTTTCTTCAAGTCGTTTGGCCTTGATGCTGTAGGCTTGACTGACATCTTCCAGTAGTTTCTGCACGGCAGTGTATAATTCATGGCGTTGTGCTTCGACATTCTGAATGTTCTTCTCCAGTTCTGTCTTCTTAGCGGCACATCGCTGAACAAGGTCGTTCACCTAAACAAAACAAATAATAGAGAATGAAAAGAACTTTTTCTGGCATGAGATGTATGCTAATAACATGGAGTTGATTTGAACATGAAATACAAGTGTTGCAAGCGCCTGAATTTTCACAAAAGTAATACCCCCCCCCCCCCCACATAATCATACGATCGAGGACATATATAGGAAATTAATACATTGTTGTTTTTCTGCTTCATTTAAAGGGAATCCAGCCCTAGTAATAAATCCATTTGTATGAAAGCAGTAATATCAGATAGACAGAATGGAGATAGTTTTATGATAATAATGATTATAATCATCATCATGATAATAATGATAACAAAGGCAATATATAGATAATAAGAAGAATAATGGTACTACTACTTCTACTTCTAAGTATGGTGGTGATATGATGATGATGATGATGATAATTTTCATTAACATTATTACTTTTATCTAAATGATTTTCGTGTAACAAAATAAACAAAAATAAGACATTGCATTTTTCAAAGATTCGCAATTGAAGCATATTTGAATAATAACATAAAATACCTGATGCAAAGGTGTTTATATAGTATTTAGGATCATATAAATCTAGTATTTATCTGATTTTGCTCAAACATTTTATTGATTGGTTTGTCTGATTTTTCTGCTTTTATTTAAAGTAAGTTGTTTTTTGGAGTGGACTCGCCCTTTAAGGGAGTCAATTAAATTGCATTACTGAACACATGTTCAGCCAGATCATTACATAATTTATTGCAATTTTGTATTTTTACAAAATTACTGAAATCTAATCGATATACGGAGAAATTATGTCTTGTAAAGGGGAAAAAGACGAAAAATTATCAGCTTCATCGCTTTGACGATCTTCTCATTTGGTTACGGTGCCTAGTATACATTGTAGACAGGGTTTATAATTTCATATACAAGAAACACCTGATCAATCAATATTCGAGGGAATTTAGCGACCGCTTGGAGGAATGTTTGATTTTAGGATGCTCGAAAAATACTTTTCAAAGCAATTGAAAGTTTATTTTGATGCAGGGAGTTCGAAATAACTTTCCTTTATTTTTCCTTGCGAGGGGGGTACCTTCCCTTATCTGAATTGTACGAGTAAACTTGTCAGGCCTTTATCGCCAAACGCAAGTATCTTTTGTCAAATAAACCTACTTACCTTCATTAAATTTTGTCCCCCCCCCCTTGAATAATACAGAGACATCAACCCCCTCTGTCCCCACCCACCGACTTCCAGCGCCTATGGTACCTTCTCTTATTAGAATCGTATGAGTTAACTTGTGGCAGGCCTTATAGTTGTTGTGATATGAACCCACTTACTTTAAGACGTAGCTGCTGCTCGAAGTCAGCCTGATTCTTGATGTTGTGATATTGATGACCGACGATCACGCACTTGTGACAGACATGGACCTTGCAATCCTCACAAAACATATCTTTGTTCTCTTGTTTGTGGATGGAGCACTTCTCGGATAGATGACCAATGCTGACCTTCCCGTCGATGATATCCTGTATGGATACAATTTCATGACCTTCAAAGACTGATGTCATTAGCTCATGACTGCAGTCACAATTAGTGCACAAGTAATTATTACACGTTCTACAGAATGAGACAGCATCTGATTCTTGATGAAACTTAGAAGCAGTGCATTTTGGACGCATCTCAAGGACAGCGTTCATCCCTCCACACTCGGCGTGGTAAATGTCTACAAGTCCGTTGACAGTCACATTGGTGAGGAAATCATCGACACGGTTCGCAGACAACTTGGTGATCTCCCTGCAGAGAGGACAGATCATGTGATCGAGATCCTGGTGGGAAAGGTCATAGTTCTTGAGACATTTCAGACAGAAGGTGTGTCCACATGAAGTCAGGATCGTTGCCTCGTCGAAGATATCAAAACATAATGGACACGTCAGGTTCTCTAAAGAGCTTGGAGCTTTCTCAGTCTGCTGAGCCATTGGTACAAATAGCGGATTTCTGGCTTATTACAAACACGAGCTCATTCTACGCATACTTATATCCAATTTCCATTAAAACGCAATAACTACTAAAACTAGAAGCCAACAATCAGTTCATGTAAGCACGAAGTATGCAGTGATGGATTTTGTGCTGAATGCATGCATGCAATTCTGTACCAAGTTCTCACGTTAATTACAAATATGTGACGAAAGAGGAGCGAATTACTTTGATCGAAATTACTGAGCTTCTATTGAAGTGTATGTATTATATACAATTAATAACGATGCTAAACTATATATCAGTCGATTGTCTGTGAATATAATGCAGTTTGTGCATCCTAGATCTATGAATAGAAGTGGTTTTCCCACAGAGAGTGGGCGCGCAGCCGATATTAAGCACCTTTGAACTTATTTCCTAATTCACAAACTCAAACGGAAATACATCGTTTCCTATTGATCTTTCGACCTTTGCTATACTATACAAACATAACAATGACACATTATAATTACCTTAAGGCCCGGTCACACAGAGGGGACGCATGGGGAACGCACGGCCAGCGCAATTTTGGCCAGTGCGTTGTCCTGCGCCCAACTTTTGTCGAAGCTACAGCGAGCTGACACCAAATGCATAGCGTGTTGCTAGCGCGTCGAGCGCATACAGGGCGCATACAGGGCGCATACAGACCGTACACAGAGCGCACATGATAACAACTTCGACGAATGCACAGCGTGTTGCTAGCGCGCTGGACGAACGGTCCACGCATGCACCGCGTTCTACGACGTACGGCCAGCGCATTGGAAATCGGAAAAGCCGTGTGCCTAACTTTTGTCATGATTTTGGAAAAGCTAGCGAGCTGACACAAAATGCACAGCGTGTAGCTAGCGCGCTGTGCATATACAAGGCGTGTGCTCCGCGTACGTCTGGCGCTGGTCTAGCGCGCTCAACGCACGTCTGGCGCTGGTCTAGCGCGCTCCACGCACGTCTGGCGTGCCTTTGGCGTGTATATTCATGCGTCGAGCTCGGCGCACGTTTTTGAGCATGCTCAAAAAATCCCGACGCACACAGCGAATGACGACGCATGCATAGCGCTGGTCCAGCGTTGGTCCAGCGCGCTCGACGAACGAGTAACGAATGATGACGCACGCCTAGCGAACGACAACGCACTGGCCCAAATTGCAAATTTCCAATGCGCTGGCCGTGCGTTCCCCATGCGTCCTCCCTGTGTGACCGGGCCTTTAAGGGGGGAACGAACTTCAGCTACGAACACGAGACCGCGCGCGATACAGGCAGAAAGTAGATCAGTAAGACATAAAACGATTTCAAGATGGAAAACAATTATCCTGTATAAGGAAGAAACAACACGTCTTCCTATCGACAAATTAGATGTAATCTTTAACAGAGAAAAGTATATCTCCTTAAAATACAAAAAGGGCAAACGAACGAAATGGCTTACCAAACCGACACAACAAAGAACATCACCATATCTTTATATTCGATCATTTTCAATTTATTCCAGGTAGAACCAAACAAGATATATCATTATCTAAAAAACTAAAAAACTAAAGCGGCCATGAAGCTCGAAGCGATAACGTTCAATGGCTAAACCATTCACTCTGTACGTACGTGTAATGTACATGCATACACACTATGAACATGACGGACAAAGAAAGAGGACAAATATACAGTTCCTCATTCTACCCTCAACAATTGTTGTGGTAGACAAAGGAACATCCCTTTACTGCTATTATGTAAACATGTCTAGAACAGGTGAATATGCATCTGACACCTGTTCTACACATGTTTACATAATAGCAATGAAGGATGTACCTTTGTCTACCACAGCAATTGTTGAGGATAGAATGAGGAACTGTATATTTTGTCCTCTTTCTTTGTCCGTCATGTTCATAGTGACACAACCTAATCTTCATTTGTATAGGAATGCATAGCATCTTGTAACATACGATAGGAAATTACATTATATCATAACTTAATCACAATTATAATTAATAAATGACAAATTTGTAAAGCCTTCATTGTATACAACTCATATTATGCATATTTCACGCCTGAGTGATTAACAGCAATTTGAAGGAAGGAAACCAAAAAGTCATTTGGAGGCGGTATCTGAATTTCGAAGACAAATTCATATTTCTAGAAAGTTCATTCTCTGCTCTTTCATATGACACCTCAATCTTTAATCTTTTTAATCTCAATCTTTGTTTAAATTGATGCTTGCAGTTCCATAATTTGATTTTAAAAGTTCGTTTTCACTGGCTGCCTGCCGTAGCAACAAGCAGTATTGACAAAAGACTTAACTCCGTTTCATTGACAATCAGCCAAGCATGGAGTTTTTCACGTGTACTGGTATTTAAAATATGTTTAGATGTATTTTACTTTAATGGCCATCAGCATAATTGCGAAGTGCAATATCCATTTTCTTATGAATTAAGTTACGATTGGAATATGTTAAGGAAGAATTAGATAGCACAATGGGTTTGTCTCCTAGTTAATTCAATAGGAGCTCAATTGATAATATGTATTCTCTGTAGAGCCAGTAATACCTCAATGATGTCACGTGACGGGTTTAAACCGACTCCACACTGATCTGATTTGTGACATTCGAGGTCATGTGACTTTTATTTTATGCAGTCTGGGGTCGGTCTTGTGTTGCTCTCGTCCGTGCGACTGAGATATTACATATATGTATGAGTTATGTAGTGTTTAGTATGTTTATCATATCTTTTTAAATGTATTAGGCCTACTCGTTTATTTATTTTTAAACAGATAAAGCAATACTAATTTCCGTTTAAAGCCATATACAGCTTAACTGCAAAAACAGGATATTGGTTTGAACATTTTTTTGTATCAATGCTTGAATGTTATCTAATTGACCTGTTCAAATTGGTTGCTATAACTACAGTATTGTTAAACCGAAGTTTTTTCAGCATGTATAGCATATTTATATCGGAAGAAGTTGGGTATGAGAGAGAGAGAGAGAGAGAGAGAGAAGGATATGAACAGTAGTAAATGATCGAGACGATGAGTGATAATTCGCAAGAAAGACAAAAGAAAAGAGCATGCAAGAGAAGAAAAAGAAAAAGTAACAGAAAGAATCAATCTGATTCTGAGAATGAATAGAGAAAGATAGAGAGATGAGGAAGAGATCATCTGCCAAAAACATGTGCTTCGATGTTACGGCGTATGGACACCTAACTGCGATGACATCTTGCTTTCCATACAATGTGAGGTAACACTTTTCGCTAAGAAACATGGAAAGAGATCAAACAGCGTATGGACAGCAACATGTGAGCAAAATGTAACCTAGGAAGGAACAATATTACCAAATTTTACGTCAGCTTACGCTTCATTTAAAGATTTCTTTTATCACCTCATCAACGATTAAACAAATCAAATCAGTCATTTTTATGCTCAATTATTTTTCCATTCTTGTGATTTTATTTAGGGTAGGCTTGCAGTAATAACAAGATGTCAATATCACATGAGACCAGTATAATCTAGATCTGCCACAAATATATCCAGTGTCCGTCAACAGTACTGTGTTTATACAAAAAAAAATCAACATGTTATTTTGATATATAGGCTACAATCACATTGGGTCACCGCATTTATACCCATGCACCAAACGTTGTCAGGAGGGATTTGTAAACGTGACACAACAATATTGAAGAAAAGAAATATAATGTCTGGATTGGTTCCCAGACCAACCCCTGTGTGTGGTTATCAGAATATCTGTATGATTGAATTCAATTTAATCTAATTTTACTAAACTGAATTGAATTGAAGCAATCATTTTTAAGAAAAAAGGAAAACTACTAATTCACATGAAATATGCACTAAGTGACATTACCCATTATAACAGGAATCCAGTAAACGTTAACAAAGATATCATAATATTTTTACATCTCTTACACTGTTAGAAAAAAATTAAACAAGTTGTTTAAAATTGTAAACAACCGCAAGTTAACCGGTTAATCGCTCAACTGTTGTTTAAAAATTAAACAACTTAAGGTTGTTTACGTTTTTGAACACTTAGTTGTTTAAAAATTAGAAAAACTTTTAAACAGCAGTTGTTTAGTAATAAAATTGCACAACTCGGTTGTTAAATTAAAGCAAGTTGTGTAAATGTTAAACAATAATGTTTAAATTACTAAGCAACTGTTGTTTATTCAATATTACTGCACAACTGGGTTGTTTAAAAGGAGTTGCTTAAATTTTAAACAGAACTGTTTAATGGTTATTATCTGGTTGTTTGAATTTGTGAAATGACCTACTGGAACCACCCCTGCAATAATCACAACGATTACACTGTAACATGTAGAGCTTGTTGCCAATATACTTCAACATTTGTTCATCATATTCATTTAACAGTGACAGACAACATTATTATTTGTCTCTATAACTTCACCTAAACCCCATCGGCGAAGCCGAGAAGAACCAAGTCGTCGCCTTGCCCTTGTTCCGCCATTTTCGTCTGCACTGCACTGCACCTAGCACTTGCACTGCACACTAGCACTGCATGCTTGCATGCGCTGCATGTACTATGTACGTACTTTGTGCATATCGCATGTGTGCGTGCAAATTGCAATTGCATATCGAGAAAATATCAACGACGCGAAATCATGATTGGTTAAATCTATCACGTGATTTTTCCCCCGGGACTTTTTTAACAACTCTGTTTAATTAAATCTTTTTGTTTTTTAATAGATAGTTGTTTAAGCCAATTGAGCACTGATTTTTCGATTTTGAACAACGTTGTTTACGTTTTTAAACAACATTCTTTTAAACAGTGATATTTTAAACACCGTTCTAACTGTGTAGGATGTTTAGACAAGAAATAGTACTTTCGACTGTTAAACAAATTCAATTTGATATATTAGGCAAGTTCAATGTAATATTCATGCCTAGAGTAAGATGATTAATTATTATAAAATGAAAACAAAATAATAATACCATTAACTTTACAGGATAACCCGTGAAAGCTAAAAAGATACAATATAATGACAATATAAGTCAAGGAATATAAGCACAGACATTTACAAAAATACTTTCGGAATAACAACATGACAGAAATTACATTAAGAAGAAGAAAATCAATATCTTACCAATTTTCAAGCTGTACATTATGAAATTATATCGCTGGCTTTCAGTAAATATCTATGAGAAACGATTACACAATGAAAGAAGTAGATACAAATTTAAGGTACAGTATTTACATACTATTTCGTAAGAGGGAAGTTATAATTATATTGGATAATGACAACGGTATTCAGGCAATTGCAATTCTATCGAGAGAATAGGCATATTCTCATTCGGTTAGTTATCACATAATAAACAATAAAATATGACACATTATAGGCCCATATAAGAGTAGAGCTTGAGCAGAGAGGTTTACACAACACCAATAATGGTAATGAGTCTGAGATGGATTACAGTGATACTTTGATGAAATGCAACTTCTTGTGACAAGCGAACGCGAGCATGTCTGGAGAGAGGGAAACCAAGTAACACCACATATCACCGAGTTTTATATTAAGTACATTGAACTCAACTCTCTCCTTCAGGTTCAGACCATCAAGGTCATAGAGCCTGATCACCACGATACTATTCTTACGATCAACACTCGCTACATACACCCTATCCTGCTCATCCACAGCAGCATACACGTATACACCGCTTGGAGCTTGAATAGACTTACCAGCATTCCCATCCCTGTCGTAGACCGTCACCACGTTTGGATTGGAGTGTATACATGAACTCGTGACGATCAAACCCGACCTGGTAACAGAACACTGCCTCGTAATGTTGTTTTTTGTTGGAACGGTGTGCTTTAGAGTGGACCCAGTCGGGTCATAGATATAGACTTGCTTCTCAGAGTTAGCGATGAGGATTTCATCTGATGGACTTCTGTTTAGTTTGAGAGTATAGATACTATCTTTCACGTGGATGATTGATTTCCTGGATCCATTGGGAGAATATAGGTGTGCTTCTTTTTTACTCGGCGACATGCATAATGACCTGTCTTGTTGAAACACAAAATCATAACACGTCATGTTACTTGGTATGTTTGCATACTGCTCCTGTTTACCAGCTGAATTAATGATATCTATACCATATGTACCACTATATCCGATAGCTACACTGGCATCAGAGTACGGGGTCATACCCTTCATCTGCCCTCGTAGATCTACACACTGAATGACTTGCAAATTGGGATCTGGTTCAGAGATGCTCCCGAGGTCAATACGAGTATGCTCTGCAGGCTTGAACCTCTTCTCCTGTGCTTTCTTTGTAATGGCTACCGCAGAAGTGTGATCAGTAGCCTCCTTCAGCATGGCATCCAGCTCCTCACAGAGCAAGGTATGAGCAGACAGACTGTCTGTCTCAAGTCGACCCAGTCTGTCATTAGATACCAGTGATATTGAACTACAAATACTCTTGATCCTTTGTCGATCCCTGGATTTCAAGACGCTGAGGTCGTCATCGAAACTCCGCTTTACTGCATTGATTTGCCCGATGAGATTTTGATGATTTTCTTCAAGCCGTTTTGCCTTGATGCTGTAGGCTTGACTGACATCGTCCAGTAGTTTCTGCACGGCAGTGTATACTTCATGGCGTTGTACTTCAACATTCTTAATGTTCTTCTCCAGTTCTGTCTTCTTAGCTGCACATCGCTGGACAAGGTCGTTCACCTAAACAAAACAAATGATAGAGAATTGAAAAGAAAATTTTCTAGCATGAAATGTATGCTAATTACATGGAGCTGATTTGAAAATGAAACACGGATTTTGCATGCGCCTGAATTTTCACAAAAGTAATACCACCCCCCCCCCCCCCCACAAGTGTATTCCTGTTGGTGTGCAATCCTGCATACATCTCATATGTTGATATGTAAACCTCTGAATTTGTTTCATAGATTTTTCAATATTTTTTGAAATATTTGTTTTTCAAACTTGCTAAACTCCAACCCCAAAACCTCCAGATCTCATTCCCCTTGTGACATCAACTGTCAGTCATCAATGAATTCATAACAAAATATAGGACTTATCTGCTGATTAAGATTAACTGTGATCAATGAGATTACCAAGCAAGTTGTTGGCATCAGGAGAGGGAAACGAGTGAAACATCTCCCAGAACATGTGAGAGATGCTTGTGAACTCAGAAGGAAGGCTAGGGTAATTAAACTGAACTCCCCTCATAATAATCATAATATTATGAAGTATCGGCGCATTTACAAAAAAGTTAAATATGAAGTCAAAAAGTGGAATAGGGAGACTCTCAAAAAAGAAGTGGAGGAAATGGAGGCAGCACAGGTACGAAATGACAGCCATGAGCTATTTAAGAAAGTAAGAAAACTAGCTGGTGAGAAGGAGAAGATACAGCCAGCAGCCAAGAACAAAGAGGGGGTTCTCAAGACTGCTCTAGGAGATGTTTTGGATTGTTGGAAAGAACATTTCAGCACCATCTTAATACAGAGTTCCCGAGAGACACCAACACACTTCGCAATATACCTGAACCTCCTCCTACTGAAAACCAGACTTCACCTTTTACCATAGAAGAGGTTAAAGCTGCGATCAAGGCTCTAAAGAACAACAAAGCAACTGGATTTGATAACATAGCAGCTGAAACACTGAAAGCTGGTGGTCCAGCAATGGCACAGATCTTGCTGAAGATCATCAACACTGCTTTCACGCAAGGCAAGACACCAGTTGAGTGGAGCAAAGGCCTTATTACCACTGTGTACAAAAAGGGGGATAAACTTGACCCAGCTAACTACCGAGCCATAACACTGCTATCAGTGCCGGCTAAAGTTTTCTGCAGGATGGTGCTCGATCCAAGAGACGATTGAAGAGCATTTATCGGAAGAGCAGTGTGGATTCCGGAGCTCCAGAGGAACCACTGATGCTATTTTCATTGTCAGGCAAGTGCTGGAGAAGGCCAAAGAGAGGCATATCCCCATCCATTGGAACTTTGTGGACTTCAAAACAGCATTCGATACTGTCTGGAGGCATGCTTTATGGAAGTGCCTTCTTTCAATAGGTGTTGAGAAGAACCTGATTGACCTCATTAAGTATATGTATGATCAGACCAAATGTGCTGTCATCGTAAATGGTAAAGTTACGGAATGGTTCAAAGTTATGACAGGCGTCAGGCAAGGCTGTCTTCTTTCCCCAAGTCTGTTCAACATCTTTCAAGAGTTCGTGATGGCAGATGTCAAAAACCTAGACAGTGGAGTTCAGATGGGTGGCATACGCATTAACAACATCCGCTATGCAGATGACACCACTCTACTCGAACTCATCTATGACAAACTCCAAATATCAACAAACAAGCTGGTGGAAGTCTGTGGTAAATGGGGAATGAAAATCAACACAGCTAAATGCAGAATCATGACAAACGATGATGAGGAGACTTCAATAGATGGCAACCCTATAGAGAAGGTAGAATACTTTGTCTTCCTTGGAAGTGTAGTCCCCTCGGTTACCAAAGATGTCAAGAGACGCACAAATCTAGCTTCCTGGGCATTTGGCAGACTGAGAAACAATATATGGACCAACCAAAATATTTCAAGAGCCCTGAAGGTCAGGATTTATAAAACCCTCATTCGTCCTATAGCCACCTACGGGTCAGAGACGTGGATGCTAAGGAAAACTGACCGGGATAAACTGGAGACCTTTGAGATGAGATGTCTGCGGACAATAGCAGGAGTCCATCTTCTAGATAAAATTAGAAGCGTAGACATCAACAAGTCATTGAAAATCTCCAAGACAATAAATGAGGAAAAATCCAACCGCCGCCCGAAAAGGTTTGGACATGTGGTACGTATGCCACAGGAACGCCTACCAATACAAGTCCACACCAATGACTTTACTATGCCACGGCCACCAGGACGTCCTCTCCTGAGGTGGAAAGACCAAATCCGCCAAGACTCTGGATTAAGCCTGGAGGCTGCCCAACACCAAGCCCAGGACAGAAATGAATGGAGGCAGACCACCCGTAGGAGCGCAAGGGGACACTCCGTCCTGTGCACTTAAGTCAAAGTCAAGAAAAATAGTTATTGTTA
The DNA here is from genome assembly GCA_035222895.1 of Strongylocentrotus droebachiensis. Taxonomy (NCBI): domain Eukaryota; kingdom Metazoa; phylum Echinodermata; class Echinoidea; order Camarodonta; family Strongylocentrotidae; genus Strongylocentrotus; species Strongylocentrotus droebachiensis. The sequence goes on from JAVYIG010001031.1 coordinate 44,702, forward strand.
AGGGGGGCACTCATTTTGTAATAACATTTTGTTAATTTTGTTACATATATTTTGTAATTCCTTGCGAGGCCCCCCCCCCCCCCCCACAATTGAATTATTGAACCAGTCCCCTCCGTCACCACCCTCCTCCTCGCTTCTTGCGCCAATGGTACCTTAAAGTTAAATGATTTTGTCGTTTTCATGACTGAGACACACTTGACTTGTCAAGGGAAGGGGGACCCATTTTTGCCCCAACCCGTCAGTTTGATAGATGGGAGAATCTTCTCGCTTAGTTGCAGTACCTACATTGTATACAGGGTTTATATATACAATAAAAACTGGATCAGTCAATAATTGAGGGAATTTAGCGACCGCGTGGAGAAATGTTTGATATTAGGATGCTCAAAAAATACTTTTCAGAGCAATTGAAAGCTTTTTTTATGCAGGGAATTTAATATAATTTTCCTTTATTTTTCCTTGCGAGGGGGATACCTTTCCTTATCTGAATTGTATGAGTAAACTTGTCTAGTTCGGCAAATGAACCAACTTACCTTAAGACGTAACTGCTGCTCGAAGTCAGCCTGATTCTTGATGTTGTGATGTTGATGACCGACGATCACGCACTTGAAACAGACATGGACCTTACAATCCTCACAAAACATATCTTTGTTCTCTAGCTTGTGGATGCAGCACTTCTCGGATAGATGGCTAATACTGACCTTCCCGTTGATGATATCCTGTATGGATACAATCTCATGACCTTCAAAGACTGATGTCAGCAGCGCATGGCTGCAGTCGCAATTAGTGCACATATAGAAATTACACGTTTTACAGAATGAAACAGCATCTGATTGTTGATGAAACTTGGAAGCAGTGCATCTTGGACGCATCTCAAGGACAGCGTTCATCCCTCCACACTCGGCGTGGTAATTGTCTACAAGTCCGTTGACAGTCACATTGGTGAGGAAATCATCGACACGGTTCGCAGACAACTTGGTGATCTTCCTGCAGAGAGGACAGATCATGTGATCGAGATCCTGGTGGGAAAGGTCATAATTCTTGAGACATTTCCGACAGAAGGTGTGTCCGCATGAAGTCAGGATGGTTGCCTCGTCGAAGATATCAAGACATAATGGACATGTCAGGTTCTCTAAAGAGCTTGGAGCTTTCTCTTTCTCAGTCTGCTCAGCCATAATTGGTACAAATAGCGGATTTCTGGCTTATTACAAACACGAGCTCATCCTACGCATAATTATATTCATTCTCCAATAAAACTTCAATTTGTGATCAGCTGCCGTGTACTAGAAGCCAACAGTCAGTTCCTGCAAGCACAAACTACATTGTTATTTGTATATGCAATGTAGTGACGTAATGTGTTGTAATAGATTGCGTCCTGACTGCTTACAGTTCTACATACATACCAAGTTCTCACGTTGATTACACATATGTCATTATGTGTCGAAAGAGGTGCGAATAACTTTGATCGAAAATACTGAGATTCTATACAAGTGTATACATCAATAGAAATGTGATTACAATGCTAAACTCATACAGTAGATCGTCTGTGAATATAATGCAGCTTGTGCATCCTATATAATTATGGCCTATTAATAGATGTGGGTTTTTCCATGGAGAGTGCGTGCGCAGCGTTATAGCACCTTTGAGCTTCATAGCGGCATTTAACATTTGTCTCTATAGAGGGCGACTCATAGTTTTTCAGTTATGGATACATTGCGTTTGAGATCTTTAGTTGGAGTTCTTTAGTAGAATCCGAAGTACTAGTAATAAGAGCAAGACATTTATTTGCCTCTATAACTATGTTTGGAAGGGTAAACGACGATAACCACACTTATATTTCACCCCTTCCTTCTCCACTACTCTTCCTTTATCTCCTTCCATTTCTCTCATTCTCTTCCCTTTTTTCCGTCAAAAATTGATTTAAAAAAAACTATTGCGTTTTTAATGCTACAAGATATCTTACCTGCCTGGCCACACTTATTATAATGCAAAATTCGCCTGAAAAAATATTTAACCACTTCCTCTCTTATAAAATATATCATGCTTTAGAACTATTAACATACAAATGTTGTTCGTGTCTGTCTCAAGAGCTGATGATCTGAAAGATGATAGCAAATAGAATATGTAGGCCATATTGCATGGAAATATGATTCATTTGGGATAATAACGTGCTGACGTAACTGTAAGAGTTCTGTTTGTGCTACTGCATTTCGGGGAAAACTGTCGAAGTTGTTTCTTGCTATTGTTAAAATGAATGGGTTGTTTTAGACTAGCAAAATAGCAAACATAAGTCTGAAACATTGCTAGAATAATATATCTGTGTGCAGTGATTTTCACTGGTTGTGATTTTCAGCAAGATTGATATCAGTGTGTCAGTATCATTTAAATGATTTCTAAATGTCATAAATAAGCCTACACAATTTGGCCCAAACAATTACTCCTATATTATATACTACATAGTCAACATTTTCCGATAACTTAGTTTCAATCGCTTCCGGACAGTTTCTCTCGTACATGTCATGCTGGCAAATGTAATTTACCAGCACTCATCTTTATCTGTAGTGGTATCAAAAGTTCAGTCGCTCTGTTTAGATAATCTCAGGTATTCAACAAGATGACTGTTATCTTCTGTAATTCCTTTAGATTAGTGACAATCAACATACGTGTTCATGAATGTATATTTAATTTGCACAAGATGCTGACGAGAGTAGAATGCATCATGTATTTATATGAGTGTAGGTGTATTTTATACATTTGCATTGGTTTTTCGTGTATTTTATATTAATGGCCATCAGCCTAATTGCGAAATGCAATATCCATTTATTTATGAATTAAAGTTACAATAATTGGAACATGTTAAGGGAAAATTAAATAGCACAACAGGTTCGTTGCTAGTTAATTTAATATGAGCTCAATTGCTCATTTGTATTCTCTGTAGAGCCAGAAATACATAAGTGATGTCACGAGACGGACTCAAACCGACTCCACACCGATCTGTTTTTGACATTCGGGGTAAAGTGACTTTTATTTTGTGCAGTCTGGGGTCGGTCTTGTGTTGCTCTCGTCCGTGCGACTGAGATATTACATATTTATGAGTTATTTTGTGTTTAGTATGTTTATCATATCTTTTTAAATGTATTAGGCCTACTCGTTTATTTATTTTTAAACAGATAAAGCAATACTAATTTTCATTTAAAGCCATATACAGGTTAACTGCAAAAACAGGATATTAGTATGAACATTTGTTTTTATCGATGCTTGAATGTTACTTAATTGACCTGTCTATATTGGTAAAACGTAGTTTTTTCTTCATGTGTAGCATATTTATATCGGAAGTAGGTGGGTATGAGGGAGAGGGAGAGAGAGAGAGAGAGAGGGAGAGAGGGAGAGAGAGAGAGAAGAGGAAAGGAATTACAGTAGTCAATGATCGAGACGATGAGTGATAATTCGCAAGAAAGACAAAAGAAAAGAGCATGCAAGAGAAGAAAAATGGAAAAGTAACAGACAGAATCAATCTAATTCTGAGAATGAATAGAGAGGAGGAGGAGATCATCTGAAAAACATGTGCTTCGATGTTACGGCGTATGGACACCTAACTGCGATGATATCTTGCTGTCCATACAGTGCGAGATAGCATGACATGCTAAGAAACATGGAAAGAGATCAAACAGCGTATGGACAGCAACATGTGAGCCAAATGTAACCTAGGAAGGAACAATATTACCAAATTCTACGTCAGCTTGCGCTTCATTTATTAAAAGATTTCTTTTATCACCTCATTAACGATTAAACAAATCAAATCAGTCATTTTTATGCTCAATTTTTTTTCCATTCTTGTGATTTTATTTTGGGTAGGCTTGCAGTAATAACAAGATGTCAATATCACATGAGACAAGTATAATCTCGATCTGCCACAAATATATCCAGTGTCCGTCAACAGTACTGTGTTTATACACACAAAAAAATCAAAATGTTATTTTGATAAAAAATTATATAGGCTACATTTTACAGCGTATACATACTTTCTATAACTACTTTCGAAGTTAAGGAAAAAAAAGGACAATAGAGGAAAATACACACACACAAAAACAAACTTCGATGTGTAAAAGGGTAATCTAACCCTTGTTATACGTTCATTTGTATAAAAGTGTATCTCAAATTGGCGGATTGGTCATGGTGATGCAGTCCCGTTTGTCGTGCACACAAATATAATTATATTTCCTTTTTTCGCCTAAGCGCCTTCTCCCTTTTGAAATTTTAGTACTTTTGTGTGTTGGAAGAAATTGGGCAAGTTGTCCGCCACTACATCACAGAGACATTACCGATTCAGCCAATTTAAACAGCCTATATTTATAGTGGTTACAACTCTAAACATTTCATAAATTTCTCAATTTTTTCCTATTTCATTCAAACTTTCACCAGTCTACTTTTCGGATTTTTCTGCTTTTCTCTAGTCGGTAGTTTAATTTCCAGGTTGGATTCCCCTTTAAAGGTACTTCACACAACTGTGTATGAAACAGAAAAGGGCCAGTGGTCTGTCCCGAAATAGTCACCCCATTTTCCCATAAGAATTGACCGAACAAAGTTACTTAGACCATACGAGGAACAAAATCAAGCTTAACATTGTCCCCGGGTTTGGTCAATCACATTGGGTCACCGCATACCCATGCACCAAACGTTGTTAGGAGGGAGTTGAAGGTACATTATCATGACACAAAAACTGAAAAGAAAACAATGAAGGTCTGGATTGGTTTTTAGACCAACCATCGTGTGTGGTTATCAGAATATCCCGTATGATTGAATTCATTTTAATCTAATTTTATTAAACTGAATTGAATTAAAGCGATCATTTTTAATAAAAAAGGAATACTGCTGAATTCACATGAAATATGCAAATATGACATTACCAATTATAACAAAAATGCAGTAAATGTTTACAAAGATATCATAATATGTTTACATTTCTTAGGATATTTAGACAAGAAATAGAACTTTCGACTGTTAAACAAAAGATTATAATGACATTATAATTCAAGGAATATAAGCACAGACATTTACAAAAATACTTTCGGAATAGCAACATGAGAGAAATAACATTATGAAGAAGAAAATCAATATCTTACCAATTTTCAAGCTGTACATTATGAAATTATATCGCTGGCTTTCGGTTAATATCTAGCAGAAACGATTACACAATGCAAGAAGTAGTGTACACTCTTAAAATGTTGGGTAAATTTAGTTGGGTAATTGTTGGTTGGTTAAAAAAATTCGTTATTCTGGGCTATTATTACCCATTTAAGCATTTAAGTGTTTTAACCAATATTGGGCAATTATTTTTACTTAATTATTGGGCGGATATTTACCAACAGTATTGGTAAATGAGGGTTGGGAACCAGTTGCCCCGTAGTTGTGTAATTTTGCCACATTTCCTTTGCGAGTTGGGTAAATTTTGTTGGGCAACTGATGGTTGGGTAGAAATTCGCCTAGAAATTTACCAACATTATTTTGCAAATTAGGATTGAGTAATTTTTGCCTGTAGTTGTGTAATTTTGGCACATTCCCACAGCGAGTTGGGTAAATTTCGTTGGGCAACTGATGGTTGGTCGAGAAATCGTTTCCAAAGTTGGGTAATTTTTATCCCAATCTATTTCAGGGCATTATATTTACCCAATTATTATACATTTAGCAACAACATCGTTCCAAGGAGTTGAGAGCAATTTACCAAGTAGTTGGGTAATTGTTAGATGCTGAGGAATATTACTCATCACCACTTACCCAATTTGACTTTGCTCAAATTTTGTTTGCTCATATTTGGGTAATAATTGACCACCGCCTCTTACCCAATTTTACTTTGCTCAAATTTTTGTTTGCTCATATATTGGGTAATAAATGACCACCGCCTCTTACCCAATTTTACTTTGCTCAAATTTTTGTTTGCTCATATATTGGGTAATAATTGACCACCGCCTCTTACCCAATTTTACTTTGCCCAAATTTTTGTTTGCTCATATTTATGCTGAGTAATAATTACCCATCACCACTTACCCAATTTTACTTTGCTCAAATTTTTGTTTGCTCATATATTGGGTAATAAATGACCACCGCCTCTTACCCAATTTTACTTTGCCCAAATTTTTGTTTGCTCTTATGCTGAGTAATAATTACCCATCACCACTTACCCAATTTTACTTTGCTCAAATTTTTGTTTGCTCATATATTGGGTAATAAATGACCACCGCCTCTTACCCAATTTTACTTTGCCCAAATTTTTGTTTGCTCATATGCTGAGTAATAATTACCCATCACCACTTACCCAATTTTACTTTGCTCAAATTGTGTTTGCGCATAATTGGGTAATAATTGACCACCGCCTCTTACCCAATTTTACTTTGCTCAAATTTGTGTTTGCTCATATGCTGAGTAATAATTACCCATCACCACTTACCCGATTTTACTTTGCTCAAATTTTTGTTTGCTCATAATTGGGTAATAATTGACCACCGCCCCTTACCCAATTTATTTTGCCCATATTTGTGTTTGCTCATATGCTGAGTAATAATTACCCATCACCACTTACCCAATTTCACTTTGCGCCTTTTTTTTGTTTGCTTATATAGGGTAGTAATTGACCACCGCCTTTTACCAAATATATTTAGCTCAATTTTCTTTAGCTCACAATATGCTGTGTAAATATTGCTATGAAAAATTGAAATTATCTCTCCTGTAATTGTAACCATTTACTTCTATTTTAAAATTATAATAACAGAGTGTTGAAGCGACGATGAATTTGTGCGAGTTTGATGCTGAAAGAGTCCAAGATTTATCTTTTGTGAAAACTGAGCCATCTTAACCATGTAGGCCTATAATCTACGTAAGTAATGATCATGGAACGTACAGGCACGCTATCATCGTCAATTACGCGCATGCGTAAATGGCAGTGGAAACCTTCGATGGGGACTAGACTTTACGTTTAACCAGACTTGGGTAAAGTTTGCCTGGTATTGGTCTTGGGGTAGCGCGCACATGGCCTGGTCGCTCGCGATCAGCATGCCATGCGCAGTACTATTTCTATTTACTCGGTATAGCCTAGCCGGCGCGGCCGGGAGCTCGAGCTATATGATACACCAACGTAACTAGCAGCCTGTACGTACGTACGTACGTACGTATATACGCATCATATCGGAGTCTTGCATGCTAGAGCCTGAGGGTCTAAAAATGGAGCTCGACAACTGCTGCGGAGATAGTTCAAGTGAAGATGGGTTCATAGACCCTCTCACCAAAATCGTTCAAAGGTGGGGATGTCCGTCAGTGTTAAAGATACTAGAAGGTACGTTCACATCTTATTGAGATTAGAAGTTTAGAACATGATCAACAGGTACTTGCTGTAGACTTGTTCCCATATCCATAACACATGGGCAACATGTAGACTAGTTCTATATGCCTCAGCAATGGTTAATGAATACGCTTCAATTCAATTGGTCTATTAAACTTTGCCTCAAATTTGCTCTTTTAATGCATTTTTTACTAATCCAAACTAATATTTGATTGATATAGATATCAAATTCAAATTGTACTGTTTCCATGAATTTTAGATCACAAATGAATATTTAAAAATATTTTGTTCAAGATTTTACAAAACCCAAAGGCCAAAACCCGGATTTCTGTGCTGTTTCCTGCTACAATACATACATAACACAATACCCTCCATTTTCTATGGATCATGGGTTGTATGGGGTCCAATCACAGAACTCTTAAATACGTATTTAAGAGTTCTGTGGGTCCAATACATTGGACCACATACTTGTAGGTGTGTACCCAGATAGTATTACAGTACGTGGGACTGGTGTAATTTTGAACAATTATCTCTGTTATCTGAAATTGGTATTACTATAGGTCTACTAGATCTAGTCTAGGTCTAGATCTAGATCTAGGCCTACTTATATTTAATAATCAACACTGTACTGAATGATTCATCAGAAAATTGAAGTTGTCAAATAATGTACAATTTTATGAACATTATTTTGTGGAAGATCATCTTTCATTTTCCTGTAGATCTAGAAGTCTAGATTTCAAAAAGTGAGACAATTTGTCTTGCCCATTGCCATGTTAAGGATTTTGCCCTTTCATTTTCCACAGGACTTTGAAATCCAAACACTCTAAAAAAATGTTGGGCAAGTGCCCAATTTTTACCCAACATGAGGGCACTTATGTGTCCGACTAACTATTGGGTAAATTAAAGATTTTGCATGATTTACCCAGTGTTGGATGAAAAGAAATTACCCAACTTTTAACCAACAAAATTTACCCCAATAGGAAATTCACCCAATTCTCACCATAATGTGTAGTATATTCGACACTAGTTGGGCAAATTATTTCATCAGTAACTACATGGTTGGTAGAAAATAACCCAATTATTGGACAAAAATGACCAACTTTAATTTGCCCAAAAATATTACCCAATTATTTCATCGGTAACTACATGGTTGGTAGAAAATAACCCAATTGTTGGACAAAATTTGCCCAACATCAGTTTTACCAAGTAACACCTACCCAACTTATTTCTGACCTTTTATTAGGTAACTTCATACAGTAAATGGTTGGGAGAAATTATTTGACAAAAACGCGCCAAACTTTGATTTGCCCAGTAACATCTGCCTAACTTTGTTTTACAGAGCATAGACTCTACATCCTCTTGGTTTTAAATGGGGCTATTAATTATGTGCTATTGCGATATTCCTTGTCACAACTAAAAGGCAGTTGACCCACATTTTAGCCCATATTAATAGCCTAATTCAAAACCAAGAGGCTGTGGTGGTTTTCGAAATTGCAGTGACCTCGCCGTAGTACACGAATGGGCACAATTTTTAACATGGGTACATTTTTTCTCATTTAAAAAAAATCTTTTTCTGAAAATAATTTTTAAATATGGAAAAATTACAGATGCTTAAGCCACCAAATTATGCCCACAAAATTGTACACTATTTTACTACATGTCCAGATTTCAATGAAATCATTAGAACCGATGGACGGATTACCATCCAAACTTGGGACATGTACATGTATCTTGCAAGTTGCAAAGCCAACGAACTGATTCGATTTTGGGATGGAGGTGCACATGGAGGAAGGACATTCGTTAGTACAGGATTAACTGTCCTATTTTGCTTCATATCAGTGAAATGTTCCAGCACATGCATTTTTTTTAATGTTTCACACCACTGAACAATAAGCTGTACAAAAGAATTATTAAACACCACAAATTATCTTTTCTAGGATAAACAATTGTCAGTTGCCTCTATTCAAGGTAACACACTATAATTTATATATGGTTGTATGGTACTGTAAGTGGCCTGTGAAAGGCTTGAGTGCTAGACTTTTTGAGAAACCCTGGTCAGATAAAGCTAGGTTATTTGTCATACTAAAGCTGAGAAACATGGCTACTAATGCAGACAATATCATGGCAGCCGCAAAAGGTTGAAAAAAAAAAATTACCGGTATGGCAGTTTAAAGTTGAAGTAATAGGCATGACAGTGCACATGGAGAAGACATATGATTATCAATGAATTAGTAATGTTAATTAACCAATCAGCATACATTGACCTCTATGCTAACTCTCAAATCATTCTGATTCATTTGGTAAGTTGAATGACTTTCTTTGAAATCAAATTCATTGATGATGCAACTAATCTTTATACTTTAAATAGGCCCCTACATTGTTAAAAATTAGGCACAATTTGACTAAACTAAGGTGATTACTAGTATGACTTTAGAAAAGGTTTCCATTCTTAATTTGATTGTGTGGATGTTAGTAACATCACCTGAAAATAAATAGCAATTAGTTGATACAATTCGCTAGTATGATCTAAAAGTAAGTTTTCTATACGAAGACCAAATTTTCGAGAAAATCGCATTTGAAAATTCAGATTTTCATAGACCCTTGTGGAATAAGAAAACATTGATTATGCGATTTATTCAAAATGGAAGATATTTTAGCTGGAACATGAGCAAATGTTTACAGCTTATCATTATCTAAAACATATACTTTTGTTTAATTTGCGCAACCATACGTGTGTTTGTGGTATTATATGAAAACAATCAGTTTATGCTGCACTAAGCCTTATTTATCAATCTCTCCCTCTTCTTCTCCAGATAATGAAGTTGATGTGGAAACCCTTCCCCTTCTAAGTGAAAGTATAATCACATCCTTCATACCCAAGATTGGACCTCGATTGAAGTTTCTCGCTGGGTGGCGTGCAGAGGTAGGCCCTAGATGTGGCACAATATCTCACTATGGATAGTTACAGATGCTTTCAGTGTCTTGATTTAATTAGGGGGGATATTTCTTGCCTATTCCATCATTTAAAATACACACATACAACAACCAGGGGAAAAAATGTAAGTATAACATGCATGCAAGGGGCATGTAGACTAACATTTCGTACATTATCGGGATATAGAAAACATCTCATTTCAAAGCACGCTGCACGGATAAAGACGTCAAGCACAACTACAAAAGCAGTTCCAGATCACCAAAGTGAAACCTGTTATGAAGGATCTGTTCTAGGAAAGAATAACAACACTGAAGGGAATTTGGAACAACTGCACCAGGAAAAGGCATTGTTTGTTGGAGAAAGCAGTGAGCAGGAAGATGTCTCTTTTGAAACGCAAACAGAGAGACTACCTGATATTGCAGCAAAGTTTGTAGCAGAACTCAGGGCAAGGACTAATGTGCCTGCTTCACACACCAACAAGGTCATTCAAACCGCACAAGATTTGGTTATTTCTGTGTTACAAACTGTGCAACAGGATGTGATGGATATCTTAAGTGAGCCACAATATGCAGCTAACAGTGAGCTGAGATCTGATATACAAGATGTATTCGAGAATTCAAAGAATCCATTTTCAGAGCTCATGTCAGATACTCAACAGAAAAAATATTTCTCTGAGAAAGGTGATTTCATTCAGCCTTGTGAGGTGTTGTTGGGAACTTGCTTAAAACCAAAAATTGATCAAAAGACAGGTGATCCACTGCAAAGCACACAAAAAGAAACCTTTCAATATATACCACTAGCTGACACTATTAAACAATACTTAGAGCGACCAGGAGTAATGAACGCCATACTGTCTCAAAAAGGATCAAAAGATAATGATGTTTTGTATTCATTCAAAGATGGTCACTATTATAAAAGGCAGGAAGCTACTGCTAGACAAGACTGTGAATTCTTAGTGCCTCTGTTGTTGTACAATGATGAGTTTGAGACAGCCAATCCGCTTGGGTCAAAACGCGGCAAACACAAGGTAAGTGCCTTTTATACAAGTGTGTTATCCCTTCCCAGGAAATACCAGGCTAGGCTGGAAAATATCATGCTCACAGCTATGATCACGTCTCCGCTTTTGAGTAAATATGGCATCTCAGAAGTTTTGAAGGTAATCAAGGATGATCTGCAGCAGATGTGGACTGATGGACTCACTATCAAGTGCAAAGAGTTTGAGGGTAGGGTCAAACCCTACTTATTCCAAGTTGTAGGGGACAATCTTGGCATTCATGCCATGCTGGGATGTACAACCTGTTTCCGTGCCAACTATTACTGTAGATTCTGTAGAGGCCATCGCTCGTTGCTTCAGAAACAGCCAAAAGAGGATGCCCAATATCTCCGTGATGAAATAAACTATGATACTGATCTTCAAAAGCCCTTGTCAGAATCTGGCTTGAAGCATGCAACAGTTTTGAATGAATTGCCTTACTACCATTCCACCCAAAACTTATGTCCAGATGTAATTTTACAGAGGGAGTCTTGCCCCTGGAAATGCACCTTGTTTTGAGTAAACTTGTTCAGAAGGGTTTCATAACACTGGATGAGGTGAACAGTAGAATATCCTCATTCAATTTTGGCTTTGTGGACCGCAAAAACAGACCAAGCCCAATCAGGCAGGCATCACTGAAGAATCCATATTCTGCCAGTGGACAGACATCAGCACAGATGACGTGCCTTGCATACAACATCCCTCTCATGTTAGGAGACAAGATTGATGAGATGTGTGATGAGTGGGAACTCTTACTGTCAATCATTGACATCTTCAAAATCATTATGAGTCCCAGTATCAGTAAGTCTGCCATCTATGTCCTGAAGGCAATGATTGATGATCACCACAGGCTCTTCATGCAGCTCTTCCCTGAAGCTAGTCTAACTCCGAAGCAGCACTTTCTTGTGCATTACCCACGTGCACTGAAACACCTTGGGCCACTGACCCAGTATTCAGCATTGCGTTTTGAAGCAATGCACAGACCTTTCAAGCAGATTGCCAGTGTATCTTGCAACTACCAAAACATTGTCAAAACATTGGCTAACAGATACCAAATGGCACGGTGCTACAGGTCAGTATCAAATCAGTCACTGGATAGCCAAGATATCAATGTGTCACAGCAAGCTGCAGCAATGCTTGGTGATCTACTTGATGATGAGGCACTTTGCAAAAAAATTAACTGTGGAAGGGGAACCGAAGTTACAGTTGCTGGGAAAGTGGACATTCATGGATATGAGTTCCGGGCAGGTGTTGATGTACTTCTATATTGGACTGATGATAATGGACCCACGTTTGGACGTGTTCAGCATATTGTAGTGGTGCAAGAAAAGTTGTATCTGCTCCTTCGGCTGTATCAGACCTTGTACTTCAACAGACATGTTGAAGCATTTGCAGTACAGGTGGGCAGAGAGGAAGCACAAGCTGCTGTTGAATGGTGTGACCTGTTTGATCACAGGCCAGTCAATGCTGTCCAGTCCTATAGTGGAAGAGGGCGCTGCTTGTATATTGTGGTGCACCATTCATTCATCTAGGAACAAGAAGGTACGTGTAGGCAACCCGTTGCAAGCAAGTGATATATTTTTACAACTAGACATTACAGGTGCACTTGCAAATTTTGTCTTAGAGAACAGAACCAAAACAAAGCAAAAGAAAGAAACTGTTATTCCAATTACAATTATATATATGAATCAGTTCTTAGTGTATCATTCTACACATTTTGATTGAAAAATAGCTAAGAAGCTAACCTTGATCGATCTGTACTGACTTGCTAACAAATTTTTTTTTTTTTTTTTTTAACTCGTTATTAACTTCATTGTTTCTGTATCTGAAAATGTGTCTGTTATATTTGCATTCATTCATATTATGTTGTAATTTCTTAAATGTACCATGACTCATGCCAAGTTTTTCTAGCATATGTACTTCATTGAGGCCCCGGAAATGTGCTATTTTTTACCAATGCATGTTCCTGCCTAAAGTGAAAGTTCCTAACTGGATATTATTATATTATAGATGTACTGAAGAAGCTTCGGCTCATGAGTGACCACTTTTCAATTATGGGTTTGCTTTAAATAGGACAAGGGTACAGAAACAGTGAGAATGATTTTCCCCTTCAAGGAATAAACTTGATACTAAAGTCTAACCTGGGGCTGTTTGTGTCATTAATAATGTAAAGAATAATCAGTCATTTACATGTACATTGAAAGTTCAATTATTTTTCATTTATTTATTGTAGTATCATGCTGCAAATCAACAAAGCATGGAACAAGCATCAACGTCGACAAGAAGCCCATCAGTGTTCTCCTTAGATGACTGCTCAGATCTCTCTTGTGTAACAGGAAGTGAGTGGAGTCCCAGACAAAGCCCTTCCCAGCCCAGTTTGGATACGCCACTTTACGACTCCCCAGAATCCAAGAGTCCTGATCAACATCCTCCCCTGAAACGGGTCAAGAAAGTGCATTTCGTAAGTTTATGTATATAGTGGGCTGATACAATTGAAGAGTGGGCATGTCGAGTCACCATCATTCATAAGTTTTTATGCCTCCAACACATAAGGGTGCCGGAGGCATTATGTCTTGGAGTTATCTGTCTGTCAGTATTTCTGACAAGCAGCAGGGCTCAAAGGTGAAATGTCAGTTCAAAGGTTATTCAAGTTTTTACTAAAAATACCATTTTATTTCTACATCTGCAGAATGGCTAGTGATATGATTTGGTAGGTACATTTTGGTATGAATGAATAAAGGAATGTTATGGAAAATGTTTGGTTGGGGTTATGGGTTTTAAGCTAGTCTAAGGTCAGTTTCAAGGTTTCATTGAAATTTTTTATCAGAACAAAGTTTGCAAGGAATGCCCAGTGAGTGATTTATGATGGGCTTATTGTAGGAGGTCGGACAGCCAGAGATATACCCACCGACTGCATGCTGTCACATTTCACTTGTTTATTCTGAATTTACTGATCTTTAAAAAAAAAATCCTTTATCTGTTGCAGAACATTGCTTGTATATTGAGAGAGACCACCATGGGAAGAGCAGCATTAAGGAACATCAATGCTACAAATCTCTGCAGCAAAAGGGACCGGCATACTGTTGTGGATATGTTGACTCAGTACCTGATACGGGAGTATGGTACCAAGCCAAGCTCATTTGTGAAGGCATCAATGGCCCATGCCATTGTGACAAGCTTTCCTTTCTTAAAAGATCCAGAATCTCCACTTGGCTATGTAAGTCCTGTCCATGAATTGCTTTCCTTAATATATGTGACCTCAGGTATGGCTCAGATCACCACTTTTTTTCTGGACTGATTTATGGATTGATTCTTACACTATGAACATTTCGTACCTGAAATACCCTTGCAATACTCGTCGAAAAAGGCTGACCTCCTTGGTAGTTTCCTGTGAGTTCAGGATTACAAAGTCTTACAAAACTTGTGTAATTTAGTTGAAAAAATGTTGACAAAAACCGACCATCAGATTTGGGAGGAGTTTGGTTGCTAAGGACAGTCATAAACGAAACTTACAAAATATTCAACCTTTATTTCTACAGCTTTCATTCTTACGATCGCCATTACCTGTCAAGTCGTAAACCCATCAAAGGGATGAAGCAAGGGTGAAAATTGGATCAAGACTGTTCGAGTTTGTGTATTTGCCCGTTAGACCTTGGAGCCCTGGCTCGATAGGCAAACCGTAAATAGTCGTTAGGCAGCATAGCTGAAGGAGCTTCCACACTAAAATAAGCTTCAGCAGCTTAGTTTGGTATAGGCCTACATAGATAGAATATAGTGAATGCTGCACATCACCCTGTAGTAAATAGTCATTTTGTGAGTAGATAATATTAATATAGGTTCTGTTGTTATACGTTTCACTGACGATATAATCGGGTGAAAAACAATTGAGGTACTCTAGACTTTAAAAAAGTATTTATTAATATATTTTCAGGGGATATACAGTATGCTCCCTAATTTTGATGAAAATTCGTTTTAGAAGCTCTTAACAGGGTAAAAAATACTTATATTTCTAAGGTAGCTCTTAAAGAAAACCATGTGGACAAAATGGCTTTAGTAATAAATAAAAAAAAGTAGCTATTTCGGTAGACAATACATACAATTAACCTACTAATAAGGCGAGGGTAGTCATGGTCTATTAGTCTAGGGAGTGCCTCCCTTATTGCGCAGATAATATGGAAATGTTTGCACATCCAAATTGTGTGTATTAATCTAGGCCTACTTACAAAGTTGATTTTAAACAATGTATAAACAAATCAATCATGAATTAAAAAAAAAATTGGATTATGCCAGATGATCAGAAACGAGTAAGAGACAACAAGTGGAACCAGAGGAATTTTCAGAAAATGGGCAGAAATGGAGAGAAAATGAGGAAAATAAGAAATGTCAAAGGCGAAAACGACTGTCATGCCGAAAAAGAAGATCAATGAAAAATATATTCTTTATAATTATAAACCTGTTGAAAGGCTTTACTCTATTAAGCTTCACAAGCTAAAATGCCGGAAGACACTAAGGAAAAACTCATTCAGCCAGAGAATAATCAATGTGTGGAATGGTCTTCCAGGCGATGTTGTGGAGAGTACCACTATCAATCGTTTCATATCTGGGCTTGAGAAATGGTGGAAAGATGCCCCAGATAAATATGATGACAACCCCAACCAAACGAAACCATGGATAGGAACAATAGTCTAAAGACTGAATAATCCTGGATCAAGTGAGTTACAAGTGAGTTAATTGTATGCCATTATTTTGACTTATGTGATTGATCAATGTAAATATTACCATAAATGTAGAGGTTTGAGGGGAAGGAAAACAGCAAATAGAATTAAAGAAGAACATGTTTTTAAAAAACGAAGACGATGAACAAGGAAATGAAAACAATTTAAGGGATTAAGTACAATTTTAGATTTTAGTATTTTAGAATAATTATTATTATAACATATATACGAATTATAATATTATTTTGCCAATGATTATTCTTCTTTTTTTAAAGAAAAATATAAACAAGAAGAAGGTAGAGCTTGTCATTATTTTTTCATGCAGTCAAAAAGAAGTGGTTTAGCCATGCGTTTGATAATTTGGAAACTTCTATGATAATTTTGAATTGTTGACAACAGACCATCGCGTATCACACCCCCACAGTCGGCAGGTCTACATCGCGACGAGGAGCTGCTTTGCCCACAAATACTGCAAACGAAAGGGAAACACTAGAACGTGCCGACAATTTTGGTAACCTCTTTTTGGCACACAAGAAATATCATCAACAATTATTACAAATAAAAAAACTTGTAACGTTGTATTTAAATGTAGTAGCCCTCATTTGGACACCCTATAGAATTTCGATGAAATTCCATGGATAAGCTCTGAGGTGTGATGGTAACCCTCTCCAGAATCTTAGAGCAAACGGACCTTTAGTTTTGAAATGAAAAGTGAAAAAGATTTGTTTTTCTCTTTTCTTTGAAGTGAGCAGTTATTGGCTCGTGGAGGGTTAGTTATTAAACTTCAAAGAAAATGAAAGAAATATAGTCATTTCTCATTAGAAAACTACTGTTCAGTTTGCTCTAAAATTTGAAAAGGGTTATAATCATGCCTAAGAGCTTCTACACATGGAAATTCATCAAAGTTGAGATGGGTGCGCAAAATGAGGGATACTACCTTTAATGATATCTTCGGTATCTCAAGGAGACCGAAATCATTGTTCTATTTGTATTCCAGTCTTAGAATGAACTGCTACAGTACGGATAGTAATATCTGCCCCAAACTCGAAATAGCGGCAGTTTCCATCGAGCTGAAGATTTCGGGTACGAGACGCACATCATTTTTATGCCGCAATTTTACAATTATGATCCACCTCGCAGCATTATATCAAGATAGTGGTCGTCAAATATGTTGATGTCATGATTGTTTGTAAATGTTTTCAAATGTTTATTAGTTTTGGGGAATCGATGAAATTTGTTCTTTGAGCGCGAATATGTGGAAAAATTGAGGAACCCACAAGAGCGATTTTTGAATATTTCCCTTTTTTTTCGCTCCCTTTATTTGGTTTACGGTAGCAATTCTGTCGAGTTGAGGAGCGAATCGCTCGTCGCCCCCGTGTATTTTTTACCCTGGCACTTCGGCATGATAACCTTTTTCAACGGATCATTAATTTGGAGAAGAGCAGTGAATATATTTATTCTATTTTTCTTAAAGTCTGATTAGTAATCCGGATCGACAATCATTGTACACTCTATTTACTTCTCATTTCAAAATTACTGGTCCACGCGCTCTAAATTAAAAAGAGGGTATGCACATGTCTGAGAGGGCTACTACTTTTAAAGTTATTGGATAGTTTGGGAAATTCTGGAGGTGGTGTCGGCCTCCATGATTTTGTTAAATCGGGAGGATGAACTTTATTGTGGTTGAAGTTCAACCTCTCTTGTCGAATGATCATCAATATTTATTGAACACCATAATTCGATAAATCTGTGCCTGATTTTCCGCGGTATGTCGTTTCTAGTTTCTAGCCAATTTAATTTGCCTTTACGTCTCTGATTGCTGGAGAGACTGGACTGAGTTAATAATCAGTGATTCACCTTCTCGAGAAAAACAAGGTAGTGCTTGCACGAGTTAAAAAATAATAGCCCTAATTTGCGCACCCTCCCCAATGTCGATAAAATTCTATGCGTAGGAGCTCTTAGGCATGATAATAAACGGACCAGTAGTTTTCAAATGATGAATGAAAAGAATCTTTTTTTTTTCTTTGAATTGAACATATTTATGTTTCGTGGAGGGTTAGTTATCAATCTACCTTTAAAAGCGTCCCCAAAATTTGATGGCAAAATTTAACCAAAATGTTTAATGTTATGAAAGAGGATGATATAAAAACCAAATGTTTCTGAAGACGAATATCAATAAACGTATACAAAATGTGGGTTTTCTGCCATCAATGTTCGTCTTCAAACACATTCGTTGTTAAAATAATTGCAGGTGTGTGTGTTGAAAGACATTCTCTTTCGCATCATTAAACAATTTAAGGAAAATTTGGCCATTACATTTCTGGAAAATGTTGGGCTCCCAGCAGTTAAAACTTCACCCACAGTTTTTGTTACACGAGTTTGAAGAAAATCAAAGCTTCATTGAAACTAGCTGAGATGACACTACTTTGTAATTAGCATGATTGTTGAAGGGCGGCCCATCCTACTGCTTACAATATTCCAGAGCTACTGATATCGATGGCAACACATACGCCTGAACCACCAAAATGTATCCGATGCCATAAACATTTACCGCGATCAGCATGAACAGGTAGATTCGTTTTGAGCTTTCGACACACAAATTAACCAGCTAGGATATGAATCTACATGTACTGCTTATTGGGCACGGACACTACCATCAGGCCACCACTGGTTGTCAATTTGTTGCTGTGGCTAACCCACTTGGATCATACTACAATATAATATTGAAAATTCACTGTTGCATTCGGCTACCTTATTGGCTACGCCTAACATTATCAACCTTCGGCTACTCCAGTCAAAACATTGGGCTGAGACATTTATGACCTCAGTACCAGCTGCCACCTGCAAATATATCGTACTGAACAATAACTAGGTCAACCTGGGTCTGGCCTTTATCAGAGTCGTCATGTGCACAACAGTTTGGTCACATTCCAATTTTGGATGTAAAAAGAATAAGGTATGCTCACATCGAAAAATTAAACTGGGACATGTGCATGTCACAGTTGATCTAAACTAATTTTCCTTGTGAATAGGTTACAACCTGGAGAACAAAAAAAAAAAAAAAAAAACATGTGATGAGCTGAATAAAGAATGTCAAGAACATATACACTTATGAACAGGCCGGCATGATCTTGCCAAGGTCTTCAATTCCAGCGAAATTTTCTTGAAACAGTCTACATTTTGTCGCGGACAAACTGACTTATTCTTATCTTATGGCAAATTTTACAGATTGAAGATAATTTTAAGATTAATGTTCGACTGTTCGTATACTACATGGGCCTATGACGACGGTCGTGTGCCTTATTAGTCTGACAGTTTTTTTACGGTCATAATTCAATGCAACACGACGAAAAACTATCTTAATTTTGACTCGGTGGAAGGCAGCAGTCAGAAGACCCGACCACTGACTGGATTATGTTTTCATACCGTTGCACTATCTATTGATTTTACTTTCTCTCTTTCTAAAGAATAGTTAAACCAAAAACTCGAAATCATCAATATTAAATGTACTAAGTACTAATAAAAGATATTAATTAAGCTTGCTTCCATAATTTGTTTATAAATATTGCAGTGCATGCATCTATGTGATGTTTCTTTTAAGGGTCTGGGCAAAGAGATACCAGCTATCCTCCTAGTCTGCAAGCACAAACCCTGGTCAGTCGTAAAAGTGAGTCTGCACTATAAGACTACCATCACAACCAGTAGGTAGCTGGGCTAGACTTCTCTCAAGGCACAATGATTTGTTGATAAAGTGTCAAATTAGGGTCTGTGCCTGCAGTAGGTAGCTGGGCTAGACTTCTCTCAAGGCACAATGATTTGTTGATAAAGTGTCAAATTAGGGTCTGTGCCTGCAGACTACTATCCTCCTTGGTCCGGGCAAACAACTGTATAATGCCTCGAAACCGCGAATTCCTCCTAACATTTGGTTGTCCTCGATTGCTTTACTGGAGAAGGGGCGGGCGGGCGGATTTTTTTGTTTGTTTTAATTTCATTTTGGGGGGTCTTTTTTTGATTTTTTTTTCTTCCCATATTTTTTAAAATTTTGTTTAAATAAATAAAAAAAAATCCATACAAAAAACAAAAATTCCTTGGGATGTCAAGCATTTAAACAAACGATGTCAATGAAACACTTATAATGGTAAAGATTATTTTAATGTACAATGAATGTCAAGACCAACACAGAAAGTATTTTTGGCTTTGAAATACAGCACCTTTTAAATCCCACTGTACTACTTATAGCTACTTGCGCCCTCTATATAGCAAACAATGCCTAATCGGTGACCATTAGTCCCCCATGATCCTCTTTATCTTATGTTAACTGAGAACTGATTTGATGAGATAACCACCTGTCCAGTGACCTTGCAGGGTGGTCTAATTCCTCCTGTAAACTAGTACAGATGGGCTTCAGAATGAGTTTAAAAATGCTCAGAACCCGATTTGAATGAACGGCATTTTGACATGGTATTAAAATAAAAATGGCAAGTTTAATAAATACAGAATTGCGAACTGAAAAGATCAAACTGGCAACGGGACGGATTTTGATCCTTGCAAATAATACGAGCGGCCCGAAAATGACGAGCGGGCGGTCGAGGACAACCAAATGATTTTTTTTTTTTTTTTGCCTAATGGACAGACAAGGTCACGCGCTAGCTGAGAGGTAAATATTACCAAATTATTATTGTTTTTATGACTTTTGTAAAGAATTTTGCTAATCTTGCTTGAAATATGATTAAAATGAAAAATTTAAGCTGAAACAAACTTCGAACGCAAGGAATCGACCAAGGTAATACAAAGTTTTGGTATGGGGTCATGAATTTGGTTCAAATGAACATATTGGAAGCATGTACGATCCTACAATATTCAGTGATCGTTGTCGTGGTCGAAATCGACTCTAAAGTTATGAAATTGTAAATAATAAACACTTTGTGTTGAATAGCTCCCTCTCAAGGTCAAGATATTAATTAAGCTATAAAACAATGTTTATTGACTAAAATCGACCGATTAGCTATTCTCGTTCGGAAATGATATACCTCAACTACATACTCTGAGATTTTCATGGTCGCAGCTACCATCGTACGGCCGTAGGAGCTATTTGAAATTTATCAAAATTTACCGGGAGCACCGGTAAATCTTTATATTCAATTTTTCTCGAAAGCAGAAGTGTTTTAGGGGCTAAAATTTCTGGTGTTTTTAATTCATCCACAGGGGCATCCAAATATATCAAAATTGTAAAGAATCACTATCCACCCATTTTTCAAAATTTCCCAAAACTCAGTTTTCTGCATGGGGAAAATAGTCTCATGTCAAGACGTCGATTACTATGACCTAAAGAAAATGAGTACAACCAACCTTACCAAACATTGTCATTCACTTGCGTTGTACAGAATAAAACAAGCCAACCACCTTACAGTATTTATACGAATGCATTCATTTCAAATTTTATAACGTATTTTCAGCCATACACTAATACCATAAAGTTGGAATAATTTCGTTACACTGACCAAAGTTTAAGAAAATTGAAAAAAACATAAACCACAGTTTGTAAAGATTATTGTGGTTTGATTGTCATTATGAGGAAATTGATCATTAAAGTTTTGAGAAAACAATAAGTGTTATCGAAGACTTTATGAACAGAACAACAGCGTATATCGCATGCTCATTATTTACAAACCGGAAATAATAAACGAGAAGCTCAAAAGAAAAGAAAATTTAATAAATGCATAAGGAAATATAGAAAAAGAAGATGAATCAAATGACAAGGCAATAAAACAGAAAAAATGGACAGAGAAAGAAGGGAGAAACAAATAAATATATTAGAAAAGAAAGTAGATGAAAGAAGGATAAACTCAGAAATACATCAGAAAAGACATAGGCCTAAAGAGAAAGAACGGACGAAACAAAGAAATAAGAAAATTGTGGAAAGAGAGATATAGAGAAATGAGAGAAAAACATTGAAAATATATCAGAACAGAAAGAAACAGAAAAGCAAATATATAAGAAATAGAAGATGAAGGCAGTTAAAAGAAAGAAATCCATTAATGATCACACAAAAAGTGAAATTAGGGGAGAACAAAGAAATATAATAAGGAAAATATATGAGGAAAAAGGAAAGACAGCACATCTAGGGCACAGGATTAATTCAATATTTTCTTCTGAGAAAAATGTAATTTATGTAATGTTTAGTACAAAACAAACAGGAGAGCTCCTCGCGAGTGACGTCACATATTTGCCAATTTCCGTTTGATCGATTTCAAATTTGAAAATAAATTTCTTGTCCGTTATCGGATTCCCACCAACCTTTCACTAAATATGTTATTTCAAATTTTATTAAATCAACTTAATATCGAAGTGGACTTTCCATTTAGTAAAGAAAACAAAAGTTAATAGAATAATATGGATATAGATCGCTAGAAATGCTGCGAAGACATTTACTGTCACTTAATAGCGTTCACTCGCCCTGGGCTGTGCTAATCAAGGTAATAACTAATAGTTTGCTTTATCAGAGATAAATCACCGGTGCTCAATTTCAGACTCCCTGGGGTATCAGGTGTCCTTATCTGACCTCGCTTGGGCTGATTCTACAAGGTGATGAACTAAAATACAGTGCTATATAATATAGGACCCCAACTCGTTGCGAACTGCGATCACGGATGATGGCCTACTGTAAGGAGAGAGTAATAGGCTGATTCGGAGAGTGGACTTTCTTGTTCTTGGATATAATATTTAACGAGCATTTGGTGTGAATTTGCGTATTTTGTCGAGTATTGTTTGCTGAAGTACGTCGCTAATGTGTATGTGTAAAACGGGATTATGCAATGCGTGTGGTTGTACATTTGAACTGACTGAGGCATCTCATTTCTTATCCCCCGGTTATTTTCCAGTAAATTTTCTGTCATTCCAAAACAAATTACACCGGTATAATTGTTTATTGATTGTGTATGTTGATTTTGGAGATCTAAATATAATCATTATATAGAATAGAATATACAATACCTGCCTTCTCGGCCCGATGATGAAATAACATTATTATATAACAACTAAGGAAAGAACATAAATACATCTACTAAACTGACACTGAAATGAATACAAAGCAATAAGTTTGTTTACCACAATTGAAATGAACCTTCCAATAATGTGCCAGAAATTCCAAGAAAGAAGAACGATCGCACTGATACAATTTCGTTAAATATTCACTAAAAAATAGAATGGAAAAAATGGAAAATAAATCCGGTATTCGAGACAAATAAAGACATGATTCTTCCTTTTCCCATCCCATATACTGAATAGGAATGGTCTTATTAAAGGTAAAGACCAGTATTGGAAACGCCCCAATTTCAAAAAATGAAATGGAAGCTCTTATTACCAATCATGTGAAAGAATATGTTTTGACTAATACATGATGAAAAAAAAATTGCCGGGAAACCGCCTACTAATTCATATATTTGGTAAATTTGTTTCTCTCATGGTCTGTGAGAGATATAGGGTAGTCCCATAAACATCTTTCTGTCTATAGTGCTTGTAACTTTACGAAGAATGGGCCAAATTTCTTATCATTTTGATGATTCCAGAACCTTGCAGATGCTAGATGCTAGATGATCAACCTTTTCTGATCGATTCCACAACGTTTCTTTCACAATGCAATCGCATGACCATAACTGGTCTTTACCTTTAAATTATGGTGCCAAAAAATCCATCAAAGAACAACAAGTTACGTCGATGAAATTTCCTTATACCGTTACTTTCAAAAAACAAAAAACAATTGAAGAAACAAATAAATCACTCCAAATAAAACCCAGGTTCTCCCATCTCCTATTTAGGCAACAATTTTTGGCATTTTCGTGATACCAGTTATTCTATTAAAGTGTCAAATCAAATTTGCTATTTATTTCTCAAAATTCTGGAATAAAGGTACAGTTTGCGATTGAAATACATTCAACAATATAAAAGGGGAAATCACTCACTTGAGGTTATTCACTCGGCCCATAATTTTTTTTTTTTTTGGGGGGGGGGGGGGGGGGGCGTGTGTGGACAGATTAATTTCACTAGACTTCGAGATTCGCATCGCGATCCAATTCGCAGTAATTCTTGGGATTTTTCAGAATAATCGCGATGGTTTGCCGGGCGCTGTGTGTGCGATTGGTATTGAGAATCAAAAGTCGATTTATTTCATCCCAGGATTACAAGCGCGTATTCATCGTTGAGATTCACGCATGCGCAGTTCGAACGTTCTTACCGTCGAGCGAGAATTCTCCCTGTGTGTGAATGGGTCGCCCCCACGAAAATCTACTTCAACTTCTACGTCGGTACTTGACAAGTTGACAGGATCCATCAGTCAGGATATAACGTCAAGGTTATCTTTCTATCGCGATCCAATTCGCACTAAATATTGACTATGTGAACGGTCACAAAAAATAAACTTTGCATCACGATCCAAATCCCCGGTCCAAATCACACTAATTCTTATGTGTGAACGGGCCTACTAACTCAGAGGAGGAAGCTTCGCAAGTCATGAATGAATAGACCTAAATTCCTTCCTCTGTTTATGTCTGGTTACTAGGCAACACATACTGCAGTCAATCAAAATGTCCGATTCATTTGTGGCTGTTTTCAAGTGATTCAGATTAGCCTAATTCAAATATTCAACAATCATTTTTGAAATAAATATATTATAAAGTGAAATACACCAGTTTATGGTTATGGGCGCCATTATAATCTACGAGTAAACACACCATTGACGTCAAGAGGTCAGTGGTTTACGCGCCCCTACCCATTTTAAAGGATCATTTTTTTCGAAGTAAAGACCATTTTTCACAATTTCCGTGTGTTTGCCAGGCAAACACCAGAAAATGTTGGAAATTAAAAAAAACTGGACCTACATGTTTATGATTTTTGTTGAAAAAGTGACCCATTAGAGTGACACCCCCGTATGCCTTCATATGTGAGCCCCCCCCCCCCCCCCCCCCCATTACGGTAGATAACTTCAAACAGGCGCGCGCCCGCCCGCAACCCAGTGAAACCTGTGAAAAAGTGTATAGTAATATCAACGTTTTTCCGAAAAATACTCCAAAAATAACAAGAAAATTGACACGAAACAGGTAATAAACATAATCTTTATTTAGACATAATAAATATTTACTTCATTTTGGGTATGTTTTAGTAGGGTATCTCCAGGCCGGAGTTACGGGTCAAATTTCGGATAGGTTTCTGAACAAGTGCCATTTTTTTTCTTTTTTTTCGGGAATACTAAATTAGAGTTTTGACTTATGATAATAGTCGATTATCGCCCTTTCAACTGCAATGTATACGAATGAGTGAAAATGTAACCCTTGTGTGTGCCACAATTCACAGCATAAACATGTTTGTAATTCCATTATTGCAGACCATGCCTGGGTAAATTAATTTTTGCAGTGATTGCCATGAAAAAGGCTCAACAAAGGATAATCTGATTATATTGCAAAATATAATTGGCTAGACGGCCAGTTGGCAACCACTCAAAATCGACTATTACAGTTAGAGTAACATAACGCAACAACGTCACTTCAAAGAGATAATAACACGAATGGTATTATTATGAGTACAGTGATCTGGTGAAAGAGACATATTTAATTACATACACATATACATATTGTTTCATAGTCTGGTTGAGCCAGGGGCGTATATAAATACAAAACAGCCTTGGCGATAAATACTTTGCTCGAGACTATCGCAATATATTCTGTGTCTATGGAAAGGAAGAATTTTTTTACCTGCACAACTGATGGCACTCGAGCTCGAGTGATGCTGTACACGTGATTCATCTCATGTTTCTCAGCATCACTCCACCATTTAATATCATTTCAGGAATGGATACCAGGAATACTGTAGCACCAAACATGCATCCAACATAAAGGACTGATAAGCCAGTCATTGAAATCGGTAGTCATATTCCACATAATTATTTCCTTTTGGCAATATTTGGGGCTAAATTACAGCACAATGATGGGAAGATACGGCGCGCCAAGTCCGACAAAAACCCCGCGAAACGTTTGAACAGGTTTGAAGCACAGTCTTTCCGGTAACATGAGCAAGGGAATGAAAAACGCCTTGAAATAACTAGTCTGCAGGCACAGTCTCTGATCTGAAACTTTTAACAGATATACATGTACATGTATTATGTTTGGAACAAGCGTCTATTATAATAGTACCTGAGCAGCTACCGTATGCACAAACTGTCGTTTTAGATCATGCAAAATATAAATACTATCACAAACAATGTTATCAATATCATACTTTTTTTTTCCTTCTGATGAATTCTAGACTAATGGGAATAACATAGATTTCTACCAACAAAAGGGAAATACAGTCATGATTACCAAACATGCAGAGTATTATAAAATAAAAGATGTAATTTAGTTTAGTAACTCAACCCGTGTCTGTCAGCCGAATTAACGGATATGAATCAAACTGACCTATTACAAATAGTTATGTTGATTATCTATTTAATACGTGATTTATCTTGAGAAAAATATTTCATAATTCTTACATAAACATTGCTTTCGCTGAAATACATGCAGAATTGCAAGTACAAATTGAAGGATATAATGATTTGGTAGAAATGTCTCTGAATGTACTTATTAATTTTACTTCGAAACCAAATTTAAATTTGCATAATCATACTCTGAACAAGGGCCACTCATGCTCTATTTTGTATTTTATGATTACAAGTCCCTGATTATAACACAGAACAAAATATAAACAGAGAAACAATTACTTCAGTATTTTAGTTGTTCAATGAATATATTGATTTGCAGAGTGTGTGGGCATTCATTCCCAAGCAGTGCACATTAAAATAGACACATGCCAGGTCCATCGGGGGTCAAGGGATTGACCCCTTGCCACATTCCCGGGATATAGGTCCACACTTTAGGAATATGGCAGCTAGGGGTCAATTCATTGACCTCCAATGGACATGGCATATTATGTATCATAGTAGTACATTAAGTAGGTACACCGTACACTAATGTATAAGCATGGACCTACTATGGTATGAGCAGGGATGTGTTGGTATGAGCGTGTATTCTCATTGCAAGGCTATAATCGCATCGCTTGATATGGGGCTAATATATAAAATGGAGAAGATGCTTACAATGTATATTCATTCTATAAGTATTATCAGTATCATGGTTTACTGGAGATCGTTGTTCAATTGTCAATTGACAGAAGGCCCCTGATGTTGCAAACATTGCACAACCAAACATCAACTCGGAGTCTTAGCCCGAGTCTTATAGAGGACACATCAAAAATGCTGATTCAACACCGGCATGGAAATTGGAATTCAACTGGTTTCCATTTACTACATTGTTCCCACACCAAAAATGAGTGTTAAAGAAACATGAACAAGGAAATTATAGAAAGTGATGGAATTTGTAATAAAATCGTTTTAATTCTGTATCGCCGTTGTTGAAACATCTGTCCGGTGTCGTTTATAATTATGTACCTTTATAGATACCAAGGTAGTTTACCCTGTTGTATATGTTTTTGCAAAACAAAGTAGAGAATCATCCATTATAACACTATTCTCTCCTGGCACCAGCGGTGTAGGTAATTAAGAGCATGTGTGGCCTCCCCGTCCAGTTGAACGGTATAACAATTAACAACAATGAAAAGAAAGACATGAAAGAGAGAGAAAATGAACATGGTACCATCTTACCCCCTGTCATAATTGTATCCCTCATATTTCAATCCTACGAACCGCGAACCATGACGAACCACCCCACCCCCTATATATACTCGAAGACTTTATAATTATGAGGCATTTTGTTGTTGTTTTTAATGGGTAGGCTACTGTCGAGCTTTCAAAGTTACACATGCACTCTTTAGAAAAAAGAGAAATACGGTTTATAGGTCTCGATCTTTACGCTTCCAAAATTTGTTCTTTACGCTTCTAAATACCAAATGGAAATCGATTACCACGGACTTCACACATGTGGTTAGAGTCGGGAATGTAAATAGATGTCGTGACAAATGACATAGTGCTTTCCTGGGGCCCGAGTCAACGCCCTTGCATCCCGAGTGATTATACCCCTTGATTACGTCAAGTGTCTGAATTTGACATCCATTTAGAAAGTAAACGAATGATGACTCAATAATAAATTTAGTCTTTAATTCTATACATTGTTGAATGAAATGTCATCAAAGAATTCCATTTTTGTTGGAAAACCAGAGATAGAATAAATATATAATAATATGTATGCAACATATTATGACACTAAATTCTAACTGAAATATAGTGCAATCGCCTGAGGTGCACAAAACACAGTTGCACTAGGATTGCGCCTGTTCTTTTTGACCGTACACAATATAGATTAAATCTTCCACAGCTCTGTACATAATTATATATCTGCACAACTTCATGTAAAGAACATGCAGAGCTAGATAAGAAAGAGCATAGACGGAAAGAGCATGACCGTTATTACGTGCCTAAATCCCCTAGCTTCCGGGGGCTCTGTCCCCTGAACCCTATTAGGGGCCCTGGACCCCACGCCAATGTACGCTCCACTCTACCTGGTTGTAAATACTTAAGCCCCTCCCCCTCCAACTTTGAAAAACGTTCCGCGGGGCCTGCAGGCATGTAACATGTAAGAGTCCGATGGTGATGCAAATTTTTGTTCTGCCCCCCCCCCCCCCCCAAAAAAAAAAAAGTTTTTGCTCATTACGCCACTGCATAATAATGAATCAAACATTATTTTTGAACATTCAGAAAAGGATTAAAAGTAGAGATCGGTACAACGAATCGTCTTCAGTTTATCTAATAATTTAATGAAACTTCAAAGCTGCAGCGCTTCGCGCGGGAGGGCGCTTCACGCATTCTGTAAGTGATTCGCCCCCCCCCCCTAAAATAAAAATCTAGCTACGCGCTTGTTTATAATTATATAGGGCCCAAGAAAGCACTGACAAAATAAATAATACCCGCATAGTTACAAAAGAAAATTCAAAGATGAGCTTTTGAGGAGAGTGAAATCAAAAGTATCACAATACACTCCATGCGGGGAGCCCTGCCTCAATACATTATATCATAGGTTTTCAAAACATATAATTTTAGTTTCTGCACTTTAGGGGAAAACTTTCCGTAAAATAAACTGAAGGCCTACATCAATATCTTTTAAAATAAAGAGTAAATCCATAAAAATGTGAGGATTGGGTCTCCATTCTGTCACGCTGGAGTTACCTATAGACCTACTAATATTATTATGATGGAGCATTATAAGCATGGACCTACTTCATGATATAAGACAAGTTGACTTTAAAAACTAAATTAAAACAAAATATGTGGTCCTTTGACAAAATAATACATAGTTAGAAGAGTAAATTAATGATAGAGGGCGTAGAAAATATAAAATGAATCAATTAAAAAAAATATAAAAACAATGTTTAATTTTATAAAAATGTAACAGTAATGTTTTAATACTTATTAGGATTCAGATCATTAAATTTCAGCACGATAGGATTTGGGCTTATCAATTAACAGTAGTTTGTTATATAGGCATCAAAAGACTCTCTTTCAAGAAAGGTTTGCAACACAAACTCATTTTCATGGCGATGGTAAACTTTTTGATACGGCATTTGTTGAAGTATTCCCAAAGTGGCTTTTCAATTGATGTCCGAATGATGTAAATAACAACTTTCATCATATCATGGGAAATAAATTTGTAATGAATAACATTTAATTATAATATTAATGTTACCAGCAGGGTCGATACCAAACATGCGTTGCGTTCTCCCCCAAACTCCTGGGGACCGCTCACGGGATCCTAAAGAGATACAGCATCGGGCCTACACAAGACTCTGAAACATTATAGAATGACTTTGATATTTTTGAGTGAAATTTAATGTATATGCTTTAAATGTAGATTATAGATAGAAATAGACTGTACAATATTAGTAAGAGCATTAAATAGAGAATTTGACTTTGTAAAAGTACAAATTTCGAGACAAAAATTGGGTTGCATGCTCCCCCTAACTCCGGGGGCCAACTCCATGCACTCAGAGATTCCCCAAGAAATCCATCTTAGGGTCTATACACAAGACCTGAGACATGCTTTTAGAATGACTTTGATATTTTTGAGTGAAATTTAATGTATATGCTTTATATATAGATTACAGATAGAAATAGACTGTACAATGTTAGTTAGAGCAATAAAAAGCGATTTTGACTTTGTAAAAGTACAAATTTCGAGACGAAAACTGGGTTGCATTCTTTCCCTAACTCCGGGGGACCACTCAATGCACTCAGAGATTCCCCAAGAAATCCATCTTTGGGCCTACACAAGACCTGAGACATGCTTTTAGAATGACTTTGATATTTTTGAGTGAAATTTAATGTATATGCTTTATATATAGATTACAGAGAGAAATAGACTGTACAATATTAGTGAGAGCATTAAATAGAGAATTTGACTTTGTAAAAGTACAAATTTCGAGACGAAAACTGGGTTGCATTCTTCCCCTAACTCCCGGGGACCAACTCCATGCACTCAGAGATTCCCCAAGAAATCCATCTTTGGGCCTACACAAGACCTGAGACATGCTTTTAGAATGACTTTGATATTTTTGAGTGAAATTTAATGTTTATGCTTTATATATAGATTACAGATAGAAATAGACTGTACAATATTAGTGAGAGCAATAAAAAGCGAATTTGACTTTGTAAAAGTACAAATTTCGAGACGAAAACTGGGTTGCATTCTTCCCCTAACTCCCGGGGACCAACTCCATGCACTCAGAGATTCCCCAAGAAATCCATCTTTGGGCCTACACAAGACCTGAGACATGCTTTTAGAATGACTTTGATATTTTTGAGTGAAATTTAATGTATATGCTTTTTATATAGATTACCGATAGAAATAGACTGTACAATGTTAGTTAGAGCAATAAAAAGCGAATTTGACTTTGTAAAAGTACAAATATCGAGACGAAAACCGGGTTGCATTCTTCCCCTAACTCCCGGGGACCACTCCGTGCACTCAGAGATTCCCCAAGAAATCCATCTTAGGGCCTACACAAGACCTGAGACATGCTTTTAGAATGACTTTGATATTTTTGAGTGAAATTTAATGTATATGCTTTTTATATAGATTACAGATAGAAATAGACTGTACAATGTTAGTTAGAGCAATAAAAAGCGAATTTGACTGTGTAAAAGTACAAATATCGAGACGAAAACCGGGTTGCATTCTTCCCCTAACTCCCGGGGACCACTCCATGCACTCAGAGATTCCCCTAGAAATCCATCTTAGGGCCTACACAAGACCTGAGACATGTTTTTAGAATGACTTTGATATTTTTGAGTGAAATTTAATGTATATGCTTTATATATAGATTAAAGATAGAAATAGACTGTACAATGTTAGTGAGAGCAATAAATAGCGAATTTGACCGTGTAAAAGTACAAATTTCGAGACGAAAACTGGGTTGCATTCTCCCCCAAACTCCTGGGGACCACTCCATGCACTCAGAGATTCCCCACGAAATCCAGCTTGGGGCCTAGGCATACACAAGACCTGAGACATATTTTTAGAATGACTTTGATATTTTGGAGTGGAATTTAATGTATATGCTTTATATATAGATTAAAGATAGAAATAGACTGTACAATATTAGTGAGAGCAATAAATAGCGAATTTGACTGTGTTAAAGTACAAATTTCGAGACGAAAACTGGGTTGCATTCTCCCTCAAACTCCGGGGACCACCCCATGCCCTCAAAGATTCCCCTAGAAATCCAGCTTAGGGCCTACACAAGGCCCGATACATATTTTTAGATTGACTTTGATATTTTTGAGTGAAATTTAATGTTTATGCTATCATTGTGAGGTTGGGAGTATTTGGTATTAGAGGGTGTTGCACAGTGATGTCTTCAAAGAAAACCATAAATATATCAGGATTTCTTGCATGTTAAAGGGTTAGTACATGCAGTAGAAGATTATATAAAGAGTAACATTTTATACAAAAATTATTCCGTTTTTCATCAACCTTCAACAATGTTACCGATTCACTTTTTTAATTATTATGAAAGCAATTTCATATTCTTGAAGACGGAATCGTTCGAGCTGCCATGGAGTGGTTATGTCTTGCGATAATTATGCCTCGGGTCATTTGTCACAAGCACCTTCTCAAACATGGAAACAATGTTTCTCGCATTCAAGAGATATGTACGAGTTGTTTAGTCTAGAATGCAAGTGTAGTAATATAATACGTGTCGAAAGAAAAATGCTGAGCAATGACATCATTGGTACAAAAATGGTATTATATTCAATTAATGGACGCATGAATTGTAAGTTGCATGAAGAATCTACATGGAATTAGTAATCTAGAGAGTTGGGGGAAAGTTCTTGCCATTTATCATGTATTTCTCTTCATGAAAATGATATTTTCAGATGAAGTAATCATTTACAGCGAATGAGTTTTAAAGATTATCTGTACTAGTTTATAGGAGGGATAAGACCACACTGCAAGGTCACTGGACAGGTTGGCTATCTCAACTCAGCTCTTAATTAACATAAGAAAAAGAGGATCATGGGGGACCAATGGTCACCGATTAAGCTTTGTTTTCTATGTAGAGGGAGCAAGTACGGTAGGACAGTGTGGCTTGTCATTTCCCAACTTTCAGGACTAAACTCAAAACCCTTTTGTATCTAAAATATTGTTTGTTTATGGCTGTTTGAAGGAAAAAAACTTCAATCAGAATGTTCACATTTGGACATGGGACACCGCCCTCCATTCTGGCCGTATGGGGTACAATACAGGAAGGGGGTGGTTAGGGGTTAAGAACTCCTTAATAGTACATCTTTTCTTTCTTCTTTTTTTTGGGGGGGGGGGGGGAACACATCACCTCATGATTTGGGCGACGCAATGGGCTCACTGTAATTTGTCTTTTCGTGCCCATAATGCTTGTCGGAATGAACGAAACATATTCAATTCTAAAAATAAACTACTAAAAAAATGGCAAACTTCTCAAGCTTGTTTAAAGTTAATAATTGCAATTGATAAGAACCTATACATATTTTAATTTAGCAAAGTGGCATTAAAGTCAGTCCTTTTGCAAAGGGATTTGCAAATTGATGTATTTAGACCCTGGTCCTGCACGATAGGCCTCCCTGGTTCTTGCCACAAGAATATTTTGAGGCGACGCGTTTAGAAATAAGATATGAAAATGGCTTTGAACTTTATTAATACAAGAATTTGTAACTCCAATTTTTTCTTGATAACGGATACAGAAAGGAGTGGTAATATTCTCTCCAATTTGAAACATCCCCCATCCACCTATTGGTGGGTGATGATATATCACGTTGAAGGCAAACCTTTAAAAAATCTAACTTTTGCCTACAATTTCCCTGACAAGTATTATTTATAATTATGTAGGCTTAAAGACCTACATTTAAGTGAAATTAAGCAATAAATTGTTTTGCAAAGTTGAGGCTCCAAACACATTAGAGTGGCTTTAAAGGGTTGTCTTTCCTATCTCAAAATCATCCAACTCTGAGAATAAACACAAGTTCATAATTGTTATAGAAGTTAGAGTGAAAAAACGTTGAAAAGAAAACGGCTTACAATAAGTAAGCATGATCAGAGCGTTGATTGAGCGCAAACCTTTATGTTTCTAAACAGATTACTTTCAATACTGGTGTCTGTTTTAACCATTTAGGCAATCGCATAGGTATCCAAATAGTAATTGATTTGATTTATTATTTTCGGCAACAAATAGAGATGATTTGATAGAGATAGAGATAACAATCGTTTGAAGTGTCACAAATAAGAGGCTTGAGATAATGCCTGCTTTAAGTTTAAAACTTATATTTACATTACATATTAATGGAACAAATAATAATTCATTCTTTAATAGGTAAGGAGAGTGCGAGAGCGATGGTGTTAATGGAGACTAGGAAGATAGAATAGAAAGAGGAGATGAGGTAGAGGAAGATTGAGAATCAAGATGAAAAATGAAGAAGAAGAAGAAGATGAAGAAGAAGACGAAGGAGAAATAGAAGGGAAAAAAAGATAAGAAGATGAAGACGGAAGAAGAAGAAGAAGATGAAAGCAGGAAGGAGGGAGATGATGATGAAAAAGAAATTGTCAGCTGGAAAGAGAACGGGCCCAGATATTCAAATATTTTACCCATTACTTCCCATCAACGTATTGTGTTCACAAGGTAGGTCTTATCCTAACACCTGGAACATGATGAAATAAGTGAACTTTTTTGTTGAATGAATAGCGTTTTCCTATCGTCCTATATTATAACTGACATGGAGCAAATATGGATCATTGTAGGAATGAGCAAATATGAGGTTTGAGCCTTAGAATGTGTATTCAGAAATGATATATTGTTGAAAGGCCTTTAATAGAAAATACTGAAATAGCTAGATAATACTTTCATTCGGTAGAGAATTCAGGCCATCCATCTGGGCGAATGTGCCCAAGTGAATTTACGGACCGATTTTGAACATTGGAAATCAGTATCGTGTCTTTGGGGAGTGTGGGACATGGGGGGGGGGGGGGGGATGGAGAGGTAAGATTGTGTTTGTAGTATTACAAAACCAATTCTTTTCTTCAATAAATAACTAAATGTAATCTACATTATCCCGCCGAGTGACTACATTTCAAAATATTTACAATACATAGTATAACCAAATAATCTGTTGGTTTATAAATAAAGGAGGGATGATATGGCTGTCCAAGAAAATAATATTTGTTTGTCCCATTGTTATAACAGATTTGCTTGATATGTACTAACATTTGCAAAGCAGTCGAAGAAGCAATTTTGCTATACCTTCTGGCATATTAAATTTTTTACCATATAAATCAAATGTACGCATATTTAATTCTTTACTTTGCTAACCTAACAAATTGTTAATAATCTGCCAGGTGAAGGAGTGCTGAATAAAGACATAAAAAGGGAATGTTCACCCTAAAATTATTTTGCTAAGAGTAAGAGTACAACAATTGGAGAAGCAGATCCGATTCAGTGATAATTTTAGGAAAATTGGACACCTAATAAAAAAAAAGTGAAATTACATTATATGGTATGAAATTTTCAACATTTACAGAGTAAAATAAATTGGCAACTCTGAGTGATGTCACTCATGAGCAGCTCTCAAATCGGTTGTACACATAATTTCACTAATTTCAATTGTAATCACAAATTTCTTCAGACCTGCGCTTCGTATGTAGGGTACATGATCAGAGCAATACGTTTATGCATGCAAGCGCGGATCCAGGATTTCTGAGAGGTGGGGGCCCAATTCTTTTCTTTTTGTTCCATCGCGCCGGCAGAAAATGCGTTCAGTGGGTGGGGGGGGGGGGGGTGGGTAGTGAGCACTAATTGTTTTATTTGTTTTGCTCCCGAAAATTTGAAAATCGCGCCGGCCGAAAATTCGCTCAGTGGTGGGGGGGGGGGGGGGCCATCTCCCAAAAATGGTAAAATTAACGTGTTTTTACGCGTTTTTTCACAGGGGGGGGGGGGGAGGGCGCCCCCCCCCCCCTTGGATCCGCCACTGTATGCATGTCATTCTACTGGTTAAAGTCCGTACGCCTCGAAACATTTGAGAAAAAAGGGAATTATTGAAATGTTGTGTACAAACAAATGCAGGGCTGCTCATCAGTGACACCACTCAGAGTTGCCAATTTATTTGCTTTCTAAGCTTTCACAATTGCATAACTATTTTAATTTTGTGTCCGATTTTTTCAAACTTTCACTCATCTGCTTTTCTGATTCTTCAGCTTTCATACAAAACAAGATATCAGGGCTGACTTGCCCTTTAAATTAGTTTAGTTTTGGCCATTACATTGAAAGAAGCGGGTTACTGTTGACTACAAATGATAATGTACACTTTACATGTCATTTTATTCGTGTTATTAGCGAAAAAAGCAAGAAATCAGTCAGTCACTCAACAGTGTCTGATAGCAAGGTCTAGAGTAGAGAGTAAACGATTATCTTTGGATAAATTAAACAATAGGTCACTGCTAACATTGAAATTTAAAACAACAGTATATACGTGACCTACTGATGAATGGTGATGATTACTGCCAAGTTCTACCGAACGTGATGTTAGCTGCAAAAAGGTAAACGCTGCCTCTTCATGAAATTATTGAGTAAAGTCATGAAGCAAATAATATTATCAATTCATTTTATTGGAACACGATCGTCTCCCTCAAAATTGAAATGTTGGCATCAGTGTTGGGGTTCTACATTGCCGTAAATAACAACTATTACATGAATTGTGGAGAAACTTCATCGGCCGACGGGCTAACAACTATAGCCAGTGGTCAGTGAGAGCAAAGAGATACTAGAGCAGTATAGGTCAATGGTGATAGAGAGAGAGAGAGAGAAAGAGGGTGCAGGGAAGGAATGGAATGTCGATGTCTGGGACATGAAATATGAGAAGGGGGCATGGTGATATTGGGGATTATGCAGGCTAGACATTTTGAGGGAAATGAAATGCATGGATGTATTAAAGGGAAAGATAAAGTCGTAGATGTACAAGTTTCTCAATATACTACATCTTTCGAAAGAGTGGGATCCCAGTAGCCAGGGGCGTCGCCAAAGGGGAGGGGGTGTGGGGGGGTGCGACACCCCCCCCCCCACCTGTCAGAATTTTGTCGGTAAAATTGCGCTGGCGTCGGGAAAAAGAGAAAAGGGGGAGGGGAAAAAAGAGAGGGAAAAAAGGAGAGGGGAAAAAAGAGAGGGAAAGAAGAGAGGGAAAGGGAAAAAAAGAAAGAGATAAAAGAAAAAGAGGGAGGAGAGGAAAGAAATAAAAGAAAAAGAGGGAGGAGAGGAAAGAAAGGAAAAGAAAGAAAAGAAAGAAAAGGGAAAAAAGAGAAAAGAGTGAAAGGGAAACAAAAGAATCGGGGGGGGGGGTGAAAGAGAGGAGAGAGAGGGGAGGTAAGAGTCTGAGAGAGGAGGAGTGGGAGTGAAAGAGAGAAGGGGGTTGTTGGGTGGCCGGAGTCGTCTCGTCGAGGGAGCAAGAAAGACACGGGTAAATATTATGTTGCTGTGTCGGGTCAGCTGTGTCGGTATTCTTGCTCGATCCTCGTGTACTATATATCAATGCAGAAGTTTGAAGTCGGTGAGATGTATATTGTCGGTCGGCCGACAAGTTTTTTTTCCCTACGAGTACGAACTGTGACTTCTTATCCGCTGTGACGACTTCGAGAGTGACTACAACTACAATACTTGTATTTTCTCGAAGTTTCACTTTCCTATAATATAAGCTAAAGAAATCAGAGGTTTAAAATTTTCGTGGAAACTAAATTCAAACAAGGTTTAAGAGTCAACAACGGTTCGACGAATCGTCTTCCTTTCTTTATATTGTGATAAAACGCCAAGCGCGGAAGGGAAAACATCATTTAGACGAGTCGAAAACGTTACAACGAATCGTGTTCTTTCTCTAATAATTTGAGGAAACGTCAAAGCTCCGGGGTCGGAGGGACCGCATTCATGTTCCCCAAATCTCCGGTAAAGGGGTACTTTTCGCGCGACAAAGTCCGGCCCGCGGAAGGGGAAACTTCATTTAGACGAGTCGAGAACGGTACACTAACGGTTCTCTAATAATACGGAAGCATCAAAGCTTCCGCGCTTCGCGCGAGAGGGGGAAACTGAATTCGGATGAATAGGGATTAATAAGATTCGAAAACGGTACGAGGAATCGTCTTCCTTTCTCTATATTGTGATGAAACGCCAAAAATTACGCGCTTCGCGCGAGAGGGGAAAACTGAATTCAGACAAATTAATAGGGCTTATTTAGTGTCGAAAACGGTACAACGAATCGTGTTCTTTCTCTAATAATTTGAGGAAACGTCAAAGCTTTCGCGCTTCGCGCGAAAAGGGGAAACTGAAATCAGATGAATAGGGCTTATTAAGAGTCGAAAACGGTACGACGAATCGTCTTCTTTCTCTAATAATTTAACGAAACGTCAAAACTTCCGCGCTTCGCGCGGGAGGGGTAAGTTTTATTCAGATAAGAATTAACAGTCGAGAACAGTACACCGATTCGTCACTGCTTTTTCTCATAATTTAATGAAACGTCAAAGCTTCCACGCTTTGCGCGGGAGGAGGGGGGGGGGACTGAATTCAGAAAAGGATAAACAGTCGAGAACGGTACAGCAAATCGTCTTCTTTTTTATAATAATTTAATGAAACGTCAAAGCTTCCGCGCTTTGCGCGGGAGGCCCATCACTCACACCCCCTAATGAGCGCGCTTTTAAGTGATTCTCTTGCTCACTACCGCCCCTCCCTGAAATAAGATCCTAGCTCCGCGCCTGCATTAAAATATATAGCTATGATGCTGACTAAATTGAAGAAATAATTCGTATATTTATGTCGTCGAGAAAAATGACAATTTTGCGCATATGCAAGTACTATAGATAGTCCATAGGAAAAGCAATTTAGCCTTCGGCCCCAGGTTTATAGGGTTGAATTTGTAGATATTGGACATTTAATTTTGTCGGTAATTGATGGCTAGTTTTGTCGGTAATCGTTGGCCTCTACGACCCCCCACTGAAAAAGGTCTAGCGACGCCCCTGCCAGTAGCCCATGATCACTCTGATGAAAACTTTTCGTGTAGTATGCAGGCCTAAAACTTGTATTTTGTATCAGGGAAATTATTATAGTTACAGTTCACTGGTTGTATTTAACACGAGTATGACTAGGCTTTGAACATTTTTATGCGTTTGCGATCATCAGATTGGACCTTGGATTAGTGAAGATTGTTATAATTATGTCCATCAATGGTGAAATTGAAGGTAGTTTACTTTTTTGTTGGATAAAGAAAAATATAAAAACTTTCACGTGTAATCTTTAATGATATAACGTTCATATTCAGTTTC
Source organism: Strongylocentrotus droebachiensis (assembly GCA_035222895.1). Taxonomy (NCBI): domain Eukaryota; kingdom Metazoa; phylum Echinodermata; class Echinoidea; order Camarodonta; family Strongylocentrotidae; genus Strongylocentrotus; species Strongylocentrotus droebachiensis. The sequence goes on from JAVYIG010001031.1 coordinate 83,574, forward strand.
TTAAAACACCTACTACAATATGACGGGATAGAATTCAGCCATTTCTTCTTATTGTTTTTGGTGTTTATTTTCTTTGTGGTGTGTTCATGCAAGGAGAGTATCTCTTTGGTTCATGAGTATAAACATGTACGCGTGTTACTTCATTAATATATACAACGATTTCTTTATTTTCATTCCTCGTTCTTTATAACTATTTTGAGTTTTGATTAGAAAAATCCTGGGATAATTATAAATTAATTAGGCTAGCAGTTTGGTAATGAGGTGAAAACCCCTCTTTACTTCCTTTGATTCTTAATATAACATTAACATTAATTCAGAGAAAATTAAACGAACCATATTAACATCTCATTTCCAAAAATCCTTAATTATTATTATTATGTTTTGCTAATGACATTCTTAATCTAGAGAACATCTACAGTTAAATAAGGTTGAAAACTGAGGAATGGTTTGCAAATGAGGGAGAAGAATGGAACTGTTTAATTGAATGATCAAAACTAGGTCCTACTCAAAGTTCAAACCTAATCAAATTGAATCAAGACTAAGACACAATTTATGACTACGGTTTATGAATTCGATGGAAAGAATGCACATTAAAAGCATTTTGAATTTTTTGAGTAATTTTGTATATACATAAGTAAACCAATATTGTTTATGTTCCTGTACATTACATATACTGGCACCATGGGACTATATACCCTACGCAGAACGTATACATATTAAAATGTTAAAAACGTATTCTATCGTACTTCTATATCGTCCGATTAGATGTCCGAATAGCAAAACATGCCTACCTAAAAATACAGACAATAATATTTGATAAAAGTGTTCGGAAAAGGTAAAACAATCTAATGACTTTGTTAGTCATCACATCAATGCCTTTCAATTGAATTCATGAACTTAATATGTTTTTTAGTGTGTATTAGGCTATTCAGTTAGAAGAAATATGATATTATAATTTTCACTTATTAAGATACCCATTCAAAACCTAACTCAACTTTCCGCCCCAACCTGGACAAATTTTATATTTTAGCCTGAACGATGGATTTTGAACAGGGCTTGTCTATCAGTGATAACAGTCATGTTTAATAATCCGCTTGTATAACTTATTTTATTGAACACGTACGGCATGTCATAAAAAAGGGTGCTTTGTCATGATACAAACGATATATATATATATTGGGTTGTTTAGGGGGGGGGACGGGTCATGACGCCCAAACATATGCACAAACAAAAATTGCCAGGTAGATTAATGTCACCCCTATTTCAGAATAAAACATAATAACCTTTTTCCAGACAACTTTAGCCAAATTAAACCATTCCTCCATTGCTACATAACTAGTAAAATCAAAGGAGTTTTACGTTTGTTAGTTTGGGTAGGGATTTTCTGTAAAATTAGCCTTGACATCAGAAAACATGCAATACTTAAATTGACTGTGACCAATTGTATAACCATTTGTGTAGTGTAATGAAGAGTTCATTTTAAAACGGCTGGTATAAGTTAGCCATTTCTGAGATTTGTTAGCAGGGATAAACGTGTGTATGAGCACAAGAGGTTTATTATCTGGTCTGAGAGCTTCTACCCATATAACTTAATCAAAATTGGGGAGGTTTTGCAAATGAGGGCTAATATCTGTACGGGTAGTAGCCCTCATTTGCACGTCCACACCAAATTATATTTCTTCTGCCAATGAAATTTCATCGAAATTCGGGAGGGTGTACAAATGAGGGCTAACCTGTTAAGCAATGGATTAGTATGTACAGGTTCGCAGACAGACTTGGGCTTGCCAAGAAGTTACTTCTTGGGCTTGCAATGCATAATGAGGTGGCATGGCTGAAGAAAACGACCACCCTCTGAAGCGACTAATAATTTACGAGTTCCGGAAAAGGATGTGACACCCAATTTCTCAATACATCAGCGTATGGCGCGCGCGGGAAACCAAGATGTATCATAACAGTTTGCCTTTGCGCGGGTACCTCTCACACGATTTTAATGGATGATGCTGGTTTTGACAAGAACTGCTGGATAATCGGAAATAGTACGTAGCGTGACTTCGCTATGTGTTTTATTGTGCTCATCACACGTTTATGCCTAATAACAAATCGTTCTCTGAACCCAAGATCGATGGTGTATACAAGTATGCATTGACGTGTTCCTTGAGTTTGTTCGACAAGTTGAACATGAGGATTTCAATGAGGAAATATATTCGCGGGTGTGTGATGCGTCCAAACTTAGTCCAATATTTGATTTTGTTATATTTTGTATGACATCACTCTGCTTCCATGCCATGCTTGATCCATCATCTGTTAAAGGCGTCCACGTGTAGCACACAAGTAAGTTGTTTTTCCTTTTTATTTTCCTTTTTCACGATTCCGCTCTGATGTGCAACCTTGCGTACACGTGGTTATTCTTAACCTAAATATAAGTGCAATACTTTTTTCCACTTCATTTAGAATAATTTAATAATGTTGTTGATGTACATAGAAAAGTCAAAGTTTATGTTCGTTCTTCAATTTTTATTTTGAACACGTTTGTTTTAAAAAGAGTTCACGTAATGACGCAATAATAAGTGAAATTCTGCCTTCCAAGTTTTGGGGATTCTCAAAACTATAGAGGAGCTTTAATTTAAAGCGCCTCTTGTGTTGGGAACCCCAAATTCGCAACAACAACAAAAATAGCAAAATTTCACTTAATGTTTATAATGATGTAAAAGAAATGAGAATTATCCCACACTTCTGCAATCATTATCACAACAAATGTCTTTGACGCCGGATATTGATGAAAGAATACAACATTTCGGCTTCTTTTTTCACGCAGAAAACAAAAAATTAGTATTCTTTCACCAATATTCGTCTTCGAACACATTAAATAAAATGACAGCCTGTTTCATTTCATTATACAATCAAAGTAAAATGTTTCCATCATATATTTGGGGCACCCAACACTTTAGAGAGGCTGTTAGTGTTAGTGTTGGGAACAAACAGTTTAATGGCAATATTCCATAAATTGCAGAATGACGTAGAAGAGCAGATAAGAGGGTGACTCTTAACGCTCAAATCTACAAGGATTTTTAAATAAATGTGTTTAAAGAAAAATATTTGTATAACAGAATAAGAGTTTTTCTGCTGCATATAATTATATGCACAAAACTCAAATTATAAATTCTTTCATCAACATTTTGAGTGTACGTTTCGTTTCTAAACGGTCCTCTAATTTCATTCAGTCATGCTTTCTTGTTATCTTTATTTCAGTACTTCTGAGTTCAGATTATACCGTAACTAACATTGTACATCGAGCTTTATACAGTTGGAAAAAATCCAATACTTTAGGAGCGTTTTTCTCACAACTGAACAACTTTACAGAGTCCCTCTAAAAGAAAAGACGTAAGGCCTACAGTATTCATTATTATACTATTTTTTTAAAGCTTCTTTAAAATTAAAATAGGTAGAATCCACACATGAAAAGTACAAGATCACTATATTGCAATACACCTCCCTGTGAATATGATCCGTCTGCTACAAGAACAAATGGTGTGCGACTTCTTGACTTGTGTGAACCACCCCGTCTTAGGAATTCTCTGGCAGCAGCAATCTTCAGGGTCGCATAGGCCATAAAATCTTGCGATGCTCGACTTTATCGTGTTTTCATGCCCTTGAATTTTAAGTAGAAATATAGTGTACTTTTTTAATGGCTCTTCCCTAGCAACAGGATATGGGGATCCTGACATTCAGCCAAAGGTAACCCCAAAATCAACCAGAGTTAAAAAGTTTTCACCACGTATTCCACCAGTTAGTCAGCTTTATTTCAGGTACGAAATGTTCGTAGTGTTACCACAGCGGGCATTTATTACTTGGAGGTGCCTTAATTCTTAGGTTGTCCATCCATACCTCCATCTGTCCCTACCCCACAGACCCCATTTACAAGAAAGTGAAATTTTATGAGAAGTTTCTGTTTGAGCCAGAAGCAATAAGCTACTTTAAGGTCTAAATCAAATAAATTATGTGTTTATGCAATAACTTTTGGAATACTGTATCATATTATTTTGTGTAACTTGCTATGAAGCTTCCTCAATTTTGTTATTCTTGTATTTATTATATTGGAGATGCTCAATCAATTGCATGTTGTATCACATTATCACAAGCATTGTAAGAGCATCTCTGGCAATAGTAAATTTGACAGTAGACAGGCCTGAAAAGCTTACAAATAATGAAAAGCTAATATGGCATCAATCACTAAATCGTGCAATATTTTTGTTTATTTTTACCACTTGTTTATAAGTTATATTATCCAGTAATGACACATCTCTTAATATTTAGACTTTTGTCTGCATGCCATTGAGTAATGGATATTCACAGAATTATCCATCATTCACTTTGTTTTTGCAATGACTTGATGACATTGCTGGAATATAACAGTGTGCAGTTAGAAATAGGTACTTAAGAGGACAAACCTTGTTATTGCAAACACTGACATATGTAACAAAATATGTAAATGTACAGTTTACACTGGAATTTTATTGTGCTTTTATTTGATTATTATTAATGTTTAACAAATGTTGTTGAGCATTACTGTTTTTGAAGTTGAATTATGAAGGAATTTTAATTTATTTGAGCAGGAGGCCTGGTACTGCGTGGGGGCCAAGGGACGGCCAGCAACAGGCTACCTGGAGGAGCATCTGAGGTATGTCAGAAAAAAGGAGAAGTCCCTGAGGGTACCAGTAGCTGAAGACGAGGCAGAGTCTCAAAAGCAAGGTATTCTGGCTACTTTTTCATATAGTTAAAGTTATGAGTTATACAGATCCGTCTGATGAAGTCATGCTGTGCCATAACAAACTGGTGGGGCATGAGCAATGCCAACTAAAACCCCCCTTCCAATACAATCATCAAAAACTTGTTGATACATGCTAATTGTTGATTGTTCTGTTGCATTATATCCAGGAGATACTGATCTTGAGTCTGTGAACGATGATAACATCACGACAATGGAAGAATGGCTGCGTAACAACAAGGAGCCAGAGGACATGGTGAAGGACTACATGAAACAAACAGCAACAAAAAGACATGACTGGATCAAGAGAAGTGACTGTTGTGTGAAGAACATTCTTACCACATATCCCAGACTTCTCGATGCTGGAATGGTATGTGGACCTTGATTTTTCTTCTGCATGTGACAAGAAAGGACATTAAATTAAACTAGAGTCGCATGTTTTGAGAAGTAACTTTTTTGTTTTTTGGTTGCATGGGCAGGTTTACTTTAGCAGTCTCCTTAAAGGGATCGTTTAACAATCTGAGATACACGGTCCTACAGAAATCGTGCATCCCTATTGAACCGATAATTGTTAGTGTGTACCATTCAAATCCTTGCAAAATGGTAAAGAGAAGATGCAAATGAAAGATATCCTACCTTTCATCTGGCTTCTATAACTATCCTAACAATTACAGATTGAAGGAGATTTTGCAGAATTGTTCCCAGAGAAAGCAAACGCACTGTACCAGAAGTGGCCCACATTCTGTAACAAAGTAGTGGACTTCACCGAGAAAACTGGCAACTGGAGAAGTGCAAGAGCCGAATTCGAAAACATTCATGACCCTGGGAAACTCAGTCTTGGTATGTGGTGTCAGAACACACATTTGACAGTATTAGTGAAAATGACTTGAGAGAAAGTCAAAAGAATTTATTTCAATTACACTATATGATGTTTATTTTTGTGGCCAGGACCAAACATTGAGTCTAATATCCCCCCTGTAAGGAATTGAACTGAAATAATTAAAGTGCTCTGAAACATATAATACATGTACAACATATGATAAAAACATGATTCCATGACAAAGGTTTAGCATACTTTTACTTGCTTGTTTTGTTTGTTTGCTTTTTGGGGTGGGGATGGTGGTTTAAAGCTCATTGGGAAGGCTATGCTGAAGTTTGTGCAATTTTGATTTTCTTTACTCAGAAAGCTGAGCTCCAAATTACTGACTGACATTTACGTTGAGTGATTTTACCCATATTTGTAGAAAATAATTGTTGTATTCGACCGTTATTTTTAATTTGCTGTATATAACTGTACATTTTGTAAGATGTTCCATAATTGACCTGTTTGCTGTTGCACCTTTTCTTCATATGTAATTGGGACTTAATTACTTAACTCTTTCATTGTTTCCCTCTTTTTAGAGGAAAAGAGCAATCTTGGATTCTACATGCTCCCAGTCTTGTTCCGAGGAAGGAAAGATTCCAAGAGAGGAACGTACACCACTGCAGAAACATTGTCGTCCTTCATTGACGTTCAACCAGTAAGTATATGTGCTGGGGAGGTGGTAAAGTAATGACATGTAAGGCATATATTTTGGTTTGTGTTTAAAATCTTGCCATAGTAATCATATTTCATTACAAACAAATTCAATAGTTAATTTGTTAAGAGTTTTAAACCTAGGACAACTGATGAAATTGAGGTTGAAATGCAATACCTATGTTCTTACCAGATAAGGCATTGCCATAACATTTTATTTGTGTAAAACTTGAAAAGCAACCATTTTCAAGTTCCTAGTAATGGGCACGCTGGTCCCCAAGGAGGCCCTGCAGGGGCAACACTAGGCGCTTTAATCTTAATAAGTCAGTTCGTCATTATCTGTGGTACAACTACAAATGGCCTCAGATTTGTCATCACATCGCATTTCACTCATGAATGCAAGCAAGTCCTTTAACCTGCAAATGACATGTGAAAAATGCATGCTTATATTAACAGGCTGTATATGCCTTCCAGCTTAGTTGATGTAATGCTCTGAACGTGACCAGTTTGGGTACAGTTGACCTTTGCCGCAGGGATATTTAAGAATACCCAGTAATGTTTTGATGGGACAGGGATGAACATGCATAAACAAATTTGGGTGTCCTGTAGGTGATTGTGGATTCATAAGCAGAAGCATTCGACAAGCATCAAATATATATATATCAATCCATATAATTACAAATGATTTCTTCTTGATTTCTCTTTGGACTACAGGAGGTTCTCGACATCCAGACTTATGTTGATAACATTGATGAAGCAGTCAGGTCACAGCCATTTGTTGTTGTGCGTGGGAACATTCTCACACCAATACAGGCGTACGTCGTAGTAGAGAGGAGGATACTTCCTGCCGCAACACTGCTTAAAGCAGTCGACTTGTGCTTTAAGGCACTTTATGTGATGGATATCGAATATCAGCCGCAAAGCTGTTCTGTTTGGAAATTTCTCCAGATTGTGGTGTTCCAGTTTACCGATGGGGAGCATCTTACACCAAAGCTGCGGGAGGTCCGAGCCTTCATGAACATGCCATAAGCCATCATGATGTGTTCACGCCAAGGATGATTACTGGTGATATATTTCCTACAGATGAAACTGACACATCATCGTTTAGCACATTTTGGCTACTTGAACCAGTTTATTTTGGGAGAAAACAAACTGGAAAAAAGTATTATTTTGGACAAAATAACCTTAAAGACAAACTGTTATGAGTTGGATTCAGCACATTATTTTACATAATTTAGACATGTTTGTGTAAGACTGAAGATTTGAGGGTGGGGTGAGGATCGCTGAATAATATAAAAAAAAGAGTGAATTTATACACAGCAGAAGTCTTTGTGTACATTTTAAAAATGATAAAGGCCTAATTGTTTTATCCCAATCATTGCTTAACATCCCCACCTTGAAAGTTTAAGAAAACAAATGAATATATGCCAAGTATAAATACAAAACATATTATTGGCTATAAATCTTTTGCACTGGCGTATACAAATGCTTATCGTGTTTGGTCTTAATCCCAAGAGTACTGTTTCATAACTCGTACATCAAAATGATATATTTCTTCATAAAACATGAGCTATGATATTTTCTGCGTTTAAAACAGCAAGTGGGGTATATGATTGTAAATTACATATACCATTAATTTTCATGTAATGTGTATCGTCCATTGACCCTACGCTGAACTCTCTGCTGAATGGACTGCATGCATTAATTTACATCGCGCAAAGCAGAAGTAGAGAAGTCAACATTTTCATCTACATTTTGCAAAATTGTATTGATATTATTGATAATATCAATAAAATCAATCAAACTGAGTATAGCAGGTAGGGTCAATTGATTTTTGTTGTCTTTAATCTAATCAAAAAGTTATAGTAGGCAGTGTGTATCCTTGTTATTTGATCAGTACCTGTTCACCATCACAGATAGCCAAACTTTCATGTGGTACTTCTGCACATGTCAAATAATCTAGAGGGATTTGAATTTATTTCCTCTTTTTTTTTCACTTCAAAAAAATGTGTGCATGTGTAACACTCTAAGGCAGAGTATTGGCGTGTCAGGATAAATGAACACTATGCCACACCCACAAAATATATATGATGCACATATTCATGTATGAAATCAGAGTACATGGGATACATACAGTGTACATCAAAGTTGTCATGCTGCACCAAACAGGGGCTATATTTGCATTTACTTTTTTTAAAAGGTTGTATTTTTTTCACCAAAAATTGTAATGTTGTAGTTGATGTTAACAAGTTTTGTTTTTACGTTTCTGATGAAAACAACAACATGTGTTTACTGTGTATGTTATTTGTGTTTCAGTTAAGCAATTATTACCCTTTAGATGAGAAAAAGAGTTGAGCAAATAGATGTTATGGAAAAAATGTTGAGCAATGATTATCCAACAGACGAATTAAAGAGTTGGGCAAATGGATATTGTGGAGAAATAGTTGAGCAATTATTACCCAATAGATGGTTGTTTTGATAGTTGGGCAAATGGATATTGTGGAGAAATAGTTGAGCAATTATTACCCAATAGATGGGTGTTTTGATAGTTGGGCAAATGGATATTGTGGAGAAATAGTTGAGCAATTATTACCCAATAGATGGGTGTTTTGAGAGTTGGGCAAATGGATATTGTGGAGAAATAGTTGAGCAATTATTACCCAATAGATGGGTGTTTTGAGAGTTGGGCAAATGGATATTGCGGAGAAATTGTTGAGCAATTATTACCCAATAGATGGGTGTTTTGAGAGTTGGGCAAATGGATATTGCGGAGAAATTGTTGAGCAATTATTACCCAATAGATGGGTGTTTTGAGAGTTGGGCAACTGGATATTGCGAAGAAATTGTTGAGCAATTATTACCCAATAGATGGGTGTTTTGAGAGTTGGGCAAATGGATATTGTGGAGAAATAGTTGAGCAATTATTACCCAATAGATGGGTGTTTTGATAGTTGGGCAAATGGATATTGTGGAGAAATAGTTGAGCAATTATTACCCAATAGATGGGTGTTTTGATAGTTGGGCAAATGGATATTGTGGAGAAATTGTTGAGCAATTATTACTCAATAGATGGGTGTTTTGAGAGTTGGGCAAATGGATGTTGCAGAGAAATTGTTGAGCAATTATTACCCAATAGATGGGTGTTTTGATAGTTGGGCAGACTGGGAGTTGGGTAAAAACTGGTTGGGCATTTAATTAACCAACATTAAACTTACTCAAAAGTTGGGCAAATAGAAGGTTGGGCAATATCTAACTGGGTAAAATTAGTTGGGCAAGAAATTACCCAACTGAAAATATAACCAACTGTTAGGCAATTGTAGAGTTGGGTAAAATATGATGGGTCACCAACTGATGGGCAATTTAATTTGCCCAACCACATAGCAAACTGATTACCCAACATCAGTTGGGCAGATTTTAACCAATAGTTGTGTGGACCGTATGTTGCTCAGTGTTGGTTAAAAGTTGGGCATTTTTTTGCCCAACTATTTTAAGTGTGTATAGTTAAAGTACAGTATTTACATACTATTTCGAGAGAGAGAAGTTATAATTAAGTTGGATAATGACAACGGTATTCAGGCAATTGAAAATCTATCGAGAGAATAGACATCTTCTAATTCTGTTAGTTATTACATAATAAAGAATAGAATATATGACACATTATAGGTCAATAATGGAGAAGAGCTGGAACAGAGAGGTATACACAACACTATAATGGTAATAAAGAGTGTGAGGTGGATTACAGTGATACTTTGATAAAATACAACTTCTTGTAACAAGCAAACGCGAGCACGTCTGGAGAGAGGGAAACCAAGTAACACCAACTACTTTTAAGCGTCAGATTAAGTACATTGAACTCAACTCTCTCCTTCAGGTTCAGACCATCAAGGTCATAGAGCCTGATCGACACGCTACCCTTCTTACGATCAACACTCGCTACATACACCCTATCCTGCTCATCCACGGCAGCATACATGTAGACACCGAGTGGAGCTTCAAGAGACTTACCAGCATTCCCATCCCTGTCATAGACCGTCACTAAGCTCAGATGTGAGTAATTACATGAACTCGTGACGATCAAATCCGACCTGGTGGCAGATACCTGGCTCGTATCGTTGTGTTTCGTCGGAACAGTGTGTTTGGGTGTGGATCCCGTCGGGTCATAGATAAAGACTTGCTCCCTATTGTTAGCGATGAGGATTTCATCTGATGGACTTCTGTTAAGTCCGATATAGGTATTGATTTTTACGTGGAGGGTTGATTTTCTGGATCCATTGGGAGAATATATGTGTGCTTCTTGAGTACCCGTAGATATGCATAACGACCTGTCTCGTTGAAACACAAGATCATCACACTTCATGTTACTTGGTATGTTTGGATACTGTTCCTGTTTACCGGCTGAATCAATGATATATATACCATACATACCAATATATCCGATAGCTACACTATCATCAGAGTACTGGGTCATTCCAGACATCTTTCCCCGTAGATCTACACACTGAATGACTTGCAAATTGGGATCTGATTCTGAGATGCTCCCGATGTCAAGACGAGTATCACCTGCAGGATTGAACCTCTTCTCCTCTGCTTTCTTCGTAATGTCTGCCGCAGAAGTGTGATCAGTAGCCTCCTTCAGCATGGCATCCAGCTCCTCACAGAGCAAGGTATGAGCAGACAAACTGTCTGTCTCAAGACGACACAGTCTGTCATTAGATACCAGTGTTATTGAACTACAAATACTCTTGATCCTCTGTCGATCCTTGAATTTCAAGACGCGGAGGTCGTCATCGAAACTCCGCTTTACTGCATTGATTTGACCGATGAGATTTCGATAATTTTCTTCAAGTCGTTTGGCCTTGATGCTGTAGGCTTGACTGACATCTTCCAGTAGTTTCTGCACGGCAGTGTATAATTCATGGCGTTGTGCTTCGACATTCTGAATGTTCTTCTCCAGTTCTGTCTTCTTAGCGGCACATCGCTGAACAAGGTCGTTCACCTAAACAAAACAAATAATAGAGAATGAAAAGAACTTTTTCTGGCATGAGATGTATGCTAATAACATGGAGTTGATTTGAACATGAAATACAAGTGTTGCAAGCGCCTGAATTTTCACAAAAGTAATACCCCCCCCCCCCCCCCACATAATCATACGATCGAGGACATATATAGGAAATTAATACATTGTTGTTTTTCTGCTTCATTTAAAGGGAATCCAGCCCTAGTAATAAATCCATTTGTATGAAAGCAGTAATATCAGATAGACAGAATGGAGATAGTTTTATGATAATAATGATTATAATCATCATCATGATAATAATGATAACAAAGGCAATATATAGATAATAAGAAGAATAATGGTACTACTACTTCTACTTCTAAGTATGGTGGTGATATGATGATGATGATGATGATAATTTTCATTAACATTATTACTTTTATCTAAATGATTTTCGTGTAACAAAATAAACAAAAATAAGACATTGCATTTTTCAAAGATTCGCAATTGAAGCATATTTGAATAATAACATAAAATACCTGATGCAAAGGTGTTTATATAGTATTTAGGATCATATAAATCTAGTATTTATCTGATTTTGCTCAAACATTTTATTGATTGGTTTGTCTGATTTTTCTGCTTTTATTTAAAGTAAGTTGTTTTTTGGAGTGGACTCGCCCTTTAAGGGAGTCAATTAAATTGCATTACTGAACACATGTTCAGCCAGATCATTACATAATTTATTGCAATTTTGTATTTTTACAAAATTACTGAAATCTAATCGATATACGGAGAAATTATGTCTTGTAAAGGGGAAAAAGACGAAAAATTATCAGCTTCATCGCTTTGACGATCTTCTCATTTGGTTACGGTGCCTAGTATACATTGTAGACAGGGTTTATAATTTCATATACAAGAAACACCTGATCAATCAATATTCGAGGGAATTTAGCGACCGCTTGGAGGAATGTTTGATTTTAGGATGCTCGAAAAATACTTTTCAAAGCAATTGAAAGTTTATTTTGATGCAGGGAGTTCGAAATAACTTTCCTTTATTTTTCCTTGCGAGGGGGGTACCTTCCCTTATCTGAATTGTACGAGTAAACTTGTCAGGCCTTTATCGCCAAACGCAAGTATCTTTTGTCAAATAAACCTACTTACCTTCATTAAATTTTGTCCCCCCCCCCCCCCTTGAATAATACAGAGACATCAACCCCCTCTGCCCCCACCCACCGACTTCCAGCGCCTATGTTACCTTCTCTTATTAGAATCGTATGAGTTAACTTGTGGCAGGCCTTATAGTTGTGATATGAACCCACTTACCTTAAGACGTAGCTGCTGCTCGAAGTCAGCCTGATTCTTGATGTTGTGATATTGATGACCGACGATCACGCACTTGTGACAGACATGGACCTTGCAATCCTCACAAAACATATCTTTGTTCTCTTGTTTGTGGATGGAGCACTTCTCGGATAGATGACCAATGCTGACCTTCCCGTCGATGATATCCTGTATGGATACAATCTCATGACCTTCAAAGACTGATGTCATTAGCTCATGACTGCAGTCACAATTAGTGCACAAGTAATTATTACACGTTCTACAGAATGAGACAGCATCTGATTCTTGATGAAACTTAGAAGCAGTGCATTTTGGACGCATCTCAAGGACAGCGTTCATCCCTCCACACTCGGCGTGGTAATTGTCTACAAGTACGTTGAAATAGTTGAAATAGTTGAGGAAATCATCAACACGGTTCGCAGACAACTTGGTGATCTTCCTGCAGAGAGGACAGATCATGTGATCGAGATCCAGGTGTGAAAGATCATAGTTCTTGAGACATTTCCGACAAAAGGTGTGTCCGCATGAAGTCAGGAGCGTTGCCTCGATCGTCGAAGATATCAAGACATAGTGGACACGTCAGATTCTCTAAAGAGCTTGGAGCTTTCTCTTTCTCAGTCTGCTCAGCCATTGGATTTCTGGCTTATTACAAACACGAGCTCATTCTACGCATATATCCAATGTCCATTAAAACGCAATAACTACTAAACTAGAAGCCAACAATCAGTTCATGTAAGCACGAAGTATGCAGTGATGGATTTTGTGCTGAATGCATGTATGCAATTCTGTACCAAGTTCTCACGTTGATTACAAATATGTGACGAAAGAGGAGCGAATTACTTTGATCGAAAATACTGAGCTTCTATTGAAGTGTATGTATTATATACAATTAATAACGATGCTAAACTATATATCAGTCGATTGTCTGTGAATATAATGCAGTTTGTGCATCCTAGATCTATGAATAGAATTGGTTTTCCCACAGAGAGTTGGCGCGCAGCCGATATTAAGCACCTTTGAACTTATTTCCTAATTCACAAACTCAAACGGAAATACATCGTTTCCTATTGATCTTACGACCTTTGCTATACTATACAAACATAACAATGACACATTATAATTACCTTAAGGGGGGAACGAACTTCAGCTACGAACACGAGACCGCGCGCGATACAGGCAGAAAGTAGATCAGTAAGACATAAAACGATTTCAAGATGGAAAACAATTATCCTGTATAACGAAGAAACAACACGTCTTCCTATCGACAAATTAGATGTAATCTTTAACAGAGAAAAGTATATCTCCTTAAAATACAAAAAGGGCAAACGAACGAAATGGCTTACCAAACCGACACAACAAAGAACATCACCATATCTTTATATTCGATCATTTTCAATTTATTCCAGGTAGAACCAAACAAGATATATCATTATCTAAAAAACTAAAAAAACTAAAGCGGCCATGAACTCGAAGCGATAACGTTCAATGGCTAAACCATTCACTCTGTACGTACGTGTAATGTACATGCATACACACTATGAACATGACGGACAAAGAAAGAGGACAAATATACAGTTCCTCATTCTACCCTCAACAATTGTTGTGGTAGACAAAGGAACATCCCTTTACTGCTATTATGTAAACATGTCTAGAACAGGTGAATATGCATCTGACACCTGTTCTACACATGTTTACATAATAGCAGTGAAGGATGTTCCTTTGTCTACCACAGCAATTGTTGAGGATAGAATGAGGAACTGTATATTTTGTCCTCTTTCTTTGTCCGTCATGTTCATAGTGACACAACCTAATCTTCATTTGTATAGGAATGCATAGCATCTTGTAACATACGATAGGAAATTACATTATATCATAACTTAATCACAATTATAATTAATAAATGACAAATTTGTAAAGCCTTCATTGTATACAACTCATATTATGCATATTTCACGCCTGAGTGATTAACAGCAATTTGAAGGAAGGAAACCAAAAAGTTATTTGGAGGCGGTATCTGAGTTTCAAAAACAAATTCATATTTCTAGAAAGTTCATTCTCTGCTCTTTCATATGACACCTCAATCTTTAATCTTTTTAATCTCAATCTTTGTTTAAATTGATGCTTGCAGTTCCATAATTTGATTTTAAAAGTTCGTTTTCACTGGCTGCCTGCCGTAGCAACAAGCAGTATTGACAAAAGACTTAACTCCGTTTCATTGACAATCAGCCAAGCATGGAGTTTTTCACGTGTACTGGTATTTAAATATGTTTAGATGTATTTTACTTTAATGGCCATCAGCATAATTGCGAAGTGCAATATCCATTTTCTTATGAATTAAAGTTACAATAATTGGAACATGTTAAGGGAAAATGAAATAGCACAACAGGTTCGTTGCTAGTTAATTTAATATGAGCTCAATTGCTCATTTGTATTCTCTGTAAAGCCAGTAATACCTCAATGATGCCACGTGACGGGTTCAAACCGACTCCACACCGATCTGATTTGTGACATTCGTGGTCATGTGACTTTTATTTTGTGCAGTCTGGGGTCGGTCTTGGAATGCTCTCGTCCCTGCGACTGAGGTATTACATATTAATGAGTTCTTCTTCTTTGGGTTAAGTCTACCTCCTTCACAGTTGAAGATTCTTGCAGACTGATGAGTGTGTGTGTGCTTACGAGAGCAAAATGCATGGTGCAATGCTATTTACATGGTGCAAGTAAAAAGTTCCCGGACTTAGTTGCTGCCTCCCGTCAGGCATTGACGGAAGGCATTGACGGATGAGGCACGTACTGTTTCTGATGGCAGGTTGTTCCAACTCCTCACAGTCCTGGGAAAGAAGGACTGCTTATGTTGCTCAGTTCTTGAACGGGGGACTTGGTAGTTATGTGCATGGGCAGTCCTGGAGGGTCTTGTGACAGGGTTGATGTAGGATGCTGTGTCGAGTGCTACCAGGTTGTTGTGGAGCTTGTACATCATCACCAGTCTGTAATTTTCTCTGCGTTGCTCGAGTGTGGTCCAGTCAAGTTTTTGGAGCATGGAGGTCACGCTAGAGGTGTTGTGGTACCGATTGAGGGTGAATCTAGCGGCCCGTCTTTGTACCATTTCTATTTGATGGATGTGGTTTGCAGAGGAGGGATCCCAAACTGTAGAACTGTACTCAATGAGTGGTCTTACTAGAACTTTGTAGGCAGTACTCTTCAGTTTTGGTGAGTTGATCCGGAGATTTCGTCTGAGAAAGGCGAGGGTGTTGTTTGCTTTCTGGCATATGCTTGTGATGTGTTTGTCCTATTTCAAGTCTGATGTGATTGTGATGCCAAGGTACTTGGTTAATGAGACTGCTTCCAGTGGTGTGTTGTTCAGGATGTACTGGTGTCGTATCTGGCTCTTCTTCCTGGACACTGTGATGGTCTTGCACTTGTCCGTGTTGAGCTCCATCATCCATTCAGAGGACCATTCAGCAAGCCTATTAAGGTCCTCCTGTAGTTCAAGAGGGTCTTGTCTGCCCTTGATCGCTAGGTAGATGATGGCGTCGTCTGCAAAGAGACGTACTGGAGAGGTGAGCTTGTCTGGCAGGTCGTTGATGTAGTACAGGAATAGAGAGGGTCCGAGGACAGAGCCTTGATGTACTCCTGAGTCGACGTCGACCTCAGATGATGCATGGCCTTCTAGAACAACTTGCTGGGTTCGATGGTGAAGAAAGTTGGTGATCCACCTGTTGCTTTTGCCTCTCACTCCATAGTGGTCCATCTTGTGCATTAGTCTCTGGTGACCGACCTTGTCAAAGGCTTTGCTGAAGTCCATGACAAGGACATCAGTTTGCAGACCTAGCTCCATGTTCTTGTGGAGGTCACTAACGAATCCCAGTAGTTGTTGCTCGCAGGATCTCTGTGGTCGGAACCCATGTTGGAGGGGGTGGAGGATGTCCTTTTCATCGCCATGCCTCATGATGCTACTTGCAGGGATGTGCTCCATCATCTTGCAGCAGATACATGTGAGGGAGATTGGACGATAGTTGCTCGGATCGGTTCTGTCGCCTTTCTTGTAGACAGGCACCACGTTTGCTTTGTGCCAGTCATCTGGTATCTCGCCGGTGTCATACGAGAGTCTGTAGATGATGCGTAAGATGGGAGCGATGACTCTGGATAGCTGCTTCAGGATGCGTGGGGGTGATCCCATCGGGCCCTGGCGCTTTATGTGGTTTGAGTTTCTTAAGCATCATCTCGATACCCTTCAGGGTTATCACTATGTCAGGCATCGATTCATGTTCAGAAGTATCTGGCAACAGATGAGGAGGGATTGGAATTTCCTGGGTAAAAACCTTCTTGAACTGTCTATTCAGGGCATCAGCTTTCTCAGCAGGTTCACTGAATAGTACGCCGTCAGATTTGAGTTCCGCAATTCCAGCACTGTCAGTTCTGTTATTCTTGATGAATTGCCAGAATCTCTTCATGCAGTTGTACTTCCCTGGTCCTTCGTCATCATCTTCAACAGTAAAGATGGACTCGACATAGTTCCAGTAAGCTTTCCTGAGTGCGGATTGCAGTGTTCTTTTGAGATCACGGAGCTGCTCTTCCATAGCATATGGAACGAGGCCCTCTCTCTTCCGGAGGTGTCTGCACTCGTTGCTCAGTCTGTCACGTTTCTTGATGAGTCGTCTGATGCTATTTGTCACCCATGGTAAGTTGGCTTTGTGTGGAGTCAGCTTTTGAGAATGAAGTCATTGATGCCCTTCTCGATGCCAGTCTTGAAGATGAGCCATAGTTCATTCACAGAGGCATATGGTACTTTAGCTTCTTAGTTATGTAGTGTAGTATCATATATTTTTAAATGTATTACTCGTTTTTTTTTTTTTAAACAGATACAGCAATACTAATTTTCATTTAAAGCCATATGAAGCTTTACTGCAAAAACAGGATATTAGTATGAACATTTGTTTTTATCAATGCTTGAATGTTACTTAATTGACCTGTCTATATTGGTTGCTAAACTACAGTTAAACCGTAGTTTTTTCTTCATGTGTAGCATATTTATATCGGAAGAAGGTGGGTATGAGGGAGAGAGAGAGAGAGGGAGAGAGAGAGAAGAGGAAAGGAATTACAGTTGTCAATGATCGAGACGATGAGTGATAATTCGCAAGAAAGACAAAAGAAAAGAGCATGCAAGAGAAGAAAAAAGGAAAAGTAACAGACAAAATCAATCTAATTCTGAGAATGAATAGAGAAATAGGGAGGAGGAAGAGATCATCTGAAAAACATGTGCTTCGATTTTACGGCGTATGGACACCTAATTGCGATGACATCTTGCTGTTCATACAGTGTGAGATAAAATGACATGCTAAGAAATATGCTGGAAAGAGATCAAACAGCGTATGGACAGCAACACGTGATCAAAATGTAACCTATAGAAAGGATCAATATTACCAAATTCTACGTCAGCTTGCGCTTCGTTTAAAGATTTCTTTTATCACCTTATTTACGATTAAACAAATTGAATCAGTCGTTTTTATGCTCAGAAAATGTTCCACTCTTGTGATTTTTATTTGGGTAGGCATGCAGTAATGACAACAACAAAAACAAGTTAACAGATGTCAATATCACACGAGTCTATGATCTATATCCGCCACAAATATATCCAGTGTCCGTCAACAATACTGTGTTTATACCAAGAAAAAAGAACATGTTCTTGTAACATATAGGCTACAAGTAAAACTTATACAAACTTTATAAGCTAAGAATACAAGAGAACACAGGAAAATACAAAAAAGGGCATTGCAACCTTTGTAATATTAAAGTTCATTACTACGTATGAAAACGTATCTTAAATTGGCAGATTGGTCATTGCATTGTAACGTAGCGATGGATAACTCACCCATTTGTCATGCACAGAAAATATCATATTCCGTGTTTCGTCTAAAGCACCTTCTCCCTTTTGAAGTTTTAGTTATTTTGTGTGTTGGAACCAATTCCAACAGCTTATATTTGTGGTGATTACTCCTTTTAAACTTTATAACTTTCTCAATTTTGTCCAATTTCCCCAAAGCTGTCAGCAGTCTACTTTTCTGTTTTTCTGCTTTTCTCTAGAGTGGTTTGATATCAAGGCTGGATTCCCCTGAAAGGTACTTAACAACACTTTGTAGAAAACAATAAAGGGGCCAGTAGTCTGTCCAGAAATAGTCGCCCCCTTTCTCCCATAAGAATTGACCGAACAAAGTTAGACCTTACGAAAAATTAGTCAAGCTTAAAGGTAAAGACCAGTATTGGCAACGCCCCAATTTCAAAAAATGAAATGGAAGCTCTCATTACCAATCATGTAAAAGAATATGTTTTGACTAATACATGATGATAAACAAATTGCCGGGAAACCGCCTACTAATTCATATATTTGGTAAATTTATTTCTCTCATGGTCTGGTGAGAGAGATAGGGTAGTCCCATATACATCTTTCTGTGTATAGTGCTTGTAACTTTACGAAGAATGGGCCAAATTTCTTATCATTTTGATGATTCCAGAACCTTGCAGATGCTAGATGCTAGATGATCACCCTTTTCTGATCGATTCCACAACGTTTCTTTCACAATGCAATCGCATGACCATTACTGGTCTTTACCTTTAACATTATCCTCGGGTTTGGTCGATCACATTGGGTCACCGCATTTATACCCATGCACCAAACGTTGTCAGGAGGGATTTTTAGGTATATTAAAGGGAACCAAAACCTTCATACTAAGTTACTTTTATTGTAAAGATTAAGATATTTGAATAAAATCAGTGAAAATCAAGGAATAAGGAAGTTAGAACATTTTGAAATGACTAGTCACTAGAGGGCGATATTTAATTTTATGACATCAAATGACATTTAATTTGATGAAATGGAAACAATTTTCCGAATATATATTCAGAACGGTAGGAGGAAAGTTAATATTTCTTTGCAATTATAATCCCAAAACAATCAATATTAAGGCACCCAATCTATACTAGGATTGTTTGAACATCTGGAATTATCTAACCGAGAAGGAATATATTGTAAAAGAAACACATAATGAAAATCAAATTATCTTTAACAATACTTTTATTGAAGGTAGGATAATTCCTTTTAATGCAAAATTATTTAATGTGAACATTTTTCAAGTTAAACATTTGACGGACGCAGAAGGTGATATGAGATCAGGGGACTATTTCATAAGGAAAGGTCTTAATGTAGACGATCTGTTTTTTCTTAATGATCTATACACCACATTGCCAGCTGCCTGGAAGATTAAGAGAATTTGCAGAGGGAGAGATGATACTCTAAATGACACTGTTGATCTTTCCAACATTAACTTTATCATTAACAAAACAGTGTATTCTTTTGAGTCTGTCTCTTCCAAAATGCTCTATAATATTTTTATTGCTATAATACAAGATGCATTTGCTTTTAAACATCCAGAGGTAATAGCTTTAAATCTAGATAAGTCGGAAACTACAACATGTTTCTCAATCCCCAGATTTTCCACTCTAGATGGGAAGTTAAGGGAATTTCAGTATAAACTTTTACATAACATTATATTTTGTAATGATAAATTGTATCTTTTGGGATTAACACAGTCAAATTTATGTTCCTTTTGTAGAAAAGAAGTAGAAACCTATCGTCATATCTTCTTTGAATGTTCTAAAGGATCCAGAATATGGAATGAGATGGGAAACAGTTTAAAGATGTTTCAGTTTCTTAATATGCAATGGATTGATGTGTTGCTTGGTTTCAGAAAAAATATGAAAGATAATATATTGTTAAATCATGTATTGATTTTGGTCAAATATATGATTTACAGTAATCGTAAAAATGGAAAGTTACCAACTAGTAAAGAAATATGTAAGGCTGTAGAGAACTCAAAAAAAGTTGAACATGAAAAAGCAAAATTAAAGGACGAACTGCCAATACATTATCAAAAATGGGACAATTTTACCCCTTAAGGCAGGGGAACTGATTGTATATATATTGTAATTCCTGTTTCCTGTTCACTCCCTCACTTTCTCATCGATCCGGACACT
The DNA here is from genome assembly GCA_035222895.1 of Strongylocentrotus droebachiensis. Taxonomy (NCBI): domain Eukaryota; kingdom Metazoa; phylum Echinodermata; class Echinoidea; order Camarodonta; family Strongylocentrotidae; genus Strongylocentrotus; species Strongylocentrotus droebachiensis. The sequence continues at coordinate 104,220 of JAVYIG010001031.1, forward strand.
TATCTGCTATCGTGTTTGCTTGTTTTTTATATTATATATATATATATTTTTTTTTTTTAACTTTTTTTTTTAAACGGTATAGTTAGAGACCTCCACTGAAACAAGACCCTTATATAGTTATAATGAAAAATGCACCATATCATTATATGTAAATATAACAAATTTTGTTATCATGGGTTATGAAGCAGCACCTTCACCTTATACTTTTTGTTTATATAAGAAAATATTTGTTCAGATTGCTTAATTTATATTGAACTAATTAATTTGCATATTATGTTGTAAAAATTGTTCCTTTTTATAATGTTGTATCCAAGTATTACCGTCACCTTTTCCTTTTTTAAAGGAATTGGAGCACATTCTGTATACTTGTTTGAATGTGTACTATATTAGTTTGGATACTTATGGAAAATATTTTTTAAATATGTCTGTGTTTATAATGTATGACTATGAGACAGTGTACTACATGTATGTTTATACTGTAAGAACAATTGTGTTCCTATTCATCATTTTGTATAATTATGAAGATCTGAATAAAGGCAAAAAAGCTTTAAAAAAACGAAAATCTGTGGACAACTCTCCATGCCTTTTGTACATCAAATTTCATGTTTTTCCTTCTTTCTTGTGATTGAGATAATCTACTCCCCTGAAAGCAAGGTATAGAATGCAAAATGATATTCTACTTCACATGTTAGGAAGTCGGATCAAGAACACAAATAAATACGAAGAAAATTAAAGAATTGTGAAATTTGATGTACAAAAGGCATGGAGAGTTGTCCACAGATTATGTCATAAAATTAAATATCGCATTCTAGTGACTAGGCAATTCAAAAACCTCTAACTTCCTTATTCCTTGCCCGATTTTGTTCAAATTTTCACTGATTATATTCAAATATCTTAAACTTTACAATAAAAGTAACTTAGTATGAAGGTTTAGGTTACCTTTAACGTGACACAACAATTGAAGAAAAGAAACACAAGGTCGGGATTGGTTCCCAGACCAACCGCCGTGTGTGGTTATCAGAATATCTGTATGATTGAATTCAATTTAATCTAATTTTACTAAACTGAATTGAATTAAAGCGATCATTTTTAAGAAAAAAAGAATACTGCTGAATTCACATGAAATATGCAAAAAATGACATTACCAATTATAACAGAAATGCAGTAAATGTTTACAAAGTTATCATAATATTTTTACAATTCTTAGGATGTTTAGACAAGAAATGGAACTTTCGACTGTTAAACAAATTCAATTTGATATATTAGGCAAGTTAAATGTAACATCCATGCCAAGAGTAAGATGATACATTAATATAAAATGAGAACAAAATAATACTATTAACCTTACAGGATGACCCGTGAAAGCTACAAAGATAACAAATAATCACAATGAAAGTCAAGAAATATAAGCACAAACATACACAAAATACTATGGGAATAACAACATGAGAGAAATAACGTTAATAAGAATTAAATCAATATCTTACCATCTTTCAAGCTGTACATTATGAAATCATATCGCTGGCTTTCAGTAAATATCTAGGAGAAACGATTACACAATGCAAGAAGTATAGATGCAAAGTTAACGTACAGTATTTACATACTATTTCGAAAGAGGGAAGTTATATATATGGGATAATTACAACGGTATAGTCATGCAATTCAAATCTATGTAGAGAATAGGCATCTTCTTATTCGGCTAGTAACTTAGTAGTCGCATGATAAACAATATAATATGACACATTATATATAGGCCCATATGAGATTAGAGCTGGAGCAGAGAGGTATACACAACCACCCATAATGGTAATGAATTTAAGATGGATTACAGTGATACTTTGATAAAATACAACTTCTTGTCACAAACAAAAGCGAGCATGTCTGGAGAGAGGGAAACCAAGTAACACCAATCGCTTTTAAGCGTCATATCAAGTACATTGAACTCAACTCTCTCCTTCAGGTTCAGACCATCAAGGTCATAGAGCCTGATCACCACGTTACCATTCTTACGATCAACACTCGCTACGTACACCCTATCCTGCTCATCCACTGCAGCAAACAGGTATACACCGCCTGGAGCTTGTAGAGGCATACCAGCATTCCCATCCCTGTCATAGACCGTCACTACGCTTGGGTTGATGTAATTACATGAACTCGTGACGATCAAACCCGACCTGGTGGCAGATACCTGGGTCGTAATGTTGTGTTTTGTTGGAACAGCGTGTTTGAGAGTGTATCCAGTCGGGTCATAGACATAGATTTGATTCCCAAAGTTAGCGATGAGGATTTCATTTGATGGACTTCTGTTTAGTCTGATATGGTTATTGCCTTTCACGTGGATGGTTGATTTCCTGGATCCATTGGGAGAATATATGTGTGCTTCGTTGACACCCGTCGATATGCATAACGACCTGTCTTGTCGAAACACAAGATCAAGACACTTCATGTTACTTGGTATGTTTGCATACTCCTCCTGTTTACCAGCTGAATCAATTATATCTATACCATGTGTACGATTATATCCGATAGCTACACTGGCATCAGAGTACGAGGTTATACCACTCATGTGTCCTCGTAGACCTACACACTGAATGACTTCCAACTTGGGATCTAAGATGCTCCCGAGGTCAAGACGAGTATCATCTGCAGGCTTAAACCTCTTCTCCTGTGCTCTCTTCGTAATGGCTACCGCCGAAGTGTGGTCAGTAGCCTCCTTCAGCATGGCATCCAGCTCCTCACAGAGCAAGGTATGAGCAGACAGACTGTCTGTCTCAAGACGACCCAGTCTGTCATTAAATACCAGTGCTATTGAACTACAAATACTCTTAATCCTCTGTCGATCCTTGGATTTCAAGACGCTGAGGTCGTCATCGAAACTCCACTTTACTGCATTGATTTGCTCGATGAGATTTTGATGGTTTTCTTCAAGCACTTTGGCCTTGATGATATAGGCTTGACTGACATCGTCCAGTAGTTTCTGCACGGCAGTGTATACCTCCTGGCGTTGTACTTCAACATTCTGAATGTTCTTCTCCAGTTCTGTCTTCTTAGCGGCACATCGCTGGACAAGGTCGTTCACCTAAATAAAATAAATAATAGAGAGTGAAAAGATCTTTTTTCTAGCATGAGATGTATGATAATTACATGGAGCAGAAAATGAAACAAAACCCCGCGCCTGAAGTTTCACAAAAGTAAGATCCCCCACTCCCCCCCCCCCTCCCCAAACACACACACACACGCTCATCATCATATATCATACGAGGACAGAGGAATTGAATACATTGTTTTTTTTCTGCTTTCTTAACCCTAAAAAGGCCGGGCTATTTGAGGTCTTAATACGCCCCCCCCCCTAAGATCTCGGCCTAGGAATGTCCAATTAATGTGAACGTTAGCATGGTGATAGATTAAAGTATATTAAATAAGATGGTGATGTTTATTTTCTTTTATATTTATTTTTTTCATGTCTTTATTAATATTTTTATGACAATATGCACACAAAAAATAGAAATTTTCAAAAAGTGCGTGATTTTGAACAATGCATGGGCAGATTTGATTTGATTTGAAGTTGCTGTTTTAGTTGAGTAATATCATTTATCAATTGAAATATAATAGTTTGTAATAAATACAAACATACAAATAAACACACACATGCAGGTACAAATATGTTTGTACAATATTTTGAGGGTGAAACGCGTCAGTTTCTTTTATATTTATAATTACCAATTTCTTATTTATACTATTGGTTTTAATTTCTTATGTATTTCATTATGTGAATTAAAAAAAATGTTTGGCCAGTACTAAACAAGTATATAAGCATGAATGTATGACTGCATAACATGAAAATAAATCACTCATGATATTGATTTTGATAAAGATCAAATAACTGCAATATACTTACACACGCACATTTTGTGAGAATTACATATTTTGATTGACATGTGATGATATTCCGTCACCTAACACCCGAACCATAGGTCTGCCCATGACAAATTTGATATCAAAATGTGCGGGAGATACTCATGAACTCATGAATTTTCAGCGCCAGAAGTTCAGGGGTTTTGATGCAGCGGCAAAAATTCGACAGGGGGGGGCATTATGCCCCCACCCCCTCCCCCGGGCTTATTAGGGTTAAAAGGGAATCCAGCCATTGTAATAAGTCCATTTGTATGAAAGCAGTAATATCAGATAAACATAATGGATATAAGCCAAATAGTAATAATATTATCATAATAATGATTAATATCATCATGATAAAAATAATAACTAAATAATTATGATACATATTTTTTGTTTTCAATATGCACACAAAAAATAGAAATTTTCAAAAAGTTTTCAAAAATGAAACATATAGTAATAACGATAACAAAAGCAGTTTAATAATAATAATAAGAATAATGATACTATGGGCTGATTGTAAACTTTGATAGATAGGAATACCTTCTCCCATGCTTGCCGTGTCTTTATTAAAGACAGTTTTTACAAACATAATAAACACAGAGTCTATATATTTGAAGGATAGTATGTAGCGACCGCTTGGAGAAAATTTTAATTTTAGGATGCTGAGAGTTACTTTTCAGGGCACTTGAAATCTTATTAAGTTGCAAAGGAACTAAATGTAATTTTCCTTTATTTGTCCTTCGGGGTGGGCCAGAATCGAATTCTTCCACATTTTGAATAATGCGGGACATCAACCTCTCTTCTCGCCTCTTCCCTTATCTGAATTGTATGAGTAAATTTGTCAGGCCTTAGCCAAACGCAAGTATTTTTTGTCAAATACCGACTTACCTTAAGACGTAACTGCTGCTCGAAGTCATCCTGATTCTTGATGTTGTGATTTTGATGACCGACGATCACGCACTTGTGACAGACATGAACCTTACAATCCTCACAAAACATTTCTTTGTTCTCTTGTTTGTGAATGCAGCACTTCTCAGATAGATGACCTATGCTGACCTTCCCGTCGATGATATCCTGTATGGATACAATCTCATGACCTTCAAAGACTGATGTCAGCAGCGCATGGCTGCAGTCGCAATCAGTGCACATGTAATTATTACACGTTCTACAGAATGATACAGCATCTGATTCTTAATGAAACTTGGAAGCAGTGCATTGTGGACGCATCTCAAGGACAGCATTCATCCCTCCACACTTGGCGTGGTAATTGTCTACAAGTCCGTTGACAGTCACATGGGTGAGGAAATCATCGACACGGTTCGCAGACAACTTGGTGATCTTTCTGCAAAGAGGACAGATCATGTGATCGAGATCCTGGTGGGAAAGGTCATAGTTCTTGAGACATTTCCGACAGAAGGTGTGTCTGCATGAAGTCAGGATCGTTGCCTCGTCGAAGATATCAAGACATAGTGGACACGTCAGGTTCTCTAAAGAGCTTGGAGCTTTCTCTTTCTCAGTCTGCTGAGCCATTGGTACAAATAGCGGGTTTCTGACTTATTACAAACACGAGCTCATTCTACGCATATATATAATATCCAATGTCCATTAAAACGCAATAACTACTAAACTAGAAGCCAACAATCAGTTCATGCAAGCACGAAGTATGCAGTGATGTAGTAATAGATTTTGTCCTGAGTGCATGCATGTAGTTCTGTACCAAATTCTCACGCTGTTTACAAATATGTGACGAAAGAGGAGCGAATTACTTTGATCGAAAATACTGAGCCTCAAGTGTTACATCAATACAAATGTAATAACGATACTAAACTAATAGTAGATCGTTTGTGAATATAATGTAGTTTGTGCATCCTAGATCTGTGAATAGAAATGGGTTTACCCACAGATACTCTTTTCACACTGGTTTTGCTTAACCCCGTACTTTGCTTAGCCCCGTACTATCCTTAACCCCGGACTACTTTTTTTGGCTTTTCTCACTGCAATTCCTTAGCCCCGTACTAGCCATGGCCATGGAATTCATTAATACATTTTAGCGAACTTCTCGAAAGTAGCTAAAACAGGTTATTCCCAATCTGAACGAAGAAGTGTGAACCGAGCCGTAGACCACACGCCGCGTGGTCAAGGGAGGGGGGTCGTGAAAGACTTTATTGGCGTCAGTAATAAAACCAGAAAGGTTCGCGCCATACTCCGCGTGCTCTCGGCTCGCTTCATTCTTTCTATGGTCTTCATGAGAGATGGTCAGAATCGTGAACAAACTTTTTAGAGAAATTTGAACAACTTTTTTAGAGAACTACACCATCTTCGCCCGGTGTTACACATACACGGAGTTTATCTGTTTATCACAACGAAGTGTGACATATTTTTACTTATTATTTTGCTTCGTATTTTCCATTGGGCGTATTTTGCTGGTGTGTTAATTTGTTATAACTTTTGTGCATCTCGTGGAAGTCGACGCGTCACCAACCATGCCCAAATCCAGGCAGAGGCCAGCAAGCCGTGTGAGGCGGAGTGCCGAAGTGGCACAGGTTGATGCTCCTCAGCTATCCGGTGCAGCAAGGGGCCGCAGGAGAGGACGACCACGCGGATCCACTAAGTCGAAGCCTATTGAGGTCGCAGGGGCATTCGAAGAGCACGACGAGGGGGTTTCAGCGTCAACGGCCGGCTTAATCAGGCCAACTCCTACTACGGTGATGGGTGTCGGCGATGGAAGTGCGAGCAGAGGCTGTCTACCTGGGGTTCCTACCGACGAGGAAGGCAGAATTCTACCCGGTGATCATGAGTCGTGGCCGCTGCGTTTAGAAAACGCGCAATTAAAAGGTCGGGAGGAAATGGGCGCGATCGAACCGTTTACCGCCCCTCCAACAGAGGCTTCTTCCCCTCCTGTTTTAAATACCACTCCCCATCTCCCCCAGCCAGGCCTGCCATACATGCGGCAAGGCATTAGTGAGGAGCTAGGCTCCACCGTCCCCCAAGCTTTGCGCGAGCGAATTTGGAAGGGGGAATTTATCGAGCTGGGGCATATGCTCAAAGAAGGGTACCACACGTCCAATGATCTAACACTTGCCTTTGATCAGTCAAACGGGGGGTTTCACCTCCGCCCTCAATCTCGACCAATTTTAATCCGCTCGATTGAGCAGTGGACGAGCGCGATGTTGACCTTTGTGTCAATTTACACAGAGAGGCATGGTTCGCGGTCGCGAGAGCTGCTTAAGTACATGAATATAGTGAGGACGGCTGCGGCGTCAAACTACAATTGGCGCGAGTACGATATTCAGTTTCGGTTGCGCCAAGCCACTCGGCCTGAAGCGTCGTGGGGATCAGTCGACACGGAGCCGCTTCACTGCGTAGTCCCGGACTATTTTTCGTTTCTGTTCTCATTCATTTGCTTGGCACCGCAATTGCGGAGTTAGCAGGAGTTAGCACCACAATTGCGAGGTTAGCCCTGCTATTTTGCAGGGTTAGTTAACCCCGTACTATAGGTGGGGTTAGCCCACTTTGGTAAAAACGAGTCTGAACAGAAAGTGGAATAGGCTTAACCCCGTACTATAGGTAGGGCTAAGACCCCCCTTTAACCCCACCTATAGTACGGGGTTAAGCAAATTTTTGCCAGTGTGAAAAGGAAGTGGAATAAGCTTAACCCCGGACTATAGGTAGGGCTAAAACCCCCCCTTTAACCCCACCTATAGTACGGGGTTAAGCAACATTTTGCCAGTGTGAAAAGAAAGTGGAATAAGCTTAACCCCGGACTATAGGTAGGGCTAATACTCTTTTCACACTGGTTTTGCTTAACCCCGTACTTTGCTTAGCCCCGTACTATCCTTAACCCCGGACTACTTTTTTTGGCTTTTCTCACTGCAATTCCTTAGCCCCGTACTAGCCATGGCCATGGAATTCATTAATTCGCTTCACTGCGTAGTCCCGGACTATTTTTCGTTTCTGTTCTCATTCATTTGCTTGGCACCGCAATTGCGGAGTTAGCAGGAGTTAGCACCACAATTGCGAGGTTAGCCCTGCTATTTTGCAGGGTTAGTTAACCCCGTACTATAGGTGGGGTTAGCCCACTTTGGTAAAAACGAGTCTGAACAGAAAGTGGAATAGGCTTAACCCCGTACTATAGGTAGGGCTAAGACCCCCCTTTAACCCCACCTATAGTACGGGGTTAAGCAAATTTTTGCCAGTGTGAAAAGGAAGTGGAATAAGCTTAACCCCGGACTATAGGTAGGGCTAAACCCCCCCCCCCCCCTTTAACCCCACCTATAGTACGGGGTTAAGCAACATTTTGCCAGTGTGAAAAGAAAGTGGAATAAGCTTAACCCCGGACTATAGGTAGGGCTAAGTCTCCCTTTAACCCCACCTATAGTACGGGGTTAAGCAACATTTTGCCAGTGTGAAAACAGTATAAGTCTCCCTTTAACCCCACCTATAGTACGGGGTTAAGCAACATTTTGCCAGTGTGAAAACAGTATGATACTCTTTTCACACTGGTTTTGCTTAACCCCGTACTTTGCTTAGCCCCGTACTATCCTTAACCCCGGACTATTTTGTTTGGCTTTTCACACACGCTGTTTTTAGTCCCGTACTAGCGCCTATTCCGGAATAAGAAAATTCCCGCTGTTCTCACTGCGTTTCGTTAACCCCGGATATCGTGCATGTTATGATTGGACATACTTCGCATCTGGCCAGCTGCGATACGCTCCATTGCGTAGTACCGGACTATTTTTCGTTTCTGTTCTCATTCATTTGCTTAGCACCGCAATTGCGGAGTTAGCAGGAGTTAGCACCACAATTGCGGAGTTAGCCCTGCTATTTTGCAGGGTTAGTTAACCCCGTACTATAGGTGGGGTTAGCCAACTTAAACCCACTTTGGTAAAAACCAGTCTGAACAGAAAGTGGAATAGGCTTAACCCCGTACTATAGGTGGGGCTAAGACCCCCCCTTAACCCCACCTATAGTACGGGGTTAAGCAAAATATTGCCAGTGTGAAAAGAGTATGAGAGTGCGCGCGCAGCCGATACTAAGCACCTTTGAACTTATTTCCTAATTCGCAAACTCAAACGGAAATACATCTTTTCCTATTGATCTTACGACCTCTGAAACCTTGGGGAGCACCAAACTTTAGCTACAAACACAAGACCGCGCGCGATACAGGCAGAAAGTAGATTAATAAGACATCATAAAAACGATTTCAAGATGGAAAACAATTATCCTGTATAAGGAAGAAGCATCACGTCTTCCTATCGACAAATTAGATGTAATCTTTAACTGAGAAAAGTGTGTCTCCTAAAAATACAAAAAGGGCATATGAACGAAATGGCCTACCAAACCGACACAACAAAGAACATCACCATATCTTTATATTCGATCATTTTCAATATATTCCAGGTAGAACCAAACAAGATATATCATTATATAAAAATTAAAAAAACTAAAGCGGCCATGCATGTAGCTCGAAGCGAAAACGGTCAGTGGCTAAACCATTCATTCTGTACGTACATGTACGGTAATGTACATGCGTACACACCCTAATCTTCATTTGTATAGGAATGCAAAGCATCTTGTAACCTACAATAGGAAATTACATTAATGGTGGTATTCCTCATTTTTATCTTTACAGTGCGACCCAGAAAAAACGAACCCAAGAATTATCGATGTTTTATCATAACTTAATCACAATTATAATTAATAAATGACACATATTTGTAAAGCTTAGATATGATACATATTTCACGCATGAGTGATTAAAAGCAATTTGAAGGAAGGAAACCAAAAAGTCATTTGGTGGCGGTATCTGAATTTCGAACAAAATCATATTTCTAGAAAGTTCATTTTCTGCTCGTTCACCTCAATCAGGAAAAAATGAGCAACGAATAACAAAGTTCTGTTTGTTTAAAATGATGCTTTAAAAACGAGTTGCATCAAGTGAAAGAGGATGATCTTGCTCATCATGTATATTAGTAATTTGCATCATCAGTACTGGGTCTAATACATTAAAGAGAACTGAATTTGAACCTGGGTCATAAGCTACCATCCCCCCCCCCCCTCATTTTTTGTCATTGCCCTTCCTTTCCGTCACTTATTTCCTTTTTGCCACGGAGTATGTACAAAATTTTGTTACCTTTGTGATGCAATGTCGAGGCAAAGTATTTTTTCAATTTGATCTTGAATACTAGCTTTTGAAATTGAGGGAAGTAGACCCAAAATAAAACACACACAAAAATCGCTTTAGTGGGGATATTTTTTGTTCTTCACAGTAAGTTTTTTTTTTAAATATTAAAGTGGTTCCTAATTAACATTTTCCCGAAAATCAATCAGCTTTTCAATTGTGACTGATGCTTTTCAGTCATTTCGATTGCTTTCGGATTCATTAAGCAGTAACCGCTGCTAAGATAATTGCAAATATCCTCGAGAGGGCGCCACCCTAGTAGGACACATTTCCCTGTATCGCGCCTCTTTTCAAAAGCGTGCAGTACAAAGCTAGTTCAACACTAGTGCAGTATTTTCTCTATCCTCTTGAATTATTGTGCTACTTGTCTCACAATGCGCTCCGGAATAGTTTCCTAGATAGATGGCGCATTATAAGTGCTTGCGTTGTATACACATTGCCTTCACTAGTAATGATATTATCATTATTATTATTATTACCATCATCATTATTATTGTAGTTATTATTATCATTATCATTACTATTATTATTAATTTAACATTGTCATTATTATTATTTCTACAATTATTATCATGCATATTGAGGCGAATTCATCCAATGGCCAGGACATTCATGAGATAGGTAGTATTCTGCATAAAAGCAATTTGAAATAAATCAATCACCGACAAAATGCCATTTAACGATCATTCACACTTAATGCATTAATAATTATAGGCATGGGTACAAAGTCTATAGGGAAGCACGGGCGTATGGCAGCATTATAATGAAGGGGTGCACGGTGGGGGGGGGGGGGGGTCTGATATGCCAACAACATGAACAGAACTAATAAACTCAATCATTTGCTAACTGACCTGTAAGGGAATCACCCACCGGTGACTTCTCAAACGTTTGGAAACCCATATTTCGAAGCTAAGTATGAGGAAGAAAAATACAAATGATTTTCGTATAATCCCTTCAACTAAATACGAGGAGGGAGGTATTTTAATCCAACCGCTTTTCTATTCGCATTTTACAAAACAATCAAATGTTACAGTAGAGAGTATCATGAATACAGGAAAGAGGGTGTCAAATCGCTAGAAGCAGCTTGTGTTGAGTTAGCAAACATTCATAAGGAGTTCTGGTTTTCTACAAGTTTATTTTGTAAAATGATGCAGTCTCGTGGCGATCTTTGGATTAAAAGCTTTGTTTAGGAGAGAGAGATAAATTGTGCATATAATTATTATGCCGTTGTACGATAAATCATAAAGGCCTGGGTAATATACATCTTTTTGTGTACAGTGCTTGTAACTTTACCAAGACTAGGCCAGATTTCTTATCATTTTGATGATTCCAGAACCTTGCAGTACACAGCAATACTTATACGCTAGATGATAAACCTTTTCTGATCGGTCGCATGACCAGAACTGGTCTTTACCTAATGTATTGTAGGATGTATGAAGAGAAACAAATATTGAAATCATCCCTGATAATTTAATCACAATAGGAGTATATATTAATGACTACAAATTGTATATTTTCGCCTCGAGATTTCCCTTTATAGGTGCCCTTTTTTGTCGGTGCCCCCCCCCCCCCCCCACACACACACACACACTTTGACAGGCGCTCCGCCGCCCCTGGATATAATAATGTAACGCATTGGAACAACGTTTCATTGCACTTCTTTTTGTACAGCAAACTTCGTTAATTTTTGCGACCATTTCCAAAAAGTGACCCCCGCGCAGCACTTTGCCACTAATTTTACATGTTTAATAAAATGAAGCGCGTGGTCGGGGCAAATGGAAATGGGGGATCGTGTTCAATCCCTTCTGCGACATTCTATTTCTTATCATGTTATGTGAGGTGAAAGTGAAAGAATTTCTCTTCTAGCCAATACAATATGTCTTTCATTAAAACTCTTCTGTTTTTCTTTGAAAAGTTTGCAATAATGATACTCTGATTGCATTACTTGATACTCACTTCACCGACAAATATTGTTTTGAAAATAGAATTTCAAAATCTATTTGTGTCAGATTTTAACCTTATCATCATATCGTTAGTTAGCATATAACTTCTACTTTATGAAAAGCAATTAATGCATTTTACTTAAACGGCTTATGGATTGTTCTCAATTACCGTTTGATTCTGACTTTCGCTGTTTTATTGGACGCACTGGCTGTAGATTTTAAGCTTTGGAACACTCTTAAAGATTTCTTGGATGAATTACCAAATATTCTACATGCAAAGCAGTACAACCTGTTAAAATTTCTTAGAAACAAAATTATCTGGACCACGAATCGACATTTAAGTGTGTCCGCACGACAGATTTAAATGATGAGTAATTATAGACTTCGTATTATTTTGCAATTTTAAAAGTATTTGTATCATATACCATAAACGGTCCTTAAACGTCGTAATGTTCGCGCTCTCTCTCTCTCTCTCTCCCTCGACCTGTTACTAATTCGTATCACATAAGATGATTTTAAACATAACCACAGTGAAACATATTTGATGAATTAAAACAACTGTTTCGTGAAAAAAAATTATCTTTGATTTGTTTTAGCAATCTATATTTACATTTCATAATAAACGTTTATAGCTGACATAATATTGTCGAAAAACGGTAAACAGATTAGGCCACAAAACAAATCTTATCACAATTAATCAAAATATATTAGAGATCACTACAATATTACATCAACTACCTCAAACTATTATAAACTACAACTGTATATCATTACCTCCAAGGCTCAAAATGTATTGTTTTGGTCCACGGGGACTCTTTTAGTACTCACAGGGGCTTGCTCTTTTTTATACAAATTTGTATTGAATTTGTACCCATGCATGATACTCCTAAATTCTTTGCTATTTTATCACCATTATTTATTTAAGTCGGCATTTTCCCTCTTACAAACGAAAACCAACTCATATTTATATCAACAGTTGATTAAAAATGACTTTGGTTGTAAAAACTCCATTAAATATAATCAAGGTCAGACTCATGTTTCCATTTAAGTGATACGTTTACATTAATTTAGCTTATATTTCAGAAGTGCGTGCGTGGTAAATATGTGAAAACCTTCTATACGTTCGACATTAGAAGCAGTGCTTCGTGAATAATACGTGTAGGTCTTATGTTTAATCACCTTTGGTATATTACGCTTTTATTAAAACCTGCTCGAATCTGTATCAAGCTAAGAATCTGCTGGTCCTCGAATATGGAATTCCCTCCCTTCTGATGTCATCTCCAGCACTAATGTTACTTCATTTAAAACCAAACCCAAACGTTCAATAATAACTACCTATGCCAAATAAACATGTAATTTCATCTCTCCTCCTTACGTTTTCTTATTTCACCTTTTCCTATTTCCCTTTACCTGTATGTTTAGTGCTTAATGTTTTAATGTTTTTTGTATAACTAAGTTTGTTTGTATCTCATGTTTATTTTATGTATATTTCTTTATGTATTGGGGGCCCCATTAATCAAGCCTTGGCTTTTAGGGGCACCCTGACCATTTACACTGTATCAATAATGTTCATATACACGCATGATTTGTATACTGTTTTTTAATATTTTAAATGGTTTAATAAAATGAATTGAATTGATTATGAATTGTCATAGGATTTAAAACATCCTTCATCTCTACATCACGGCAAACTAATCTTTCTTATTATCAGTTCCCAGATCTTTCAATATAATGGCTTTTTCAAACAGGGCGCAAAGTCAATACGAAGGAATTTGTCGCACCACATGGTCCTCCCATGATTTTTAAAAATGTAATTTGATGTATTGGCCTATTATATAAGCAAGTTCAATAAAACATCCTTACGAAGAGTAATATGATATCATAAAATTAAAACTAAATAATAATACCAATAACTTTACAGAATGACCCATGATAGCCAAAAACGATGCAAAATAATCATAATAAGTCAGGGAAATCTAAACACAAACATTAAACAAATATATATTTGATAACAACAACGTAAGGGAAATAACACTAAAAAGAAGTTAATCTGTATAATTTTATTACCAATTTTCAAGTTGTACATAATGATACTATATCACTGGCTTTAAGTTAATGTCTAAGAGATACGATTACACAAGAAGTCGACATACATATATTTTACGTACAATATTTACATATCATTTCGGGAGAGGAAAGTTATAATTATATTGAATAATGACAACGGTATTCAGGCAATTAAAATATATCGTGAGAATGCACATCTTCTCTTTCGTTTAGTTATATTATAATACACAATATAACATGACACATTATAAGCACATATTAGAGTAGAGCTGGAGCAGAGAGGTATACACCACCAACAATGGTAATAGATCAGTGTGACATGGATTACAGTGATACTTTGATAAAATACAACTTATAATCACAAGCAAACGCGAGCATGTCTGGAGAGAGGGAAACCAAGTAACACCAGTTTATACAACCAAGCGTCAAATTAAGTTCATTGAACTCAACTCTCTCCTTCAGGTTTAGACCATCAAGGTCATAGAGCCTGATCACCACGCTACCCTTCTTATTATCAACACTCGCTACATACACTCTGTCCTGCTCATCCACGGCAGCATACTGGTAAACACCGCTTGGAGCTTTTAGAGGCATACCAGTATTCCCATCCCTGTCATAGACCGTCACCACGCTTGGATTGGTGGAATCACATGAACTCGTGACGATCAAACCCGACCTGGTGGCAGATACCTGCCTCGTCACGTTGTGTTTTGTGGGAACAGTGTGTTTGAGAGTGGATCCAGTTGGGTCATAGATATAAATAGGCTTTTCACAGCAAGCGATGAGGATCTCATCTGATGGACTTCTGTTAAGTTTTAGAGAATACGAAGAAGAATAGTCTTTCACGCGGGTGGTTGATTTCCTGGATCCATTGGGAGAATATATGTGTGCTTCGTTTACACCCGTCGATATGCATAACAACCTGTCTTGTTGAAAGACAAGATCATAACACTTCATGTTACTTGGTATGTTTGCATAGTGCTCCTGTTTACCAGCTGAATCAATGATATCTATACCAGTACGTGAGTGACCATATCCGATAGCTACACTGTCATCAGAGTACTGGGTCATACCCAACATCTGCCCCCGTAGATCTACATACTGAATGACTTGCAACTTAGGATCTGATTCTGAGATGCTCCCGAGGTCAAGACGAGTATCATCTGCAAGCTTGAACCTCTTCTTCTGTGCTTTCTTCGTAATGGCTACCGCAGAAGTGTTATTAATAGCCTCCTTCAGCATGGCATCCAGCTCCTCACAGAGCAAGGTATGAGCAGACAGACTGTTTGTCTCAAGACGACCCAGTCTGTCATTAGATACCAGTGATATTGAACTACAAATACTCTTGATCCTTTGTCGATCCTTGGATTTCAAGACGCTGAGGTCGTCATCGAAACTCCGCTTTACTGCATTGATTTGCCCGATAAGATTTTGATGATTTTCTTCAAGCTCTTTGGCCTTGATGCTGTAGGCTTGACTGACATCGTCCAGTAGCTTTTGCACGGCAGTGTATACTTCATGGCGTTGTACTTCAACATTCTGAATGTTCTTTTCCAGTTCTGTCTTCTTAGCGGCACATCGCTGGACAAGGTCGTTCACCTAAATAAAACAAATGATAGAGAAGTGAAAAGATAATTTTCTAGCATGAGATGTGTATGCTAATTACATGGAGCTGGTTTGAAAATGAAACACGGATTTGGCACGCCCCTAAATTTTCAAACAAAGAACCCCCCCCCCCTCCCCCAACAAACACACACGCCCACCATCATAAGCATACGAGGACAGAGAAATTGAATACATTGTTTGTTCTGCTTTCTTAAAAGGGAATCCAGCTCCTGTAATAAGCCCATTTGTATGAAAGCAGTAATATCAGATAAAAAGAATGGATATAGGTCAAATAGTACTATTATCATAATAATGATTATTATAATCATCATGATAATAATAATGACAAATAATTATGATACATATAGTAAGAACCATGATACAAGTAGTAATATGGTAATCAGGGGCGTACGCAGGGGGGGGGGGTTTGGGGGTTCAAACCCCCCCCTTTGGTATTTTTATGTGTGTAAACCCCCCTAAAAAAACCAAACCCCCCCCCCCCTTGTTTTTTTTTTGTTTTTTTTAATAAAAAAATAAAAAAATAAAAAAATAAAAAAATTATACCCACGGCTAACCTAAAAAAGGTGACCTTACCCCCCCCCCCCCCCAACGAAGAAAAATGTCAAATTTTGAAATTTCGAGACCAAAAAAAAGAAAAAAAAAGTGTCCGCTTACCCCCGCCCCCCCCCCCCCCCCCCCCCCCCCCCCCCCCCCCACTGAGCGACTTTTTGGCTGGCTGAGTCGTTGCGATTTTTTTTGGGGCTCCAAAAAAAAAAAAAAAAAGTGACCGCTTACCCCCCCCCCCCCCCCCCCCCCCCCCCCCCCCCCCCCCCCATTGAGCGACTTTTCGGCTGGCTGAGTCGTTGCGATTTTTTTTGGACTCCAAAAAAAAAAAAAAAAAGTGTCCGCTTACCCCCCCCCCCCCCCCCCCCCCCCCCCCACTGAGCGACTTTTCGGCCGGCGCGATTTTCAAATTTTCGGAAGCAAAACCCCCCCCCCCCCCCCCCCTTGAAAAAATCCTGATGGTAATAGTAAGAACAATAGTGATACTAGTGATACTATGGGCTGATTGTTAAGGGGTGGATCTCATTTTGCCCCAACAATTCTGTAAAGGACGGTAGCGACTAATAAATGACAAAAGTAAGATTTTTAATTTTAGAGGATATATCTGCTGATTAAGCTTAACAGCAAAATATTTATTTTAAAGGGGGAGGGATCTCATTTTGCCCCAACACTTTGATAGAAAGGAATATCTTCTCCCATGCTTGCGGTGTTTATATTGAAGACAGGTTTTACAAACATTATAAACACAATCAAATCTGTCCCACATTTGAATAATGCGGGACATCAATATTATTAACCCCTCTGCTCGCATCTTCTGGCGCCTATACGGTATACCTTTCCTTATCTGAGTTGTATGAGTAAACTTGCCAGGCCTTATAGCCAAACGCAAGTAGTTTTTGTCAAATGAACCCACCTTAAGACGTAACTGTTGCTCGAAGTCAGCCTGATTCTTGATGTTGTGATTGTTATATATGGTTTAGAGTGGCAGTGCGCCCTCTTGTGTTATGTACTGACTTGACAACCAGAATGAAGATTACTAGAATAAAGCACTAACCAGTTGAAGTTGTAAACTTTAAACAGACTTTATTGCCTATTATGTAGAGTCAAACAAAGGCATAAAACATGGTGACAGAAGTGTAGTGACCATGGACTCATTCCTGAAATCGGCGTACAGCCAGGAAGAATAATTTACAGAGTCGAACTGTTCACGTTCCGAGCAAGTTTGCAGCAACCGAGTACACGCGAAGTCGTCGTACAGTGGACAGATTAGCGAATGGTTCGTAGCATAGCATCCATAAACGCGACGTCGTTGAGCGGTGACACGACATTTGCTCCTGCGACAATTGCTCCGGGCTTTATTTCGTCTAAGATGTAGGGTTAGGGTTAGGGTTTCAATAGGGTTTTATGTTAGGTTTAGGGTTAGGTTTAGGGTAGGGTATAGTGTTGAATCCAGGGTTGAAGTTAGCCATTCGATTAGTGTGTGAAATTTACAGCGGAGCAATTGTCGCCGGAGCAAATGTCATGGAATCCGTTGAGCAGCGGTGAATATGACTTATGAACATTGTCGCAATAGACTTGACTCGTCAGACGATGTAATGTGAACTATCAATAATAATTACGATGTTTAGTTATTTTGGTTGTTTTACGTGTGCATTGTTTGGAATGAAATGGTGTGGATTTATGGAAAGAGTACATTAATATCAGAATTAATACTCGATAAGTCCAATCAGTCTGGTTCATTCAGTGGTTTAGCAGTATAGTTTACTCCGTATTAGAATTTGCTGATTTGTTACTGTAAGTGTAATTGTATAGGCGGTAGAGATAAACATGTCTAACACTGAGGCAGTACAAGATCCTCCCCAGAGGGGAAGTGAAGAGTCAGAAGGAGTAAATGAAACTGGGACTAACCAGGGTCAGGTCTTGAGTGATAACAATACTGATAATGATAGTGTTAGGACCAGAAATAGGCCGGGTAGTACAAGTAGAACAAATGTGCCACTCCCAAGACCTCTTTCGGTAAAAGGGGATATGAAGAAAAACTGGGGTATTTTCACCCAGATGTGGGACAGTTATGAGGTCATAACTGGGTTAGAACACGAAAGTAATAAAATTCGTGTGGCACATTTCATAACGGCACTAGGAACTGATGCATTGGAGATTCAACAAGGCCTCCCTTTCAGAAATGAGGAGGAAAGAAAGAGTTATAAATGCATAAGAAAACTCTGGTCTGAATATTGTGTCGGGCAAACAAACATTACTTTTGAAAGATATCAGTTCAATAAGTGTGTTCAGAATACTGATGAGTCAGTTGAGAATTATTATGTGAGGTTAAGGTCTCTTGCAAGTACTTGTGAGTTTGGTACTCTAACTGATGACCTCATCAGAGATCGAATCGTTCTAGGGATTAGAGACGATAATACAAGAAAACGTCTTTTGCAAGAGCCAAATCTTACTCTGTCTAGTTGTTTGGATATCTGCAGAGCTATGGAGTCGTCCAAAGCTCAGAGCAAAGCCACGCAGGAACCAGTATCTGCCTATGCAGTGTCCCATAAACCAAAAGTTTGGAAGCATAGTGGGGGTAAGGGCAAGAAGCTAGCTCCTAAATTGATTAATTGTGGTTTCTGTGGTAAGCAGCATGAAAAAGAAATCCAAATGCCCAGCTTATGGCCAAAAGTGTAAGCTGTGCAAAAGAGAAAATCATTTCGCTGTGAAATGTAGACAGAATAAGAACAAGGCTCACAGAGTAGAGACAATTGAAGGGGATGAAGATTCTGGACAAGAGTGTGTATATGTTTCTCTGATAGGCACAGATGAAGCATTTCAGGTATCTGCTGATAGTAAGAGTCCAAATTATCAGAAAAAGATCATTGCAAAGTTTAGAATCAATGACGAAGACGAGATTGGTATGCAGGTTGATTGTGGAGCGACATGTAATGTTATCCATCAAGAAGATGTTCCATCTGGGACAGAGTTAACTAGTACAAATCAGGTTCTGATTGTGTATGGTCAAGGAACAGTACCAGTTGCAGGGAAATGCAAGTTGCATCTTAGGAATGTAAAGAATAACAAGAGGTACTTAGTTCCATTTGTTGTTGTGAAGGGTGAAGTCACAAGACCACTGTTGGGAGCTAGTACAGGCCAGCAGATGAAGTTGATCAAAGTACAGTATGAAAACATTGAAGTTGTTCATGCAGTAGCTAATGATGATATTCTGATCCCATACAAGGATGTATTTACAGGGTTGGGTAACATGCCAGGAGTAGTTCATTTGACCTTAGAGGCTGAGGCAAAGCCAGTAGTGATGTCCCCTAGAAGGGTCCCTCTTTCAATTAAAGAAGATTTGAAAGAAGAGTTGTGTAGGCTTGAAAAGCTGCAGGTGATTGAGAAGGTAGAAGATCCTAGTGATTGGGTATCTAGTCTTGTAGTAGCTAGGAAACCAAGTGGTAAATTGAGAGTATGCATCGATCCGCAACATCTTAATAGGTCGTTGAAGCGTGAGCATTACCCATTGTCAACGATTGATGATATCCTACCACAGTTAGCGAATGTGAAAGTTTTCAGCAAGGCCGACTTGAAGGAAGGTTTCCTACAGTGTAAGTTGGACGCAGAATCATCCAAGCTTACAACATTTCAGACACCTTGGGGTAGATATAGGTATCTTCGCTTACCCTTTGGTCTATCACCTTCGCCTGAGCTCTTCCAGAAGCGCCTAGATCAGTGCCTTGAAGGCCTACCAGGAGTATTCGTCATAGCAGATGACATTCTCATAACTGGACAGGGTGAGACACATGCAGAGGCCTGCATAGACCATGATCGTAACATGACTAGTTTCCTTCGCCGATGTCGCGAGCGAGACATCAAGCTGAATTCTAGCAAGCTTGAGTACAAATGTAAGGAGGTGCAGTTCATTGGTCACCGACTGACCAAGGAAGGTGTTCGGCCCGATCCTAGCAAAGTCGCAGCTCTCGTTGACATGCCACAGCCAGTAGATATACCTGGAATCCAGCGATTTGTGGGAATGGTTCAATACTTAGCAAAGTTCTTGCCATCATTGTCGGGGCTCAGCGAACCGTTACGTAGGTTGACCCACAAGGACACTCCCTGGAACTGGGGAGAAGAACAGTCTAGAGCGTTCATCGCGATCAAAGGACTTGTTACAGAAGCACCGGTTCTCCGATACTTTGATCAGCAGTTGCCGGTAGAGGGTCAAGGTGATGCCTCACAAAAGGGCCTGGTTTTTCGTGTTGACTCAGAATGACCAACCGGTGACATACTCAAGTAGAGCGTTGACTGAGGCCGAAACTAGATATTCTCAGATCGAGAAGGAACTTCTTGCGCAAGTTTTCGGACTTGAAAGAAACCATCAGTACGTGTACGGTAGAAAGGTGATCCTTTGGACAGACCACAAACCGCTAGTGACAATAACGCGTAAACCGTTGGCTTCTACACCAAAGAGACTGCAAAGATTATTATTGCGAATGCAACAGTACAATGTAGAGATCTTCTACAAGCCAGGTAGAGAGATGTACCTAGCAGACACCCTGTCGCGAGCATACTTACCGAACTCCGAGCAATCGCCGACAGAGAAAGAAGTTGAAAGCATTCACATGCTTGAGGACATAGCGGTGTCGCAGAAGACGTTAGCGCTCATCAGGATTGAAACGCAACAGGATGAAAGCCTACAAGCGGTAAAGGGACTGATCCTTGAGGGGTGGCCCGAAGACAAGTCTCGTCTGCCACCTGGGACTTCTCCATACTTTGACATCCGTGATGAACTAACGTATGTTGAGGGTATAATCTTCCGCGGACAGCGTTGTGTAATTCCTGTCAAAGTGAGACCTCGCGTGAAACAGCGACTTCATAGCGCACACACAGGAATACAGGCCACACTCGCAAGGGCCAGAGAATGTGTATTTTGGCCAGGGATGACAAGCGATCTTACAGACTATCTCTCACACTGTGAAGTCTGTGCAACCTTTGCTCCGAAGCAAAGAAGTGAACCTCTGATCAATCATGACTTGCCGAAACGTCCGTGGCAGAAACTCGGTATAGACTTATTCGAGTTGAACAACAAGAACTATGTTTGTGTTGTGGACTATTTCTCAGACTACTTCGAAGTTCTTCCTCTGCCACACAAGAAAGATACCAGAGCAGTCGACAGGCGACTAAAGAACATTTTCGCATGTCACGGTATCCCAGAAACCATTATGTCGGACAATGGTCCCCCATTTAACTCTCAAGATTTCGCGATCTTCATGCAGGAGTATGAGATTGAGCACATCACGAGTTCTCCATATTATCCCAAGAGCAATGGGAAAGCGGAGAGTGCCGTCAAGATTGCGAAGGGTCTCTTACGTAAGACAACTGAAGCTCAAGAAGATTTTCAGCTAGCTCTTCTAAATTGGCGTAACACACCCACAGCAGGACTTGATAGCTCGCCAGCTCAACGCCTGTACGGTCGTCGCACTCGCACTCTTGTACCAACCGCATCCAAGCTTCTGATTCCACGCACACAAAATAGAGTTGTCGCAAAGAAAGCGGAAAAGCAGAAGAAGCAAAAGCAGTACTACGATAAGAGCACGAAAGAGCTACCACCATTGAAACGCGGAGATATTGTTCGTGTTCAGCGATGGCAAAAAGCGAGAGTAGAGAAACAAGTTGATTCCAGATCATATCTAGTCAGGTCAGAGAATGGCAATATAGTTCGACGAAACAGGAAGCACTTGCGCACATGTAGTAGCACATTCAGTGACCAGTCAGATATATTCTCCACGCCTACTAGCGTAACTCGCGAACAACCAGAGCCATCAACATCCGAAGCGAAGCGTAGCCGCGACACAAATTCTCCAGATCACGTAGCGAAGTCTCCTCGTCGCGAAGCAAATAATAGGGGGTTTTCGTTTGTCACGTCGACATAGTCGACGTCAAATATGGGACGTCATTTCGGCGATCTGCGCATGCGTCGGGTCGTCTGGCGTCGTCAGGCCACATTTGCGAACCCGTTCATCGATGATTTGAGGTTCGTCAGAAAACTAGTGACCCGTCGTCAGAATGACGTCATCTTGCTACATCGCAGCGTAAATCAGAAAGTAAAAACAGAAAGAGAAAGTGATAGAAGGAAGGAAACAAAGAATAACATAAGGAAAGACAGAAAGAGAAGGTGAAAGAAGGAAGAAACAAAGAATAACATAAGGAAAGACAGAAAGAGAAGGTGAAAGAAGGGAAAAACAAAGAATAACATAAGGAAAGACAGAAAGATAAGGAGAAGGAAGGAAAAAACAAAGAATAACATAAGGAAAGACAGAAAGAGAAGGTGAAAGAAGGAAAAAAAACAAAGAATAACATAAGGAAAGACAGAAAGAGAAGGTAAAAGAAGGAAAAAACAAAGAATAACATAAGGAAAGACAGAAAGAGAAGGAGAAGGAAGGAAAAAACAAAGAATAACATAAGGAAAGACAGAAAGAGAAGGTGAAAGAAGGAAAAAAAACAAAGAATAACATACGGAAAGAAAGAAAGAGAAGGTAAAAGAAGGAAAAAACAAAGAATAACATAAGGAAAGACAGAAAGAGAAGGTGAAAGAAGGAAGAAACAAAGAATAACATAAGGAAAGACTGAAGAGAGAGTGAAAGAAGGAAAAAACAAAGAATAACATATGGAAAGACAGAAAGAGAAGGTGAAAGAAGGGAAAAACAAAGAATAACATAAGGAAAGACAGAAAGAGAAAGTGAAGGAAGGAAAAAACAAAGAATAACATAAGGAAAGACAGAAAGAGAAGGTGAAAGAAGGAAAAAAATAAAGAATAACATATAAGGAAAGACAGAAAGAGAAGGTGAAAGAAGGAAAAAACAAAGAATAACATAAGGAAATACAAAAAGAGAAAGTGATAGAATGATAAAAACAAAGAATAACATAAGAGAAGATGATATAAGGAAGAAACAAAGAATAATATGAGGAAAGATAGAAAGAAAAATGATAGAATGATAACAACAACAATAACGTTAGGAAAGACAGAAAGAGAAAATGATAAAGAATAGACAATGGAAAGATAGAAGAGAAGATGAAAGAAGGAAAAACAAAGAATAACATAAGGAAAATAGAGAGAGAGTATAATATAATAATAAACGAAGAACAAAATAAGAAGTGAAAGAAGGAGAAATTGAACAAGCGCGTGCGGGGGGCATTACGTCATCGTGTAGAGAACGGGTGTCGACTTGAACAGGACGGGTGTCTGACGCCAATTCGCATCGTTAGAGGACGTGAACGCCGTCCTCGTCCACACAAACGAAAAGCCCCTAATGATATTCGCGAACCCCAGCTCGCTGAAGAGACTCAAGAACCACCAAGACCAGCTCGCCGTAGTACCAGAGCTCGCCATCCACCAGCTCACATGAAAGATTTTGTTGTTTATCATTAAATAAACATTATGTGTAACTACTTTATATAGATGTAGACAGACAACTATATATTTGTTTCATTAAGAGAAAGTTAATTGTTTATACAGGAAAGTCACCTGTTAATTAACAAGAAAGAAAGTTAGTATGTTGTTTATATTGATTGGTTGGTGTTGTTTAGACAAATCAAAACAAAAGTATTTGATTTTGGATCTATTTGAAATTTGATGAAGATGATACATAATCTAAGCCAGTGTTCCAAAGGACTAATCGAGAGAAAACAGAATTTAAGCTCATATGTATTGTCTCAAAAGAACAACAAAACCACTCAAGTGTAATTATGCATCCATGCTGAAGTTGATTTATTATGATACTATTTCTACAAACACAGATATTTCCAGAGGATTTATAATTAGATTTATGTGTACTGACATGGGCATTCATACATGCATTTCAGGTCGACAAACTAATATACAGGTATTAACTTCTTAAAGAAGGAAGGATGTTATATATGGTTTAGAGTGGCAGTGCGCCCTCTTGTGTTATGTACTGACTTGACAACCAGAATGAAGATTACTAGAATAAAGCACTAACCAGTTGAAGTTGTAAACTTTAAACAGACTTTATTGCCTATTATGTAGAGTCAAACAAAGGCATAAAACAGTGATGATGATGACCGACGATCACGCACTTGAAACAGACATGGACCTTACAATCCTCACAAAACCTATCTTTGTTCTCTTGTTTGTGGATGGAGCACTTCTCAGATAGATGACCAACGCTGACCTTCCCGTCGATGATATCCTGCATGGATACAATCTCGTGACCTTCAAAGTGTGACGTCAACTGCTTATGGCTGCAGTCGCAATTAGTGCACATGTAGTAATTACAAGTTTTACAGAATGAGACGGCATCTTGATGAAACTTGCATGCAGTGCATTTTGGACGCATCTCAAGGACAGCGTTCATCCCTCCACACTCGGCGTGGTAATTATCTACAAGTCCGTTAACAGTCACATTGATGAGGAAATCATCGACACGGTTCGCAGACAACTTGGTGATCTTCCTGCAGAGAGGACAGATCATGTGATTGAGATCCAGGTGGGACAGATCATAGTTCTTGAGACATTTCCGACAGAAGGTGTGTCCGCATGAAGTCACGATCGTTGCCTCGTCGAAGATATCAAGACATAATGGACACGTCAGATTCTCTAAAGAGCTTGGAGATTTCTCAGTCTGCTGAGCCATTGGTACAAATAGCGGATTTCTGGCTTATTGTAGTACAAACACGAGCTCATTCTACGCATATATCCCATTGATGTTCAATACAACTCGAAAAGTGTGATCAGCTGACGTTTACGTGTACTATACTAGAAGCCAACAGTCAGTTCATGCAAGCACATACTAGATGCAGTGACGTGACATAATAAATTGTAGTATATTGCGTCTTATTGCATGTTAAATGTTATGTACCAAGTTCTCACGTTGATCAGGACTCGAATTAGGTGCATATAATGTTGTCTCTATTCAAGCATATACATCAACACAAATGTGATTACAATGCTAAACTCCCAGACCGGCTGCGACTATATAATGCATGTTATGCATCCTAAGAATAGTAGTGGGTTTTCCCACAGAGAGCGCGCATGCAATATAATACCAAGCACCTTTGAACTTGATGGCGGTATTCATCATCATTTTATATCTATAGAGGGCGACTTATCTAGGTTTTCAGCAGTGCCATTGATTAGGAGAGTTTGGCCAACCCGGTTCGAGTTGGACACAATATGGCGACTACTGCTTTGTTGGGCAAGCACAAAACAAAAGAATATACGCCATGTTGTGACCCAGTGAAACCAAGTTGGCCAAACTCTGTGTATAGATGTCTCTGGTTCTAAGTAAAGGGACACTTTTTTTCAGTTGAGGATACATGATTGATTGATTGATTTTATTCCATTTCATATATCAATATTGTCTGCACAATAAAGAACATAATTGACAAAGTAAATTCAAAATCATGAAATGAAACAAGAACCTACTGCAAAGCATAGCTTGTTTGTGTAGGTTCCCAAGAATAAATATAATATGAACATTATTTTCATAAATCATTTTAAAGTGTCTTAATAATCATAGTAAAATATGTATTAGTAAACGTCGATCTGGCGCTGCTTTGAGGCTGCCGGGCTCACGACCAATATTGGGCAAAAAGAATTTCCATTTTCGGTTTAACCCTAATAAGGCCGGGGGGGGGGCCATTATGGCCCCCCCCCCCTCCACGATTTTTCTGATTGTTCGAGAACGCATATGGATGGCGCCTCGCCGCTCACTGACTTTTTTCTCTAGAGTCTTGCGCATCTTTAAAAAAAAAAAAAAAAAAATCGGACCTATAGTTACAAGGTCACGTGACCTTTTGTCTTTGCATGTCAGCCCGAAAATCGCTCATTTTTGTGATTTGTGTACAAAACATATAGAAATGTCATTTTTCCTAAAAATAGATCAAACATTGGTTATTGGGTCTTGTTTAAAGTTTAGGTGGTTGTTTTGGGAGTCAAAATAGTTGAATTGTAGGAAGAAATGAAAAAAAAAAAAAACAATAACATAAATAAGTTAAAAAAACAATGAAATACATAAGAAATTATCAAAACAAGAGATAACATAAGGAATAAGCTGGCTCTTCCAATTTTTTTTGTCGTATTATTGTTCCAAATGGTCTAATGAATATATGTAGTGAAAAAGAATGCTTAAATATGAATAATATAGGATTTATGGGTAAAAATGTGATTTTATGACGTTATTTGCATAAATTACCATAAATATGCAAATGAGGGATTTTTTTCAAAAAATTGAAATTATCATATTGTTCTATACACTTCACTTGACATGCGTGCAAATTTTCGCGGAGATCGGCCGTTTCACGGCCGAGATCTTAGGGGGGGGGGGGCATAATGCCCCCCCCCCCCCCCGGCCGTAGTAAGACTTCAAATAGCCCGGCCTTATTAGGGTTAACTTAATACAATTTGGAGTGGACTTTAAAAGATTATTATTATTATTATTTTCATAAACCATTTTAAAGTATCTAAATAATCAGAATATACAAAAAGAATAGAATTACAAAGCGGGACACAAAGGACAAGAAACTGACATAATAAGATAAGACAAAACATGACAACAACAATCATAACAGGACAAGATAAACAAGACATGACAGGACAACAATTTTTCAATTCAATTCAAAAGACTTTATTTCCGTTAAAAAACAAACAAATATATACATGTGATAAAGTACAGACAGTTTAAAATATACAAATCATGAGCATTATGTTAAATTAATTTAAACAAACTGTGAAAATGAGTAGAAGGACAAGGGATCACCTGTAGGAAGCTAATGTTAGCTTGTATTTGCAGGCGTCCAAATGAATAAAATAATTACACAGATATAATAACATAATAATAAGTATTGCGCATGGATTTGTTCTACCCCTCCCTCCCTCCCCACCCCCCCCCCCCCCACCACCACTTCCCCCTCCCCCTTCTTTCTCTCTTATTGTAATTTACAAATTATATTTTATTTTGAAATAGGTATTAAACTAAAACAAATTAAAGGGATAATAGATATATTTTAAGAGATTTCTTGAATGAGTTTAAGTAAACATATTGTGTGAGAGAGGATGGAAGAGAATTCCATACTGTGGGCCCTGTATATCTTACCAATTGTTGCATGTATTATCAATATTACAAATGTGTAACTTTAGACTATTTCGAGTATTATATTTATGAATTTTAGAGTTAGTTTGGAATATAGTGGCAAGAGATGATGGTGCATTACCTTTAATACATTTGAATACAAACACAGCATTTTGATATTTATTTAGGCTATAAATATTGAGGGTATTTAACTGTATAAATAAAGGTTTAGAATGGGCCAAATAATGAGAGTTTGTACAATATCGTAGACAACGCTTCTGAAGTAAAAATAAGGGTTTCAACTTAGAAGGACTTGTATTTGCCCACACGATGTTACCATGACAAATAAGAGATCCTTTTCACATATTTCTTTCTCCTATACTTCTTTTATGTTCACCTTTTTTCAATTTGTTATACTCTATCCTTTCTTTCATTTTTGTATCACTCATATCAATAGCAAAACGCGTTTTTATTAACTTCATGTAAATCAATACAATTATATATTTCGTCATATTCAAAAGCGTACATACAGGATTTATAGATTAAATACCTTTGCATTACTCGTCTTCCTTTGTCATAATTATCTCTAACACCAAGGAAGTAATATTCTATAGTCTCTGAAGTTTGACATTTTCACATAATCCATCTTCATCGGGTTTTTTTTACTTTTTTTTTCACAGTATAAAGGTAATGATTCAATCTACATTTCTAGCCTAAACTGCTGCATTAGTATTCTCTTTTCTTGTTAAATTATGTGTTTCTAATTTAATTGATTATGTATTTCTTTCTTTGTTTTAAAAATTGTCTTTTTCTGTTTTTTCCTTATTTTGGATACAATGTCATTCTCTCCTCGCTGACTCAAAATGTAATTTCATGATATATATTGTGCCCTAGCTCTCATGCATATCTCCTTTACTCTCCTTCCTCATCTTCTCCTCAACAAGGAAAATTGCCCCCCCCCCCCCTACCCCCCCCCCCCCCCCCCCCCCCCCCTGTTCGAGTTGGGCGATGATTGTCCTCAAAGGGTTATTTTCTGGGGGTAATATTTTCTGGGGGTAATATTTTCCGGGAGTAATATTTTCCGATCACGGGTAATTGTCCTTCAGGGGGGGGGGGGGGGGGGGTAATTTTCTGGGGTGTAATTTTCCGAGGGGTAATTTTCCTAGGGGGAGGAAGGGGTTTTCCGGGTGGGGGGGGGGGGATTTTCTGGGGGTGATTGCCCAGGGGGTAATTGTCCTAAAACCATTTGGATATGTTCCTCCATAATATCCCCGGCCGAATCTCGGTCGTTTGATAAATGCGCTGGACGTACTGGGCCTGCCATGCCGCGCCTACCGACCCGGCGCGCGGCTTCTTATCATTTTCTCACCTTTTAGCCTTTAATCTGTTAGCAGAGAAACGTATATGACTTTGACACGTACAGGACGTCAATATATTGTAATGACTGATCGGCTGAGCTAGGATACTGGATAGTTATTATAACGCAGCCACCATAGTTGCTCTGTTAGTCTGAGTATGGTAAGTAAATCGACTCTGAATCAGGCTAGATATGTAGTTTGGTTAAATGCACTTTAAAATTAATTAAGGAAGTTGCCGCATTATTACCGGTACGTACGGGTAGACACCGAGTACAAGCCAGCAAGCGGACCCGAGACTTCAGGCGAGCTGCAAGTCGGCTGGCCGTCTGTACATTCCGTTCAGCTGGAACCACTGATCCGGAATTCCTACCTTTTGTTTTAATGAGAGTAAACCAGTGTAGATAGCAAGTGTGTGTGGCTGTACTATTTATAGGTAGTGTTATTAGGTACACTGCCAAAATGAAAATGTTCCAATTAAAGATAGTCAACTTTGTGTTCATAATTGAGATTCTAATCTAGACCCTTCTAGATCTAGCAAGGTAGGTCTATTTGTAATTTCTCGTCTATGTTACTTGCTAACTTTACTTACTAACTTACTAGTTAATTTGTTAATAAAATGTTCTGTTTGAGTTTGAATTAGAAGACTGTAGTGTAAGTATAACTAGTAATAATTTAACTTAAAAGTAATACCTAGCAATAATGCGATAATCTGATATCAATATCAAGGCAAGAGCCTACTACATCATACATGTGTAGTTTCTTTTCTTCTTTTTTTATTTGGGGGGGGGGGGGGGGGAGGGTGGGAGGTTCATGAATAATGCTAGCTTTAAAGGTAAAGACCAGTATTGGAAACGCCCCAATTTCAAAAAAATGAAATGGAAGCTCTTATTACCAATCATGTGAAAGAATATGTTTTGAATATTACATGACGATAACATTTTTGACGGGAAACCGCCTACTAATTGATATATTTGGTAAATTAGTATATCTATATACTGTTGAGAGATACAAATGCATGTGTCGCGCACGTGTGTGTAGTCCCATATACATCTTTCTGTGTACAGTGCTTCTAACTTTATGAAGACTTGGCCAAATTTCTTATAATTTTGATGATTCCAGAACCTTGCAGTACATCTATGCTAGATGATCAACCTTTTCTGATCGATTTCACAACGTTTCTTTTACTATGCAATTGCATTCACCATAACTGGTCTTTAGCTTTAACTTAAGTTTGAGTTGGTTGTGTATCAAAAACATCCTAATTGGAAATACACAGCAAGAAGAAAGATACAAATATAACAAGTGGATATAATTAAAGCCTGTCTGTACTAGTTTGGCCGGGGGGATTAGACCTCCCTGTAAGGTCACTAACGGGTAATTATCTCATCAAATCAGCTCTCAATTAGCATAAGAAACAAGGATCATGCATGGGCCGATTAGGCATTGTTTGCTATATAATTATATGGAAGAGGGCGCAAGTAGCTAGTACAGTGGGGCTTTAACAGGAAAGAAGTCTACAGCATTTGAATTTGAATGTGAGTACCGGTATGTTGTTTTTGCTTTTTTAACACCCTTGTTCTTCTTGGGAAAGAGGGACGTTGCTAAAAATATTTTCCTTTTGTCTTAATTTACATAGGATCCCAAGCGTTTTTTTTCTTTTCTTTAAAAAAATAATTTTTTGTAATGTGTTCCAAATCAGATTTTCTTTCTGTGACTTTTCGTTTGTGGCTAAAAAGAAAGAAGAAATAGTCCTAGAAAAAGGTTTGAAAATACCCAGGGATATGTGAGTTATCCCTGAAAATACCGGTACCATGCAAGATATAAAATCCCTGTTTAGTTTCCAAAAGTCAGAGATGTTATGCAAGTTTTCCTATTTAGGTTAACTACTGCAGACTTTGATCCTCATTTAGGGTGCTTTTCAGAAAGGTATTTTACGTTGATGATTTATAGTGCTTAATCTGACTGTGATGATACACGACCGCGTTCACTGAAGGCACGGCTTCATCAGCTCGAGATTGCCAAATAGCCCGCTATTTCTGATTTGGGAAATAATCCCGAAGTTACAAATCGCGTCTCCATCTGCTCGAGATTTAACCTCTAAACTAGAAACTCGACCTTGAGAAATTAGCTTGAGATATTTTGCTAAGCGTTCACGCAAAGTGCGAGTCTTATGTCTGGTGAAGACGCACCGGACAAATAGCTGGATATTTTGCCAAATAGTGGGATATTTTGCAAACTATCCCAAGATATCTTGGGATGACAATCCCGACCAAATATCCCGCTAATTGCAACTTCGAGCTGATGAAGACGCGAATTAGCTGGATAGTTTGCGATCGGGATAGTTCAAATAGCGGGATATTTGTCAATCTCGAGCTAGTGAAGACAGGCCTTGATAGATCAAAATGTTAGTAGGTACTTTGCTCATACCAATATCCAAACTATTTTTCACCAGGTAGACGGATACTCATGGAGTGATGAATGATAAATGGCATGGCAGAGAATTTTAAGAGGAGATTCAGTTTCAGACATCTGAGTTTCAGAAAGGGTAAGACAAACCTGATTGTTCACATCTTAATGAGTTGTCAATTTGGGTTTGATTGATTACATATACGGTATTCAAAGGGAAAGTCTTAAAGGGGCCTGTTCCCCGTATTCCAGAGGGCGCTCAAACTACGTACGCACTGGTGGACGGCGCTATAGCTGCCTATTGACACCAACAGAATACAGCTTTTACGCAGATGGCATGTTCCGATAACTACAATGGCGGGAACGTGCCCCTTTAAAGCGGAAGTCCACCCTGAAACTATCTTGTTTTAATAAATGCAGAAAAATGAGAGAAAGAGTTGTATACAAAAATATTTGTAATAATTAGATTTAGGGTGAGTGTATGATTGAACATTTTCTCAAGGGAGAACAATGTTTTGAGTTTTATAAGTACAGGGCAAATGGGAGGGGACCTTGCAAGACACTTCACAGAGTTGCCAATTTGTGTTTAATTGATTGCACCTTCAAAAGTTCATAACTTTCTTATTTGCAATCTTTTTTTGTTGTTGCTCAAACTGTCATTGACCTGTTTCTCTGATTTGTCTGTTTCTATTAACACCAACTCAATATCAGGATGGACTTCCCCTTTAAGTTTCATTAACCCCCCCCCCCCCCTCCAACTGGCTCCAAGTCTCCAAGAACACAACTTAAGGGATAGATCTACTGTATGATTTCCCATACATTACCAGAGCATGCAACCTTTTCCTTAGCTCACTAATTCTTTTATTGTGTATGATTATGTGATACAAACTGTTCTTGGTTGTTTCTCTGCCTTATTGAAGCAAATTTTTCTTGGGAATGAATGACGTATGAGTTTTTTAAGAACAATTTAATGATATTACAAGAAGTAGGTTGATTTTGATTTTCTTCTTCTTACTTTCACAGCCAAAAAGCAACCTATTCGACCCAGATCATCCATCGATGTCACAGATTCTAAAACAGAATTGAAAACAGAATTTAAAAGATCTGCATCAGAGAGGCCAGCGAGTGCATCAAGAGAAAGATCAGGTGGATCCAGTGTGAGGAGAGATGCTACTAAGAGATCCTCTGTAGCAGGTATGAACTTGAGATCTATTTGAAAAGATGTATACACCCTGTACATGGCTCTGCTTCGCAATACAACATTGGCTTGATCAAGCATTACATTCCCTCTAGACAGCTACGTTCTCAAAACTCTGGCTTACTTGTCATCCTTAGGGTTAAAACAAAGTGGGGGGGGGGGCGAACCTTCGCTCATGCTGGGCCTTCATTATGGAATACTCTTCCTCAATGGATTAAAAATAACAGTTCGGGTGAAGTGTTAACAAATAATCTGAAGAAATATCTGTACAATTTAGCTTATAATTGATTACCATTACCTTTCATGTCCGTACCTCTCCTATTGTACTTTTGTCTATTTATCATGTATTTCATCTTTTGCACAAGTTCCGCCTTGAGCATTTGATTGTCAAGTGGATTTGTCTTATGTATTATTATTATTAATATACTACCTCTAATAGAGATGGTTAAAGGTACATTTGTATACTGTATATACCAGTTCTGGTCATGCGATTGCATTGTGAAAGAAACGTTGTGGAATCGATCAGAAAAGGTTGATCATCTAGCAATGCATATAAGTATTTTAGTGTACTGCAAGGTTCTGGAATCATCAAAATGATCAGAAATTTGGCACAGTCTTGGTAAATTTACCAACACTGTTAATTAATTTTAAATTCAAAGTTTTTGGTCTCATGAACTGTCTGCTTTTGGAGAGTCAATCTAGTGAACTGTCAAAATAAGCTAACAGAATGCCCATGAGACTAACATTGTCGGTCTAGTGGGGAATCTGTCCTCTTGGCCGTTTGTCTAGGAAACCCTCAAAATAACACAAAGGTTGATTTTCCTCTTGAAATCACAGGAAAACCTATTCGAGCCAGATCATCGATCGACCTCACAGATTCTTCTAGAACAGAAGTGAAAAGAAGAGCACCATTGAGGCCAGCGAGTTCATTAAGAGAAAGATCGGGGGCATCTAGTGTGAGGAGAGATGTTACCAAGAGATCCTCTTCATCAGGTATGAACCTCCCCCCCCCCCCCCCTCCCCCCCCCCCCTCCCATAGACACATACTCAAGATCGCTTTACTCATGTTTAATACCACCCCTCACCAGAGATCCTTAGTACGAGATCCTACACTCAATGTCATATCAAGTTTAAAGCCCATGTTAATAACACCCCATAAGACTGTTTCCCAACTTTCTTAGATTTTACATGTACCAGTAAATGTGAGGTTGGTAAATAGCAAGAAGCCATCAATATCTATCCGCTGTAGATATCTCTGTTAAAAGATTTGACCATTAACACACACACTGTGGGGGTGTCGTGGCCGAGTGGTTAAAGGCGCTTGACTGGAGATGCGAAGGTTGAGGGTCCGACATGGCACTAATATCCTTTGGCAAGATATTAACCTGCACTTGCTACTCTCCACCCTGGTGTTAAATGGGTACCCGGTAGGATGCGACTGTCATTGTTGGTCAAACAGTTTTTGAGCGTCAAGTAACGCCTGGCTTTAAGGCTCCCCAGGGAGTATAGATTGTGCACACAGTGTGTGCAGGCAAGCACAGAATCCAACGACTGGGGTAATAGTATATTTGTAAAGCGCTTTATAGAGACATTGTATTAAGCGCTTTATAAGCGGAATAGAATTATTATTATTTAATCTATGTACATGTTCCAATATTTCCTATGTATCAAACAGACTGGAATGATGTTTGGAGCAAGCCAACGATCGGTCAAGCCCTGCACTCCTTCACAGCTATCCTTCGCTGCGACTTGACCTTTGAAGCTGGTGACCAGATTCTGATACTGACCAGGACCAGCAAACAGTTTGACTGGTGGGAGGGGACCGTCAGAGGTCAAACAGGTATCTTTCCGGCCAATTTCATTCAAGTACTCGACTGACCACACCCTACACTCACTTTCAAATCAATAATTCCTTCTTGAGATCTTAAAGGGAGATGGCCGTCAGTTTCTATGAGCACCAGACTTGATGGAAATACCATTAATGGATGTACATGTACATGTACAAGTTTTGCACACGGCAAACCTGTGGTCCCATCAAGAAATGGCGTAGTCTTTAAGATATGTAATTTTAAGAAAAAAGACAAACTTCTTCTGGTGCAAATTAAGTGTCAGATACAATATGAAGGTTTTGGTAGCATGAAGTACCTATGACAGTGAAAGACCACCTTGTTGCCCTAAACTACGCCATAAATGTGTCTTTCTAAATACATTCCATGTGTCTATCGAGGAGGTATAGCCATTTGTTTGATCTTCCAGAGTTTAGACTTCATGAAATCTGTTTTTTCATTCTATTAAATAAGAAACAAAATGAAATATGTTAATCAAGCAATGAAATTATGTACATACAGTGAAACCTGCTGTAGTGACCCCCTGTCCATAAAGTCATTTTCTATTTCCCTTGAAAATCATTTCTCATTGAAACCTGTGGGGTGTTTCACAAAGATCCAAAGTCGAACTTAACTCTAAGTTGGACTTAAAAATTATGGAAAGCCATTAGCATCTTTGAAAACATTTTGTAAAAGTTATTGTAAATGGCATAAAATGTTAATTCAAATCATTCATATTTCTATTATCATGGGAGATTCTATGTTCTTGATGTGGAATTTATAAAAAGTCTAAAATACTTGAATTTCTGCTTTTGAATATATTTTATTTTAAGGCTCCAATGGCTGTCCATAATTTTTAAGTCCAACTTAGTGTTAAGTTCTACTTAGGATCTTTGTGAAACACTCCCCTGTTCTAATGGAACCTGTACATAACAACCATCTGCCTATAAATACTTCCCTTCTTGTTACCCGTGAATTGTCTTTATATACTATACAGGTTTCACTGTACATATAAATATGTGTGTCTTATGCAGTGAAATAGACTTAATTTAGTCTCTGTACAATTTAATTGATATGAAAAATCATGTTGTTGACAGGGTAAAACATTTTTTTAAAGCATAAAAGGGCTGTTGTATAGCTCTAGTGTCTGTCACCCATGGCACTCCTGTTACTTCAGTATTATTACCCTTGCTCTACCAATGCAGCTACATGTATATTGGTGCTTTTTAACATTTCAAAGAAATTCTGCGCAGGTACATGAACTTCTTCATACACTTGGAGCATGCATAGCAAAGGATGAAGATACAGTTAACAACTAAACTATTCATACCTTTGTAAATTTGATTTGATTTTTTTTTTATTTTTTTATTTTTTTTTATTTATTTTTTTTATATATTTTTTTTATAATAATAATAAATAGTTACTCAAGAATAAAAGGTGGACTGGTTGAAGTTAGAGCCTTTGTTGAATACTTTTAGATGTAAGCTTTGATTTGTCACATTCTCAAAAAAACAAAATGGAGACATATCAATTTTTCACATACGTGTACATGTACTTAAAAACCTACAAGACTACCAGTACTGTAGGTATGTAACAATAGAAATGAGTTAGTTATTAACTGTATGTATTTGTCTTAACGTGAACCACTACACCATGACATTCCAATAGGCCATTTTCATAATGTAATCCAATTTAATGCATAACATTTTTAAGTGCTTCGTTACAAATAATTTCTTTCACATGTTACAAATATTTGTATTTCAATAGTCAGAATGGGAATTGCATAGTGTTGCTAGGTAGGACCTAGCAACAACTAATGTATACAATTCCAATTCTGACTAAAGAGATATATTTATTCGAAATGGGTGTATGAAATAATTGGTATCAAGGCGCTTCACAAAGACGTATATATAAATTTGGTTACATTACGAAAATGACCTATTCTAAGCAATTACATGAACTTTTTTATACATGTATATACCTGGAGCACGAATCAAGCATTTCTTCTGCTTGTTGTTCGAAACATTGTTTGTCACTTTTACTCATTACTCAAGAATTTTAAGTTGTTTTAAATCAATGTAATAAGGCAAACGTTTTATGTGCCTTATACTGTTTCTAGGTGTCATGGTGCTGTTGTCTTTAACAGCCATTAGGTAAAGATTTTATTCTAGTACCTAATAGAGAGCTAGAACATCAGCACCAAAACTACAATGTTATATAATATAGAATACGCATACACAAAGAAACCTGCTTTAGCAACCACCTGTCTATAAAGACAATATTGTCTGTTTCCCTTGAAAAACGTTTCTCATTGAAACAGGTACTAAATGAACCTGTACATAATGACCACCTGCTCACAGTCCACTTTTCTTGTCTCCCTTGAGCGGTCTTTGTATACAGGTTTCACTGTAATATGAACAGGGTGACCCTTTTAGATGATGCTGTTTGATGATGAATGTTTTACCCGACTGCAATGAAAGCATGTGTATGCTTGTAAGTAAGCAACCAGGGTTTAAGTCCTCTCCGAGGGACTTGGTAATGAGGATTAATGCCTTGCCAAAGGGCATGAGCGCATGACTTGGTTTTGAACCCAGGACCTCCTGGTTACGAGACCACTGTTCTATACCACTGAGCCATCGCACCTCCTAAAATGTTGAAAAATATTCATATTTCTGTAGTTCTTGTTTGTCTCATTTATTCAAGCTATATTTCCTAAAAAAAAAATGTGAACGCTATTTTTTTTCTTTTACTTTTTTAAAATTCAAATCATGATTATGAAATGTGTATACCAGTAACTAACACACTAACACACAGATGTGCCATTCCACAGCTACTTTA
The DNA here is from genome assembly GCA_035222895.1 of Strongylocentrotus droebachiensis. Taxonomy (NCBI): domain Eukaryota; kingdom Metazoa; phylum Echinodermata; class Echinoidea; order Camarodonta; family Strongylocentrotidae; genus Strongylocentrotus; species Strongylocentrotus droebachiensis. The sequence continues at coordinate 141,178 of JAVYIG010001031.1, forward strand.
ATATTCAAGAAATATCTTGATAAAATCTTAAATTGTACAAATCTCTAAAACATGTTTCGCTCTTGATGTAAGGGGTTCCATGTGTGGAGCTTCAAATATCACATGTACCTCTACAAATTTCAAGATATTATATACTGCAAAAATTTGTATTGCGAGAAATGTCATAAAAAGTTTTCTGCCAAAAAATTAATGTTTCAAAAGTATTGTTTTTAGAAGGTTTATACCATAAAGAAAGAAAACAAATCACTTTTCATCTTAACATGTGCAAAATTCTGTTCTTTATGTTACTTGTGAATTTTGTTTATAATTTTTTAAAATAATTATTCATTATCATATATTTTTTTATTAATCAATCAAGTTTTTTAAATTGTTAAATTTCCTTTTATATGTACCGGTACTACATTTTTGCTACCTAATTTCAAATTCAGTACTTTTTAAATGACTATGTAACATGTACTCTTGAAATATTACCACCACTATTTTGTACAGTTGTTCATGAGCATCCTGAATGGATTTATGTCTGTGTGATACAGGGTGTTTAAAAAAAAGAATGCAACACCTGAGATTTCAATGACATTATTGACACAATGACATTTGTGTTTGTTTTAGAGGGTAAAAAAGTCTTTTCTGAATAGAGAATTGTCTTGATGGTAGCAGTTTGGGAAGCTGTCCTTGTAAATTCTCGCTGCTTCAAACATAACTATGGATGCAAAAATAGCAATTTTGAAAACAACATTGCCTCAGAAAATTAGCCGTAGAATAAACAAACCTAACCCACAATTGATGATCTTGGTGTCGTTTTACTCCGTAACAAATTTTCTACCCGAAAAACCAAAAACCAATGTCATTTTGTCAATGGTGTCCTTGGAAAAGTAGCAGGTGTAATATGTTTTTCTTAAATGTTTTTTATTGGCCACCCTGTATATAATTCATTAGACCAATATGGTTAATATTCTGTGTTGGAATGAGTCTCAAAGTAGATTCACAGATTACAGTGGATATAAATGATGAAGCAATCAATACAAAGCATGTTAATATGACAGCAACTCTGCTTTATTCTGATACCATTACCTACATGTAAACTTGAAATTGACTTTTTAGTCTTGGCGCTTATAATCAAAAATGTAAAAAATTGCAATATTATGAGAATATTATTTTCATACATGAATGTTAAAGAAGAATTTTCTTTGTATATTTTGGAAATATGAAAAATGTGAATAAACTTTTATATGTTTCTAAGCTTTTTAAATATTTTGTTAATGATTGTTATGCCTACTTTTCAATGAAAATTATTAAGTTCTATGATAACTCCATCGATGGTGAAATGAGGGGATGCCTTGAGTTTCTCAAATTGATTTGATATGAGATGATACTGGTGAGGATGGTAGTGATGGAATGTGATGATGATGGTGATGATGATGGTGATGATGATGATGGTGATGATGATGATGATGATAGTGATGATTATGATGATGATTATGATGATGGTGATAATGATGATGATGATGGTGATAGTGATGATGATGATGGTGATGATAGTGATGATTATGTTGATAGTTTATGGTAATGATGATGATAGTGGTAAGGATGATGATAACAGTGATGATAATGATGATGGTGATGTTGATGGTGATGATGATGATGATGATAGTGGTGATCATGATGGTGATGATGATGAAGATGATGATGATGGTAATGATGATGATGATACCGATGATGATGGTCATGATGATGTTGATGGTGATGATGATGATGGTGATGGTATTGATGATGATGATGATGAAGATGGTAATGATGATGATGATAGTGGTGATGATCATGATCATTATGGTGATGATAGTAGGGATTTGTCGATTGAGTGAACAGGAACGTCGTTCATATTTGACAGGATGTGTGGGTCAACGGGTCTACTGGTCAAGTTAGTTCACTTTTGAAAACTGTTTTGATTCCAGTCCACCAGAGTCAGGCAACGTGATGACGTCACCCGACAAGTCTTTACTTTTGATCTTGTCTCTTATTCTTTGTTTATCTAAATTATCTAAATCGTATGTAGATAAAAAGATTGTTTAGAATATTTTTAATAGAGAAAAAAAAACGTCTGACCAATTCCCAAATTATGCAGAATAACAATCCTAATTTGAAATTTCATTGTTACAATATAATAACAATTCTTGTATTTAAATGCCGAAATACAGTGTATGTACATTATTTGGTGCTATGCTGAGCAAGTTTATGATTATAAGAACATGCCTGTCATTTAATCTGAAATAATCGCTATTCGTATTCCTGATGGGGTTGTCTTTTTCACACTGCATGAAAACAAATGTAATATTTGCTACCTTTACAATTTCGGATTGGTGGAACACTATAATATAGAAAGACATAGCTATCATAAAACTTCTCCAAGATATATATCGAAGATTTTTAGGGGGTGGAAAGGAGATTTATTAATTTTAATAATACTTTGGACAAGAACAGATTGTTTACATTCATGTGCCATAGCCTAGCTATGGGGAGTTTGCATGCCACTTCCCTGTAACATCGCATACATGTAATAAAATGGGCTATCCACAACCCAATACAATCATGTACAGGAAGGACCATGCTAAACTACAAACATAATGACTCATTTATAAAACTCTACGTCACGTTCAATCAAAACAAATTGATATCAATTACACACGTGCTATACCATCATGGACATCAGATAAGTGATATATCTGTTTCGTTGCCTAAGCCCTGTTTCTGCAACCTTTATCAAATATGCTGAATCAGACGAATCAGAACAAATAGTGTTCAACCTAATTCAACACGATTAAAGGGAAGTTCACCCTGCATTAGAAGCAGAAAAATGAGAGGAACAGGTCAGAGAAAGTTAGAGCAAAATTCCGATTAAAATAGGAAAGTTATGAATTTCTAAAGTAGCGACCAATCAAACACAAATTGATAACTTTGAGACATATATCTTGGTCTGTATTAAAAAGAACAGACTGATTCAAAACATTCGTAACTTTAATTCTTATTTTTGATCGGAATTTGCTCAAACCGTCACTGACCTGTTCTTCCCATTTTCTGCTTCCATTTAAACCAACTAAATATCAGGGTGGACTTTCACTTTAGAAAAAGGCATCCTGTAGGCTATACTTGTACATTAATGTATTTCAGTGTTTCTTTTATTAAGCTTTTCTTGTTGTTGTTGTTTAGTGATTACATTGACTCACGGATTTCAACTTGTTTTTTAATTGAAATGGGGATTTATTTTTTTTAAAATTTTAAATAGGAATTCCCTGATGAGACCCTGGTGAGACAATCAATGGCAGGTCACATCCAGCCACATCACATTGCCGAGGCAATAATTTTTTGTTTACATGTAAAATTCAGTTATACGTCGTTTTTTTGTTTAATGTTCCAATTTCTGAAGGTTCATATAACTCATGAAGTTCATAATTCCGAAAATGAAATAAGGTTCATATGGCCTGCAGTTAATAATCTCGAAACTTAAAAAGGGTTCATATAACTCCCAAAGTTCATAATTCCGAAAATGAAATGGGGTTCATAATTACGAAAATGAAATAGAGTTCATATAATTCCATAACGAATAACGAACCGTCTTTCAATTATGGAATTACGAACCTTCAGAATAATGAACCGTATTTAATATTCGAAATTATGAACCTTCGGATAAGTGAAAGTCATGTTTGTCAAATAGAAAGTCCCGAGTTTAAAAGATGAAATAAATCAATGAAACCGCTTGGTTTGACTTTATTATGATACATTTTTATAAGATATCATATTATGACTCTAAACTATTATAGAAAGCTTTGATATTCTGCAGCTTATAAAGAGATAAAGATGAAAATTCCTTCTCTCTTCCGTGATCTAATTTAGGTTACTCGGAGAGCTGTGTGAAACTCAATCACATTTTCCAGTTCTAATTCACCCTGATTAATGTTCAGAACCTTTCTAAAGTAATTAGCATACCGGTATTTGATATTGTACGAGAATGGGGAATTCCGAAAGACATTTCAAAGCCCCCCAAAATCCGTCAGTTTTGTTGCTAATGTACATGACAATTTAGAAATGGTTTGGTGCCCCAGTTGGTAATAAAAATGGTTGTTCAGTAAATAAAAGGGAAATTGTATTTCTATTTAAATACAATAAATAACTCAGATAGATTCCTTAATATTTTGATACACCACACAAGACTGCTGAACAGTGCTGATTGCTGATGCATAAACATTGGAATCCATAATTCAATGCCCAACAGAGGGATTCTGTCTACGGAATCAAACCCGCGAGTTATTCTTTCCACAGGATTTTTTATTTTTTGGTATTTTGGTTTATTGCAATTTAAAAAAAAAAATCAGTTATTCTTTCCACAGGATTTTTTATTTTTTGGTATTTTGGTTTATTGCAATTTAAAAAAAAAATCATCGAACGTGCAGCCAATAGCTGTTGTTAATTTTACAGAGTCAAAAGTAGATTGCTAACACATTAAAAGACATTGAAAACTAAGCAAGTGCTGTGTACATTACATGGGACTTACAAGTTTCATCGTTGATATGAAACTGCCACCTGCCCCCGCCAAAAAAATATGTTAAAATCAGCCCTAAATTCGCCCAAAATATACTTAAAAACAGGGGCGTGCCCCCCCCCCCTCCCGGCCCCCAACAAAATTATAATTTGTTTATTATATTAAAAAAATAAAATAAAAAAATAAAAAAATAATAATAATAAAAAAAATGCCAATGGCTGACCTAAAAAGGTGACCTTATCCCCCCCCCCCCCGCTTATTCAGCGGCTGGCTGAGTCGTTGCGATTTTGGGGGGACTAACAAAAACAATATTATATGTTCTCTTTCCCACATGGTGCCCCCACCCCCCCCCCCCCCCCCGGCAAGAAATTCCTGGATCCGCGCCTGATATGGAATAAGGATAATCGTTTTTGTCATGCTTTTCGTAGAGATGCATGATCCCAACAGATAAAATAATACAAAAAAGCATATTTCGCTTTCTAATTAACTTCATGAATTGAATGCTTGTCATGTAGGTGACGAAGAAATTGAACAACGCACGAGTGATATTATAAATGAATTATAGTGAATTAGTGGCAGTGCAACCCCAAATTATTAACGAAATCACTGATAATGATAATGATGATGATGATGATGATGATGATGATAATGATAATGATGATGATGCCTAATGATGATAATGACGATTACATTCCGATTTTCCTGAATACCTCGTTGCCGTTATAAAGTTGCTCAGTAGGTATACATTTGATTTTTAAAAAAAAGTACAGAGGAATTAAATTAGCTCACTTGAATATACATATAACATCAAAGTAGAATGAATTATAATTGATACTAAAGAATTCTCTTAAAATCTGTGTGATAATTTTTTTTTTCAGATACTTTCATAAAACTTCCAAAGGATAGCAACGGCATTGTTTGGGCACAAACATATAACAGTATACTTTTAGATGATACAGGATTTTGATGGCAATCACACTCAGCCGTTTCGCATACAAAGGATATATTAGACAGTTCTATATGTTTTTCCATTTTGTAAATGTTATCTCCAGAGATTACAGGCGTAACCATTGTAACCGCCACATACGATCATAATATAACTTGGGAAGACCGGGCTTTTTATCAAAATAAAATTGGTATTGCTGGAAATAGTTTTATTTAGCCAATTACCGTTGGGTTGTTTGATGATAATTATATGTCATTTTAAAGAAAATAATTCGATACCATGGCAACGGCCATAGAAGTCATATAGAAAAATTGCAACAGGTTCACCACCACTAAAAAAGAGGAAATAACTCATAAATCTGATTCTCCAGAATTGTTTTAGTAGATTAAATTGTGCCGAGAGAGAGGAGCAGAGTCCGTGGATACAGAAGCGAAGTTTAGCCCCTTTTGGTTTAGCGCCATCTATTGGCAAACTGTGCGTCAACTTGTGAAATTATATGAGACTGTGCCCAATTTTTCTTTTCGTTCAGCTTATACGCAGGGTCATAGGATAAGCTAAGTAAGCCAGAGAAAGGATCACATACAATTTCTATACCACATAATATTTTTGACCTATTTGGATTTATTTCTGCATCTAGAGTCTAGTGCTATGAATTAGCGACCTACTAGTACTGCTGGAGAACACACTACCTTTTCCGGTATTTATCCTGTGGCAGCCAATAGATTGACTAAATAGCTGGATTTTTAACGTCCTTGGAGTATACTTCAGGCCTGTGTGGATCTGAAATGGCTGAAATGGCTGAAAATGGATCAGAAAACTCGGACATTAGCCAGAATTCGGACCCGATTAAGGAAGAGGATAGCTCGGGAGCGCAGCCGGAAAGGGAGGAGTTGATCGCGGGAGAGGAGGAGGAGGTGTTGGTGGAAGGGGAGGAGGTGATAGCGGGAGGGTCAGATAATTTCGCCCTGCCCCGACGGTCTAGTCTCATGAAGGATTCTGCAAAGAAAAAACCGCGTAAGAAGACCGTTTCATTCACAAGTTTTCCTGAAGATAGGCCGATATCTAAAGGTAAGAAAAAAAAGTTGTTTGATCCTCTCAATTTCATTCTCAAAGTCTAGCCTAGAACTAGAAGTCTAGTGTTAGGGATGTTACAAAAAAATTAAATCTCAGAATTCAAGCTCCTGCTTTATGCCATTCGACAGAGCTTGATAAGACCTTTTATTTGATGCCTCATTCATCATAATAGCCCCAGTAATAAGAAAGTTATGCCAATTTTAAACGCCCGGAAATCATGTAGTCTATTTAATTGCTTTGTTTTCCTTTGTTTTTAAACCAAAAGTTGTGATCTCAAAAGTGACCGAAAGATTCTATTTCATGACATAAAATTACCCCAAAATGTATGTAAATACACAAAAAACGCTAATCGGGCCGTCATTTTTGCATGACATTTTCACATTCCTCATCCAAAAAAACATATTTCTAATCGTTAGATTTTGCTGAAATTTCACCAAAAGCAAATTCACATGTTAACCAATCGGTCTAGATACTTTTTTTCAAATCCTGTAGGTAGGATCAGGGTACAGAATGGCACTAAACACGGCTCTTGTGAAACAGTGCAGCAAAACAAACCGCCGAAAACATAAATCATAAAAAGTTTAGTATGAAATGAAAGATAACAATGTCATTCTTCTCATCCAATAGAAATCATGAAACAAAAATCTAATCAGCCCATCAAAAGATCACATTTACGTAGGCTATCCAAATTGGTCTCCAATAGTGCATAACAGCCCCATGGCAGAAACCTTCTTGGCGAAAGCACACACATTGAAACATACCTACTAGTGTTACTGTTATGTGTTAATAGATCTAAATATTGATAGATCTAAATAACTTGGCCTTAAAATTAGGCCTACCGGGTCCGGGTGATCTAGATTGGCTGAGCCAGTGATTACCACGATTATTACCTGATATTAATTGAGTTTCATTATCATGATTATGAAACCTTCAGATTTAGCATCATTACCAGGCAGAAGGGCCGTTGATCCGAGAATGAGGATCATCCGCATAAACAAGGAAATTCTTGTAAACGCGGACAAATTGTGTCCTAAAATATAATGATCTGAGGACCTTTTTTTTCATTGGCGCTCTGCTGGTTTCGGGTTCCCGAATTGCGGGCTGGTGATGCCAAAAATGGATTCCCCGTTTAGAAAATAAACCCAGTCCACAGTCTACTTTGATGGGTTGTCCATCTTCCCGAGAATTTATCACTCATAACGTGATAGTCTCTGTACAATACAAAGTCAATCGGTGTAAAATGCATCGAGAAAATCATCGCGGAATCCGTTTTTCGCATCAACAACGCGCGGATCGGAAATATGACACGTCTGCGAACATGTGGATGATCCTTACTTTTGCGGACGCATCTGTCCGCGTTTACATTTACAAAGACGATCCTCGTTTACGCGGACGATCCTTGTTCTTGGACCAGCGCCCCTACTGATTACCAACAAAAAAACAAACAAACTGTTTTCGCATTGCCAATTTTGATACTTACTTTACAATAGTAGGGATTAGTGTAAAAATGCTCGCTCATAGTTCGCTAAATTTCGAATTTCGTGCATGCGCCTTATTATCAGGTAAGGAAAATGGTTATATTCATTATCACGTTTTGATGCGAATACTGTAGATGCCTGTTCTTTGTGTTAGAGGGCTTTGGAACTGGCCATGTACAGTACATGTCTTATACTCTTGGTAGACTTGTACATCTAGACCCCTGCCCCCCCCCCAGACCCCCCTCATTATTATTTACGGTATGCGTTGTTTTTTGTTTGTGGTTTTTATGACGTTTTCAATCATCGCTCAATGATTTTTGCCATTATGCATGTTCCCTCATTTTGAAAGCACTCCCTATCTCTGTCGTGAAGGTCGATGGCGGGCCGGACTTTGGCGCGCAAAAAAGTACCCCTTTACCAGAGATTTAGGGGACATGCATGCGGTCCCTTTGACCCTGGAGTGGGGGGGGGGGGGGGCTGGGATGTAGACAAAATACACCATATGTACATGTACGTAAAGCATTTTAGAAGGAATTTAAAAAAGACAAAAAATGATCGCTTTAACAGGTTATTATAAAACAATTACAAATATTTTGCTTTTCACAACTCGAACTACCAGACCTAGATGTTACTGAGTAGATATGATCTGTGTACATGTAGTAGTCTTGTCTGACATTAGTGCATACATTACATGCACTGGTGAACTGATCATCATCGGTATATGGGAGTGAGGTAGTCCTGTAGGTCTCCCGGTCGTCTTCGAAGATATAAGTTCAAGTGATGGGGGAGGGGGGCCAGTTAACCCCCCTAAACATAATTCTCAAACATAGTTTATTTCTAATTCGATACCAGTGATTTACTTGCTGAAATGTAAGATTTTCTGTGTTTTTTTCTCTCACTTTCCCCCATTATGCCAGAGACGACGGCATTCCCTTTTCCTCTTTTCATCTGATGAGTACCTCTTTTCAGGTGCGAGAATTTCCCCCTTTCACCACAGATATTTTTGCCCTTTTTTAAACTTTGACTCAGGACCCTTTTCCTTTTGAATAGGTGCACTTTTTCTTTCGTAATTAGGTCCCCTACACTTTCTCTTAAACGCCACTTTTCACATCTGATCAGTGCCCCTTTTATTTTGACACTTGCCCCTTTTCCTTTTTAATTAGTACCATATTTCCCACGGATAAGTGCCCCTTTTCCTCTTTTACATGTGAGCTACTCCCCATTTTCAAAATGTCCCTTTTAAAATCTGATAAATGTAGGTGCCCTTTTCCTTCAACAGATTTCTCATTTCCATTCTCACAAGTGCCTTTTTCATCAACGTTGAGTGTCCCTCTTGAGGTGCAAGAAGTGCCATTTACACCTTTGATGATTGCCCTTTTTACTTTGACACATGCACCTTTTCTTTTCTAATATTCCCTTTCCTTTTTGATAAGTGCCTACTTTTCCCTTTCTCCATAACATGCACCCCTAATTAAAGGCGAATTAGAGCCCCTTTTCTATAATTGTTCCTAGAATTTGCTTGCTACGCTCGTACGCATTTGTAGATGTTAAAGAACTTTTCAGTCTTTCTTTATTAGATTGAGCTTAATACTCTCAGGGTTTTTTTTTATTTTTTTTTTATAAGATGTATAATATTTATTGTAATTTTTCACACTAGGACCTCACAGATCTTCTTTTTTTTTTTGCTCGCTTGAATATTAATATTCAGACCATCACATCCAACTGCAAAGTATGGTGCTTATCTTGTACCACGTAAAGAAAGAAACAGTCATCCCTGGTAGTGTAGTCACAATTATGACCATTTTCCCCTTTTTAGGTGCCCATTTTTTCCAGAAAGTGCCCCTTTTGTTGGTGTCCCCCCCCCTATTTTGGAAGAAGCACCACCGCCCCTGCATTATGCTTCTGGGTGATGATGCAGATTTTGTTTTTGCTCATTAAGCCACTGCATACTATGTACACTCGGCTTAAAACCTCGAGTTTGAAACCAGGGGGGTGTTTCACAAAGATCCGAAATCGAACATAACTCTAAGTTGGACTTAAAAGTTATGGAGAGCCATTTGTAGCCTTAAAATGAAATATATTTAAAAGTGAAAATTCAAGTATTTTAGACTTTTTATAAATTCCACATCAAGAACATGAAATCTCCTTGATAATGTAAAATGTGCATGATTTGAATCAACATTTTATGCCATTCAAAATAACTTTTACAAAATATTTTCATAGATGCTAACGGCTTTCCATAATTGTTAAGTCCAACTTAGGATCTTTGTGAAACACTCCCTAGTTCTAGCTCTGAGCTACATGTACACCTGTACACCTGGGTCTAGTCTTATTTAAAAGAGTCACAATTAATTTTAAGTTGCTTGATATTCAATCAAAACTCTTTATAATATTAGCCCTGGTGTTCATCTTGTTCACTTCAAGGTTTGAGAAGTAGAACGAGAACCCCCTTAGGCTAAATAAAAAAAATAATGTGTTTCTCGTCAGTAGTCTTTAAAAAAGAAGGCAGGTCAATACTATTTACTGTTTTGCATTTTTTGCATTTTTTCCCCAAGATGGCTGCCATGCTAATTGTATTGCTTGCCAAGCCTATTTCAATTCACAGATATTGTGCTTTGTGAGTATACTGATGCAATGTACAATGTATGACAAAACAAAGGATTGTATCACTTTAGAAGCTATTTAAACAAAATGTATATCACAGGCTTTTTTTTTAGGAGGGGGGGGGGGGGGGGCTTTTTTCTAGTAAATAGTTAAAAAAAAGGAGGCAGCGACCAAAAAGGAAGTGGGCGGGGAGAAGAAACACTTAGTTGTTGTTGTTTGGCCTTAGGCCTACAAAAATTAAAAAATATTGAAAAAAGGAAGGAGGAGGCCCTTTTTTTCTGCTCAAAATGGCTGCTCGGCACATTTTCCAAAACATCTGGCCGGGCTATTCAAGAGGGCTGCCAGCTTTTATATTTTATTTCAAAAATTTAATTCTAGCATTACTGGTATGTTTATTCGTGCTTTTTCATTAAAAATAAATAAATTCAAAATTTTTAAAAAGCAGGCGGCTTCAAATAAGGAAGCAGGCAGGGACGCTAAACATGATTTAAATTTTGTCTAGCCTCAATTGTATTTAGTACACCCTGTCATGGAATATACATGTACATGCATCGTGTGGGACCAGGGCAGGGGGGTGTTCTACAAAGGATACGAAGTTGAACTTAACTCTATAAAGTTGGTCTTAAATATTATGGAGAGCCATTTGAAGCCTTGAAATAAAATATATTCAAAAGCAAAATTTTTCATAAATTCCATGTCAAGAACATGAAATCTCCTTGATAATAGAAAATATGAATGATTTGAATCTAGGGCTGCGACGAGTAGTCGAATGCTCGAGTACCCGCACTGTTGACAACTACTCGAGTACGATTCCTTGTACTCGAATATTCGGCCGCAAAAAAAAAAAAAAAAAGAAGAAAAATTCCGGTCACCTGGCACTGTCCAGGTCAACGCTTACCCGTGCCAGAGAGAGCGGCGGCCGCTGGCATGGCACCGTGGGTAAAAATGTTTCCCAAATCAAGCACTGTCAAACTCACCACTCAGAAACTGGAACCAAATGTCCAGATTTCTGTTTGGAAAATGGATTATTCTGCCATCTTTGGTTTTTAAAAACAGCATTGTTTACTGTTATTATTATTATTAAATCAGCGCCTTCAACTGCAACTCGGAAGTAAAATTGCATGCGTTTTCTGCGACGGACTGTTCCAGTGGTATGGTGGTGGCAAAAAAAAAAAAAATCAAAAATCAAAAATCAAAAAATTTATTAAAAAACATGGCGTCCGAATAATCAAGTATTTGCTTGTAAGCCTGGGAGTGTACTCGGGTACCTCATTACACTGTTTTGCACAGCCTTATTTGAATCAACATTTTACGCCTTTTAAAATAACTTTTACAAAATATTTTCAAAGATGCTAACGGCTTTCCATAATTGTTAAGTCCAACTTAGGATCTTTGTAAAACACCCCCCCCCCCAGTTCACTCATGACAACAAACAGTAAGCAAGTTAGAAATGATACAATGCTGCGATGTACGCTTCATCTGCAATGACTATCGGTGATGAAGTAGTGATGCAACCATGCTTCAACACCTGCACTTGGCCCACACTCCAAGAACGCAGAGCTCAATTCAAGGTAGGCCTAGTGATGATGTATCACGTTCACTGACTACCTCAAGGTTTTATACGCCTCTCCGCAACCACATCTAACCACGGACAATCCCACAAGTTCCTTATTCGATATACATGTACATTATGTATATGCAACATTGTTAGCTTCTCGATGCCATCAGGCTGTGGAATGCAATGCCTCAAGATGTCCTCAGTTCTACCACCTTGGACCACCTTGGACCACCTTAGACTAACATAATCAAATGTTATGCATACTTTTTAAACAAAGGTTGATCTTAATGACCTGAAAGCTTGTCCAATGCTTGCATGACATAGCAACAAGTAATGTACATCATGCAAACTAAATTATAGGTATTGTAGTTCATTTTTCAATAATGGGTTAATGGAATAACTCACACTACAGTTGTACATGTACTACATGTACATTGTAGGTCCCCAGGAAAGAAACATCCATGAATTTGAATTAATAGCAAACCGGTCTATTCAAGCTGGTGGTACAGGAAAACCAGATGTGAATGGGGCTTGTTTTTAGCTGCACTGCATACACATACACATATTGTACGTCCTTTCTCTCCCTCTCATTCTTTCTGTCTCTGTCTCTTTCTCTCTGTGTGTTTCTTTCTCTTTCTCTCCCTGTCTCTGTCTCTCTATCTGTCTCTCCATCTGTTTCTCTGTCTTTCTATATCTCTGTCTTTCTATATCTATCTCTCTCTCTGTACACTGTATGTACATCCACACCATACCTGCCTACACTCAGGCTTCAGTTTTTGCCTGCTGAACAGGAAGAAGAAGATCAAAGGGAAAAAAGAGAAGCTAACTAATAAGCATAGAGAAAAATTACATACATGTATACAGATACATTTATATGAAAAATATAAATAAAAAGCCTTCAATAACTGAAATAAATAGATCATCTCAAAAGTCCTGCAAGAAGACTATATTTGGAACAATTTCAGATTGAAATTGGCATAATCATTGGGTAATACCAGATCACACTGTACTGTAAATTGTAGGTGCGTTGACATAAAGATGAAAGACACATCTATGCAAGCACCAATGGTAATTGCTCCGCGTAAATTAGTTTGCTATGACAGTGAACATCATTTTCCCTAACCTACGGACTCGAGTTTATTGTAGTATGACAATTATAACATCGTTTTCAGAATAGAGCCCCAGCACATAATGTACATGTGAATGTACACTGTATGAGGAGTAGCCTACACTTAATGTATGTAGTAGAAATAGTAGTGCAGGTTAGGAAAGGCTGAGGGCAATGTTATTCTGTGCCTGCCTGCCCTACCATCTGTGTGTGTATGGGATGCTAGCAATGACCTTTATCAATGATCACTTTACAATCCCTTCTAAGCAGACAGGAATACAGTGCCCTCTACCTTCCTCCCTCACCCTCCTCCCTTTCCTATCTCTCTCTCTCTCTCTCTCTCTCTGGAGCTGTCTATCTCGTTATCTTTGTGTCTGTCTCTCCGTCTGTCTTTTTGTCTCATACATGTACACACTCTCTTCTCTCTCACTCACCCCTCTCTCTCTTTCTGTCTCTGTCTCTCTATCTATCTCATTATGTCTCTGTCTCTCAGTCTGTCTTTCTTTCCATTACTGTCTCTCTCTCTCTCTCTCTCTCTCTCTCTCTCTTTCTAGAGCTGTCTTTCTCGTTATCTCTGTGTCTGTCCTCCGTCTGTCTTTTTGTCTCTCTCATTCTGACTGTTTCTCTCTGTGTCTGTCACTGTCTCACTATCTGTTTATCTGTTTTCTCTCTCATACACACTCTCTTCTCTCTCACTCACCCCTCTCTCTCTTTCTGTCTCTTTCTCTCTTGTCTTTGTCTGTCTGTTTGTCTCTCTCTCTTATTCTGTCTGTTTCTCTCTCTGTCTGTTTTGTCTGTCTCTTTCTGTCACTGTCTCACTATCTGAATATATAATTTGAGAATGAATACATATCCACAATGTTTATCACACATACATGTACTGTACAGTACATTGTACATGTACATGTATCCCTTTAGGTCTACCCCTTAAAGGTACAATGTATACCGGTATACCAAGTTTTGGGAAATTTTGAAATTTGGGTGGATAGTGATTCTTTACAATTTTGATATATTTGGACGCCCTTGTGGATGTACATGCATGATAAGCACTAAATAATTCAGCCCCTATTATTATTATTAACTATTTCTGCTTTTGAGAAAAATTAAATATAACAATTTACCAGTATTCCTGGTAAATTTTGATAAATTTCAAATAGCGCCTACAGCCGTACATTAGTAGCTGCGACGATAAAAATCTCAGAATATGTAGTTGTGATAATATCCAAACGGGAATACTGTACATGTACATGTAGCTAATCGGTCAATTGTAGTCAAGAAACATTGTTTTATAGCTCAATTAATATCTTGACCTTGAGAGGGAGTTATACAACATAAAGAGTTTATTATTTACAATTTCATAACTTTAGACTCGATTTCAACCGTGACAACGATCACTAAATATTGAAGGATCGCATATTACATGCTACCAATATGCTCATTTCAACCAAATTCATGACCCCATACCAATACATGTAGTACCTTTAAAGGTACTCCATGTACACATGTACGTATGTCCCATTTGCTTCTAAAAACTAACTTACTATCAGGGTGGACTTTCACTTTAAAATGTATTTATTCCCAAACTAAAAATGCTTTCTCCTAGTAGTGTACAGGCCTATTGTATGAAATTGCTTTCATACTCTTTTTTTTGTAATGTAAACATAATAATGATATTGAACTCCATATTTTCCCCCATTGCAGAGGCTTGCATGCATTGTATTATAATGATATTGCCCTCAGCTGTCAGAGTAGAGAATTGTTGGTAGCCTTGTTTAAGGCCTTCAAAGTTCTTGTTTGAGCCAAAGTATATGTACTTTTAATAGTAGCTAATATCCTGATACTTGATTTGACCCCCCCTCCCCCTATCTCTCTGTCTCTTTGCCCCCTCTCTCTCTCTCTGTGTCTCTTTGCCTCTCTCTCTCTCTCTTTCTCTGTGTCTCTTTGCCTCTCTCTCTCTCTCTCTGTCTCGTTCTCTCTGTCTCTTTGCCTCTCTCTCTCTCTCTATGTCTCTTTGTCTCTCTCTCTCTCTCTCTCTATCTATGTCTCTTTGCCTCTCTCTCTCTATCTCTCTCTCTGTCTCTTTGCCTCTCTCCCCCTCTCTCTTTCTACAGTATGTGTGTCTTTTTGCCCCTCTCTCTCTCTCTCACTCTCTCACTCTCTCACTCACCTGTCACACTTTGCCATAATTTACAATATGTCAACAAACAGGGACTGTGTGACTTTTCTATTGTTTTGTATGCCAAACATTCAAGACATTCACACACACACACAGGTACATTGTATCTGATTGGCACACACCATTATGTAGGGGGTTTCCCTGTCGTTCATGTAGTGCATGTGACCTTGTAAATTAATATTCAATTTTTGTTTTCCTTCTTCCTTTTTTTGTTTTCCTACTTCCCTGTCTACACATGACATGAGAGCTAGACCTGTATGTATATTGTAAGTGATACTCGTGTCGTGGTTAGATTGTGTACATGTATTTGGCATAAACTTGCTACAGATACTACATATAATTTGTATGAATATCTCTTGGGATATTTTGTTACGATTCAATAATTGTTATGACAAGAAACGACATCAGTCATTATTGATGGCAGTGAGCCACACAGTTCTTATACAAAATTCTGTATTTTACTCAGGACCTACATGAATAGGCTGTGGAACTACTTACCAACTCAATTGAAATTCATTCCATCTCTTTGTAAGTCTCTCATCTCCCTGTCTTTCTCCTTCTCTTTGTAAGTCTCTAATATCTCCCTGTCTTTCTCCTTCTCTCTGTAAGTCTCTCATCTCCCTGTCTTTCTCCTTCTCTTTGTAAGTCTCTCATCTCCTTGTCTTTCTCCTTCTCTTTGTAAGTCTCTAATATCTCCCTGTCTTTCTCCTTCTCTTTGTAAGTCTCTAATATCTCCCTGTCTTTCTCCTTCTCTCTGTAAGTCTCTCATCTCCCTGTCTTTCTCCTTCTCTTTGTAAGTATCTCATCTCCAGACTCACTGTCTTTCTCCTTCTCTTTGTAAGTCTCTCATCTCCCTGTCTTTCTCCTTCTCTTTGTAAGTCTCTAATATCTCCCTGTCTTTCTCCTTCTCTTTGTAAGTCTCTAATATCTCCCTGTCTTTCTCCTTCTCTCTGTAAGTCTCTCATCTCCCTGTCTTTCTCCTTCTCTTTGTAAGTCTCTCATCTCCCTGTCTTTCTCCTTCTCTTTGTAAGTATCTCATCTCCAGACTCACTGTCTTTCTCCTTCTCTTTGTAAGTCTCTCATCTCCCTGTCTTTCTCCTTCTCTTTGTAAGTCTCTCATCTCCCTGTCTTTCTCCTTCTCTTTGTAAGTATCTCATCTCCAGACTCCCTGTCTTTCTCCTTCTCTTTGTAAGTCTCTAATCTCTCTGTCTTTCTCCTTCTCTTTGTAAGTCTCTAATCTCTCTGTCTTTCTCCTTCTCTTTGTAAGTCTCTAATCTCTCTGTCTTTCTCCTTCTCTTTGTAAGTCTCTCATCTCTCTGTCTTTCTCCTTGTAAGTCTCTAATCTCTCTGTCTTTCTCCTTCTCTTTGTAAGTCTCTAATCTCTCTGTCTTTCTCCTTCTCTTTGTAAGTCTCTAATCTCTCTGTCTTTCTCCTTCTCTTTGTAAGTCTCTCATCTCCCTGTCTTTCTCCTTCTCTTTGTAAGTATCTCATCTCCAGACTCACTGTCTTTCTCCTTCTCTTTGTAAGTCTCTCATCTCCCTGTCTTTCTCCTTCTCTTTGTAAGTCTCTAATATCTCCCTGTCTTTCTCCTTCTCTTTGTAAGTCTCTAATATCTCCCTGTCTTTCTCCTTCTCTCTGTAAGTCTCTCATCTCCCTGTCTTTCTCCTTCTCTTTGTAAGTCTCTCATCTCCCTGTCTTTCTCCTTCTCTTTGTAAGTATCTCATCTCCAGACTCACTGTCTTTCTCCTTCTCTTTGTAAGTCTCTCATCTCCCTGTCTTTCTCCTTCTCTTTGTAAGTCTCTCATCTCCCTGTCTTTCTCCTTCTCTTTGTAAGTATCTCATCTCCAGACTCCCTGTCTTTCTCCTTCTCTTTGTAAGTCTCTAATCTCTCTGTCTTTCTCCTTCTCTTTGTAAGTCTCTAATCTCTCTGTCTTTCTCCTTCTCTTTGTAAGTCTCTAATCTCTCTGTCTTTCTCCTTCTCTTTGTAAGTCTCTCATCTCTCTGTCTTTCTCCTTCTCTTTGTAAGTCTCTAATCTCTCTGTCTTTCTCCTTCTCTTTGTAAGTCTCTAATCTCTCTGTCTTTCTCCTTCTCTTTGTAAGTCTCTAATCTCTCTGTCTTTCTCCTTCTCTTTGTAAGTCTCTAATCTCTCTGTCTTTCTCCTTCTCTTTGTAAGTCTCTAATCTCTCTGTCTTTCTCCTTCTCTTTGTAAGTCTCTAATCTCTCTGTCTTTCTCCTTCTCTTTGTAAGTCTCTCATCTCTCTGTCTTTCTCCTTCTCTTTGTAAGTCTCCCATCTCTCTGTCTTTCTTCATCTTTGTATCAAGTCTCTCATCTCCCTGTCTTTCTCCTTCTCTTTGTAAGTCTCTCATCTCCCTGTCTTTCTCCTTCTCTTTGTAAGTCTCTCATCTCCCTGTCTTTCTCCTTCTCTTTGTAAGTCTCCCATCTCTCTGTCTTTCTTCATCTTTGTATCAAGTCTCTCATCTCCCTGTCTTTCTCCTTCTCTTTGTCAGTCTCTCATCTCTCTGTCTTTCTCTTTCTCTTTGTAAGTCTCTCATCTCTTCCTCATAACAAAGCGCCTACATGAAATCTTGCATTGCTTCATGCACTGTAGATGGTTTTGTTCTACATGTTCTGTATTGATGAGTACAAGATGAAGAATGTTAATGAGCAATTTACGATGTAATTACTCTGAGTCGTTAACACCTCCTTGTCTAACTCCATTTACATATAAATTCAAGCTAGGCCTAGAAGCAACAAGAGGGTGAATTGATGTTTGGTCTATAACCAGTTCGTCTACTACCCAATTCTAGTCTTATTTCCATATGGTCTATTCACCCAGGTGACCCAGACTGTCTACTATCCACATGGTCTAATTCTCATTTCATCTACTTATCATTTGGTCTAAAACTATTCAGGCTAATAGGTTTTTGGTCTTTAAATCCTTCAATTTTATCTGCAATTAGTATACCAGCCATTTGGTCTATTGTTCATTCAGTCTAATACCAGTTTTAGTCTAATTCCCAGTTTGTCTTTAATAGTCTAATTCCCAGTTTGTCTAATTCCCATTTCATCTACAATCCATAAGTTTAATAATCATTTGATGATTATTATTATTTAGGATTGGTTATTTATGATACATGGGTATTGAGATCAATTGGGAAGTAGACAACCTGGTCGTAGACCAAACAGCAATGAACCGATAAGAGTACCACAAGACGATTAAACATGCTTACAGACTTCCAGAATTCATTGTACACATGTGCAATGTACATGTACAGGTACATGTATCTACATCTATACGAGAATTGTAATTTCGTGAACATTGTTTAGAGAATTGTCGTGTACAGTGTACAACAAAAACTCCAAAAAAAATCAGGGTCTCAGGCTAGTCTGAGTGTTGTATCGTTCCAAAATCATAAAAATGGGCGGGGCTTATGTTGAACGCACACTGATGATTGGTCAGCTGTCTTATTGAGCGATCTCTTCACGCTTTATACCACGTTAATTTATAAGATGATATAATAGTCTGTACGCTCTGCAGTGATTGGTTATAAGCCTTGTACACAGTACGTACATATAAAGTTTAACTCGACTAAATGGGCTATTAGGCTATTCAATCATGAAAGCTTGAGAAGAATAGTCTAAAAATACATTTAAACTAATAAACATAATAATAATGATAACTACTTTATAAAGCACACTTACAGTATCTAATAACTTACTTGAGGTGCTATACAAAACAAAATACACAAATCTTTCTCAAGAATTTTAACAACATGATATCAATAGTAACTCTGAGTAAATAAAACCTTTTTTATTTGTTTCTGAAAGGTTTCTAGGTATTGAATGTTTCAAATGGCACTTGGCAGCTTGTTCCAGAAGACTGGCGCAACATGCACAAATGCATGATCCCTATAATGGGTGGTTCAGGTTCTGGGGACTTCTAGGATAATAGTAGAGGCAGAAGAACGGAGTAAGTAATGGGATCGCTTTATGGTGAGGAGATCTTTCAGGTACTCGGGTGCAGTACCTTAAAGACAAGCGTTAGGATTTTGTACTTAAACCATTTTTGAACTGGGAGCCAGTAGTACTGGATTGGAGTGATGTGTTCACTCCTCTTCACACGTGCCAAAACTCTCGCAACATTGCGTAGAACTCTCTGCAGTCTAGAGATTGAAGAATTTGGTAGACCAACCATAACAGCATTGCAATATACATGTAGTCCAGCTAGCCGTGATGTTACTAGAGCATGAATGACTTTTGCAGCGTCAGAGTCAGACAGGTATTTCCGGATGTTTGCAATGTTTCTCAAATGATAATGTGAACTTCTACAGACAGCCGAGATGTGAGCATTCATGTTCAACTTGTTGTCGAGAATTACACAAAAATGCCGTACAGTATCTGAAACTGGTAGCTCATGACCACCGATGTTGACATTTTGCATATCAAAGATCAAGTGTTGATGCCTTGAGCCAATTAATGAGTAGAACTTCTGTCTTCTCATTAGGCGTGTCTGCACTATCTCGAGATTGCCAAATATCCAGCTATTTGAATTATCCCGATCGCAAACTATCCAGCTTATTTGCGTCTTCATTAGACCGAAGTAGCAAATTAGCTGGATAGTTGGTCGGGATAATATCCCAAGATATCTCGGTCTAGTTTGCGGTTTTCTGTGTTTACTACATGTAGTTGTACTAGCGCGGCGCTGAGCTCAAGGTCAGTCCGCTGAGCGGTATAGATCGCATACTGTGCGAGGAAAACCGGAAATCGTTGTGCATGATGGGATCGGGATATTTGAATCCGTACTTCGGTCTAATGAAGACGGTCGCAAACTATCCCGCTAGTTGGAAAATAGTGGGATATTTTGCAAACTAGACCGAGATATCTTGGGATATTATCCCGACCAACTATCCAGCTAATGTGCTACTTCGGTCTAATGAAGATGCAAATAGCTGGATAGTTTGCGATCGGGATAGTTCAAATAGCTGGATATTTGGCAATCTCGAGATAGTGCACACACGCCTATTGTTTGATTTCAGGAAGTTACTGTCCATCCATGTTTGTCACTGCTAAATGAGAATGTGTTATTCCCAATGCATCTCAATGGTCTGAGTTCCAATTAATAATCAATTACCTACAATTAATTTTGGACAATTGGAAAACAATAGGATGTACATTGTATGCAGCAGGGTTCTCACTTCTCAGTTATTCTTGGAATCAGGCAAAATCCTTCTTTAATGAATGCAATAATGCATGCATGTCTTTCATGTTGTGAGCTCCTAGCACTCCAAAATTATTAGCACGATCATACATTTTGTAGCTAGTGGCCAAATAAAAAGCTCTCTGACGTATCGGGTGCCCATTTACACCTGGGTAGAGAGTGGCAAAAGGGGATTAATGTCTTGTCACAGGACATTTACCCTAATAGTGCTTGGCTCTCTATTATAATTATAAAGAGTTTCAATTGATTCAAATCAATCACAAAGTTCTGTGTACTTTGGAATCAATCAGAAAAGGTTGATCATCTAAACATACATGTATATTTGGTGTGTATGGTTCTGGAATCATCAAAATGATAAGAAATTTGGCCTAGTCTTGGTAAAGTTACAAGCATTGTACACAGAAATATGTATATGGGACTACGCAACACGTGCGCGATATCTATCCGGTCCGGATAAATATAATAATGTACCAATTATATCAATTAGTAGGCGGTTTCCCGGCAAAATTTGTATCATCACGTATTAGTCAAAACTCTTTCACAAGATTGGTAATAAGAGCTTCCATTTCATTTTTTTGAGAGGGGGGCATTTCCCAAAACTGGTCTATACCTTTAAGAGAATCTCTCTTAATATCCAGTCAGGGGAATCAATAGGCCTGTTTTCATCAGCTCGAGATTGCCAAATGGCTCGCTATTTCTGATTTGGGAAATAATCCTGAAGTTACAAATCGTGTCTTCATCAGCTGGAGACTCAACCTTAAAACTTCAAACTCGAGTTTGGGAAAGTAGCTCGAGATATTTAGCTCAGCGTTCTCACATAGTGCGAGTCTTTGGGCTGGTGAAGACGCACTGGACAAATAGCGGGATATTTTGCAAACTAGCCCAAGATATCTTGGGATGATTATCTCGAACAAATATCCTGCTAATTGCAACTACGGGCTGATGAAAACACAAATTAACTGGATAATTTGTGATCAGGATAGTTCAAATAGCGGGATATTTGGCAATCTCGCGCTAGTGAAGACAGGCCTAATGTTATTTTACCGTTTCCACTTCAGACCATCACTATGTATTATCCTGAACAGAGCAACGTCATCAGGAAGTGATAGAGAGGATTTCAGTTTGAAGCCAGAATGTTACTTTTACTGTCAGTGTGTGGGAATTTGTATTCTTTAATTATTTTGAAAATGTTGTATCATTAGATTTAAAGTATTAAAGTCTCTCTGATCTTTAATGTTATCTTTCTTCTCTCACTCTTTCAGACTCCCTGTCTTTCTCTCTTTCTCTCTTTCTCTCTCACTATTTTTTCCCCTCTCTCTAGGCGCATTTATACTGTCAAATACCTTATTTTGAAAAGTCGCGATGTTTCGCGCACCCGTTTACACTTGTGCGGAAACATCACCGACTGAAAAGCTCAGTGATGTTTTGGCGTGTTTCAGTTGGTAATGCGCATGCGCGGCACTCCGATGCAAACACTTTCCTCTTTCTATCTTTCTTTGTTATTCTTTGTTTTTCCTTCTATCACCTTCTCTTATGTTATTCTTTATCACTTCCTTCTATCACCTTCTCTTATGTTATTCTTTATCACTTCCTTCTATCACTTTCTCTTTCTGTGTTTCCTTATGTTATTCTGCATTCATTCATTTTATCACCTTCTCTTATGTTATTCTTTGTTTTTTTAATCATTCTATCACTTTCTCTTTCTGTCTTTCCTTATGTTATTCTTTGTTTCTTCCTTTTGTATCACCTTCTCTTATGTTATTCTTTGTTTTTTTATCATTCTATCACTTCCTCTTTCTGTGTTTCCTGATTTTATTCTTTGTTTCTTCCTTCTATCACCTTCTCTTATGTTATTCTTTGTTTTTTTATCATTCTATCAACTCCCTCTTTCTGTGTTTCCTTATGTTATTCTTTGTTTCTTCCTTCTATCACCTTCTCTTATGTTGTTATTTGATTTTTATCATTCTATCACTCCCCTTTCTGTATTTCCTTATGTTATTCCTTATGTTATTATTTGTTTCTTCCTTCCGTCACCTTCTCTTATGTTATTCTTTGTTTTTTTATCATTCTATCACTCCCTCTTTCTGTGTTTCCTTATTTTATTCTTTATTTCTTCCTTCTATCACCTTCTCTTATGTTATTCTTTGTTTTTTATCATTCTATCACTCCCTCTTTCTGTGTTTCCTTATTTTATCTTTGTTTCGTCCTTCTATCACCTTCTCTTATATGTTATTCTTTGTTTTTTATCATTCTATCACTCCCTCTTTCTGTGTTTCCTTATGTTATTCTTTGTTTCTTCCTTCTATCACCTTCTCTTATGTTGTTCTTTGTTTTTTATCATTCTATCACTCCCTCTTTCTGTATTTCATTATGTTATTCTTTGTTTTTATCATTCTATCACTTTCTATTTCTGTCTTTCCTAATGTTATTCCTTATGTTATTCTTTGTTTTTTATCATTCTATCACTCCATCTTTCTGTATTTCATTATGTTATTCATTGTTTCGTCCTTCTATCACCTTCTCTGATGTTATTCTTTGTTTTTTATCATTCTATCACTCCCTCTTTCTGTGTTTCCTTATGTTATTCTTTGTTTCTTCCTTCTATCACCTTCTCTTATGTTGTTCTTTGTTTTTTATCATTCTATCACTCCCTCTTTTTGTGTTTCCTTATGTTATTCTTTATTTCTTCCTTCTATCACCTTCTCTTATGTTATTCTTTGTTTTTTATCATTCTATCACTCCCTCTTTCTGTATTTCATTATGTTATTCTTTGTTTTTATCATTCTATCACTTTCTCTTTCTGTCTTTCCTAATGTTATTCCTTATGTTATTCTTTGTTTCTTCCTTCTATCACTTTCTCTTTCTGTCTTTCCTTATGTTATTCCTTATGTTATTATTTGTTTCTTCCTTCTATCACCTTCTCTTAGTTATTCTTTGTATATATTGTTCTATCATTTTCTTTAAGGACGACATCTAGCTCCACTCCTGAAGTTACGTCACCTAACATCGCGATGTTACAACTGCGAGCGTTTATACTTGCCAAACACGCCAAAACACGCCAAAACACGCCAAAAGATCACACTTCGATTTGGAATGTTTTGGAATTGGCATTTCTGCCGGTAATGCGTAGTTGCCCTTGGTAACATCGCGGCCAGGCTCCGGTTTGGCATTTTTTGGCGTGTTTGGATGACAGTGTAAATGCCCCTTCTGTTTATCTCTCTTTCTCCTTTTCTCTCTGTCCTTTTGCTCTAGACTATCCTGAGCACTCTCTGTTGCTCTCTCTGACTATATTATTTTATATTCCCTCCATCTTACCTCTTTCTTGCTCTTGCCTGCACATGCTCTCCCAATTATGTGCTGCCCATGGCCTTCCTAATTAATTATCTGTGGTATGTAAACGTCTTATCCCACGTCAGGTATAATATCTCAAAACGTTGTCGTTATTACATATCACTCAGTAGGGGGAAAAACCCACATCGATTAGGTTTGTACTCCTCCCAGTACATGCATCTGACTCTGTGTTCGCACTGCCAGGAATCATCGTATAGAAACGATATTCAGTAAATTAATGTTTCCCTAGTCTGAACGGCCTATTAAGAAACATTGTGTAATGAAATGCATGCTTGAACATTGTTTTAGAAAGTAGTCAAGATAAAAGTATTAGCATCTGAACGTCATATCGTACAAAATTCATATACCTGGGCAGGACTTATTGTGAACGCAAACTGATGGCTAGCTGTCATGTCGATTGTCAATTTACCTCTTCAAAATTACCTGGAGCTTACAAATGTATGCAGAGCTGAATTAGGACAGAGTGCTCTCCAGTTACATCCGAGTTACAATACAACCTGTATCTTACTGGGTCATACCAGCACTAGCCTTACCCTCATAGTTACTTAGATGAACTACGCAACCAGAGGATTGACGGCTTTAAGTCCTTTCCAAGGGGCGTGGTAACGAAGATTAATACCGTAATACCAAAAGGTACTCGCATATCGCATTGATTTAGAACCCGTAACCTCCAGGTTACGAGACCACTGCTGTACCACTGAGCCATTGCGCCTCACTCACATGAGACAATTAATGCACTGCCAAAGTACTGTGAGACAACACATGGTTTACTCTGAGTGTGCATTAAAGATAAAGACCAGTTATGGTCATGCGATTGCATTGTGAAAGAAACGTTGTGGAATCGATCAGAAAAGGTTGATCATCTAGCATACAGGGGTAAGTATTGGTCTGTACTGCAAGGTTCTGGAATCATCAAAATGATAAGAAATTTGGCCCAGTCTTCGTAAAGTTACAAGCACTGTACACAGAAAGATGTATATGGGACTACGCACACGTGCGTGACACATGCGTTTATCTCTCACAGTCCAATAGATAAACTAATTTACCAAATATATCAATTAGTAGGCGTTTTCCCGGCAAAATTGTTATCATCATGTATTAGTCAAAACATATTCTTTCACATGATTGGTAATAAGAGCTTCCATTTCCTTTTTTTGAAATTGGGGCATTTCCAATACTGGTCTTTACCTTTAAAGAGAAGGTTGAGTTCTGGGAAGATGTGAAAAATAACTTGTGAGCGTCATCATTGGTATTATGCAAGTATGGAAGAACATCAGATAAAACATGTTCCCTGAAAAGCATTGCTCTTCAAATGCCTTCATATTCTAAATATGTCATGTAACATCGTACAAATCGGGACGGATTTTTACGCCACATGTTCGTGCAGTCCCATATACATCCTTCTGTGTACAGTGCTTGTAACTTAACCAAGACTTGGCCAAATTTCTTATCATTTTGATGATTCTAGAACCTTGCAATCCACACAAATACTTATATGCAAGATGATCAACCTTTTCTGGTCGATTCCACAACGTTTCTTTCACAATGCAATCGCATGACCAGAACTCAACTTCATCTTTAAAGGTTAGAAGCCTCTATGTCCCTGAAGTACTGGGAAAGCTAATGAAACATACCTGTTTATACAACCCACTCCCAGATCCCAATCAAATGATTGATGAAATGCTGTCACGTGTGATTCATCTACTGATACTACTAATGAAAAAGCGTGCTATAGACGAAGGGTAGGCCTATTATCAAATAATGTTTAAGTAAAAAAAAAAAAAGAAAAAAAATAAATAATAATGTTTAAGTATTATGCAATGCACAGCAGGGTACATGTAGCAATTGGGTAAACACATAATAATAGTAGTCACACTTATTTTGTATAGTGCTTGGTACTGTGTTTCTAAGCGCTTTACATTGTAACTATTAGTACCCCAGTCATTGGATTATTGCTAATCCGCACATGATAGTGCTCGCGCTCCGCTTCCTGGGGAGTATTCATGTATGTGTAGCACTACGCATTGAGATACATGTACTGTATGTAGAGTTAAAGCCTAAGTCACAGTTGACTAGAGCTATGAGTGGTCGCTGACTCTCGACAACTGCTGGTAGGGAGTTTACAGCATGTACCTGTACATGTAACTGTAGTTGTCAGAGGTTGCAAAGTGGTTTTGGGCCATCTTTAAAAGGTTACCAGTGATCAAGCAGGAATTGGTCTCTGGAGCATGTTGGTCGGCTGGAGGTTTACGCTGCCACACTGAAAACCTTTGCCGAATCAACCTGGTCATGGAAAGGTTTTTCTTGGTTTTCCAAGGGTAGGCGACAGTTCTTAGATTGATTGGCGACTGATTGCCGACCGATCTTCAGCGCTTAACGACTTTATCCGAGGGGTATTTGGTTGAGAAAAGAATGGCAGCTGATTGACGAACGATATACAATCAGTCGCTGATTAAGCTCCAAACATTCACCAAACACTAGCTAACCATTACCAAGAAATTTAACTGTAGGCAATTTAGAATTTCCATTGTTGCTTCTACTGTCGGTTCACAATTTTTGCTGACTGTTGTACACACATTGGCCATGCATCTCCAAACAGTTATATCCCGATTGCTGAACAACTGCCAACTATTCCTCATTAGTTCCACGAGCGGTTGCAATTTAGATTATGAAAATCTTTGATGATCAGATAATTTTCAATTGTCCATACACCTTCATGAAACCGATCGACAAATGACCGCCCACTATAAATTCTTGCAATTTGGTTGTCGATGGTCGCAGCTTTTTTTGTTTGTCTGAAGTCTGCAAGTGCAACCGGTCGTACGCCTAGTGTGGCTTTGTGTGCTCATCTCCATGTGTGCGCTACAACGTGGGGTTACAATGTAGTTGTCATCGATACTGTCCCAAAATAATCTTGAAATGTATAATGTTTGCTGTGATTTTAGACTTTCAAATTTTAAGTATCCCTTATGACAATCAGATATATTTGCTAATTCACCTTTTTTTACAAGTCACAAAATCTAATGAAACGTCATATAAAGAAACGCATGTTTGGGCATTTTTCCTAACAAAAAACTTGAAATAAAGAGAGATGGAGAGAGAGAGTGAAGAAGGGGGGGGGGGGGGGGGTGCTGATCAATTGGTTGTAGATATAAAAAATGTTCAGGGTTGTGACCATTGAGCAAAAATATTGTGAAGATGAGAAAGGAAAGGAAAGATAATGGGAGAAAACACACACATACAAGGTAAAAATTCTCACAAATAAATAATGTATACTGGAGAAGGAAAGATGCATTAAAGATACATACATGTTAGCAGTGCAAGCTGAAATAATGATCAAACTAGTAGTCACTGGGCAAACATATTGGGAAAGTGAGAAGGGGAAAGGGAGGGAATGCGGAGAAGACACACACACCCACTTACACACACCAACAAGGACAAAAATATTCTGAAAATAAAAAATATATAAGACGATGGTAGAAGGAAGAAAGATGGATTGAAGATACATGTTAGCATTGCAAGCTGTGCTCTACCCAGTCTGCTAGCAATGCATGCAAGCCAGTCTGTCACTCCAACACACCGTACCAAGGTCTTTATGATAAAACGCTCCTTCCATAAGAAGGCTCTTTCTCATTCCTATCACCTCAGTACGATCGATGAAAAGATTGTGCGTGACTTGCCATACATGCATGCACTGCTGTACTTTACCATTTTATGCCCTCTCTCTCTCTCTCTCTGTTTCTCTCTATGTTTCTCTCTCTGTCTCTGTGTTTCTCTCTATTTATCCTTTCTCTATAACCATCGTATTGCCCATCTCACTCATTCTGTCTGTCTCACCTCCTCTCTCTCCTTGTTTCTCCCTTTCTTTATACTCCTCTTTCACTCATTTCGTCTGTCTGTGTGTCTTTCTGTCACAGTCGCTCTCTCTGTCCCTCCCTCTCTCTATACTCCCCTCTCTCTTTCTCATTGTGTCTTTCTGTCTGTCTCCGTCCCCCCCCCCCCTCGCTCTCTGTTCCTCCTTTTTCTATTAACTTCATATTGATTATCTCTCTCATCATCTCTCTCTCATCCCCTCTCTCCCCTTGTTATCCCTTTCTCTATACTCCCCCCTCTCTCTCTCTCATTCTGTCTGTCTATCTGCCTGAAATCAGAAATGTCTATTTTTCCTAAAAAGGTTTTTCAGTCATACACTTTACATGCACCCTAAGTATTTACATGTAGTTATTGCAAATATGTCTATTCCATCATCAATAGCTAAGCACATGAAAGTTTATGAAATTATACTGTACTACAAGCATACAGAGCAAATTGGAGAAGGCATTGTAAGATACATCACAGTGTTGCCAATGTGTGTTTCACTGATGCCAACTTCAAAAATCCATAACTTTCCTATTTATAATCATACATTTCTCAAATGTTCGCTAATTTGTTTCTCTTGTTTTTCTGCTTTTATAAATACCAGCTCATGATCGGGGTATAGACTTCCCCTTTAACCATCATCTCACCCCCTGTCTCATTCTCTCTGTCTTTCTCTCTCCCTTCCCAGTGTATATGCTACATGACGATGCCCATACATTCTTTAGAGCTAATTTGAGTCTATGTTTATGTTGAAATTCTTGATTAGGTTTATACAGTAGATCAATATGCCCGGAACATTTGTATACAGTAATAGACCTAACAGGCCAATCTAAGGAATCATGAGGCCTGTCTTCACTATCTCGAGATTGCCAAATATCCAGCTACACTGTATTTGAACTATCCCGATCACAAACTATCCAGCTAATTTGCGTCTTCATCAGACCGAAGTAGCAATTAGAAGGATATTTGGTCAGGATTGTCATCCCAAGATATCTTGGGATCGTTTGCAAAATATCCTTCTATTTGGCAAAATATCCAGCTATTTGTCCCGTGCGTCTTCACTAGACCGAAGATTCGCAATACATGCTAACGCTGAGCAAAACATCTCGAGCTAATTTCTCAAGGTTGAGTTTCAAGTTTCGAGGTCGAATCTCGAGATAGTGAAGACGCGATTTGTTACTTCGGGATTATTTCCCAAATCAGAAATAGCGGGCTATTTGGCAATCTCGAGATGATGAAGACGCGCCTATGGATATTTGCTGAGAAGGAAAAGGGCGTTGACTGCTCTTTGTGATATGAGTGAACATCCCTGGGGCTCTTACTTAGATGTGAAGAGCGGAGACAATATTCTGATCACAAAATACACCTATACCTACTCTACCTGGTAAATAGAAAAACAAAATAATAGGAGGGAGAGAGAGAGAGGGATGGAGGAATACAGAGAGGGAGGGAGGGAGACAGATAGGGAGAGAGGAAGGAAGGGAGGGAGGAAGCCAGAGAGGGAGGGAGGGAGACAGATAGGGAGAGAGGAAGGAAGGGAGGGAGGAAGCCAGAGGGAGGGAGAGAGGAGAAAAGAAAAGAAAAGAAAAAAGGGGGATGGAGGGAGCAGAAAATTACCCAAAATTAATGCAGTCAAGAGTAGAAGAAAAAGAATGAGAAAGAAGACGATTTGGAGTTGAAGTGATTGGGAGAGTACAGCATGGAAAATACCAATCAAAAAGGCAAACAGATAAGAGAAAGAGAGAGAAAGAGAGAGAGAGATCTAGGGAAAGCTAAATTGGAGATTTTTGATTGGGAATGATGGTTGCAGACATTTAGGTGATGACGTATAAAGATCATGGGGAGAAAAGGAAGAATACATATTTTATAAAGAAGAAGAAAAGAATGCAGAAATGAGGTACAGGTAATTGAAATAAACATCACCCTTTTTTATATTGTAGGATGCATGACGCACACATTTTAATGAACAGACTTTGAGCAATGAGAAATAGAAAGAAAGAGAGAGAGAGAGAGAGAGTAATAGATGGAGAGTGAGAGATACAGACAGACAGAGAGGGGGCGGGAAAGAGATGTACAGTGACAGAATGTACAGAATTACATTCTTACAATTCACACTGATACATATGGAGAGAACGAGAAGCTCTCCAATAAATTATCCCTTTTACCAGAACTCAACCTTCTTTTAACCCTTCACCTATGGGTACTGGGTGGAACATGTACTAAAAGCCTATAATTCAGTAGTCAAAAGGTTAAATGATGCTTATATATATATGTATAAGCCGCCCACTCACCTTCACGCCATGGTTGTTATACAATTGATTGTAGGATGTTTGGACAGTTGGTGTGCTTTCTTACCAAGATATTAATGTATTATTGAATTTCATGCCCAGTCAAACCTGCTTTAACAACCACCTGTTGAGAAAGACCACCTGTCTATTGAAAGTTGAAATTAATAATTGAAATGAAGTTGTTATTGTCAGTTCAAACATTTGTTTTTCACTGGTACAAGTTAACAGATCAATTTATAAAAAAGAAGAAAAAAAAGACCACTTTCCTTGTCTAAAAGTGAGAAAAATGACAAAATCCACATCCCAATATGAACATGCAAAGGTGAATTCAGTGAATCCTGTACATATATGTACATGTACATGTAAAGAGCGCTCAAGGTAGATAAGAAAAGTGGCCTTTATGTACAATTTGTTTGGTGTACGATTTAATGGGCACATTTTCCAAAGGAAAACAAAAATGTATCTTTATAGTCTTTCCATACAGGTGGTTGTTGAAGCAGGTTTGATTGTACTTCTAAACCAGAAGCATATTTATGCTAATTTTATAACTAGAAGATGCTGACTAATAGTATGTTAACATTGCCTAATGAATACAGTGAGATTGAATAATGTGATGTACAGGTATTAAGGCTTTTAACTCTTTTTGAGTTAGACAGCTTTCAAGGGTCTACTCGGACAGTATAGAGCTTTAAGTCAATGTACATGTATATGTTTTCATACAGGATATACCTATAGGTTTTTCTGTCATGACCTAAAAAATTATATTGTTCAGGATGAAGTTGACAACAATAAAGATTGAATGAGATGGTTCAGTGTATTAAATATTTATTGCACAATTGTGTACATTACTACATCAATAATACATGAACTGTAATAGACCCCCATCCCTTTATAGTGTATGGCATTGTGATAGAACGTCTCTATGCACTAAGTGAGGCTGTTCACACCGCAATGAGATAGCGCGGTCTATCGTATCACCCCCTCTTTCTAGCGCGCGCTAGACCGCGCTATCTCTCGTGGACCACCCCCAAGAGGTGCTCCAGTGGCACGCCGTTTTGGCTCGCCGTGGCTCGCTGTTGGGCGGACCAAAACGATGTTGTACCTCCCACACTGCAGAGATAGCGCGGTCTAGCGCGGGCTATCTCTGCCGGTGTGAACAGCCTCAGTGAGCATTGAACAGACTTGTACAATATGAATTTTTGATATTTTAAACTATATCATTTTGAATTTTTTCTTCCTTCTTGTTTTTCTTTCTTTCTTTTTTTTCCTCTTCAAATTGAGCCATGACATGTGATTAACTTGACCTGTATATAATTGAGAGTGAAGTGACTGATTGGTTTGGATATCTGCATGAGGTGAAGTTTACATGGAATTCTGCTGGTCCTATGTAATACATACAGTCAGGCTTGATTACCGGGTATGAGGAAAAGAAAACCTTTCACACAAACCTAATGGGTTATTGCCGTTTGGTCTACAACCAGTTTGTCTAAAATTCCCATCTGGTATACTACTAGTTCTGCTACTATCCACATACAATGTACAATTGATTAGGATCCGCTTCATCATCTTATAAATACACATGTATAACAAAGGCTTCAAGAAATGTTAACTGGGGGGTATTTCATAAAGCTGTTCGTAAAGTTACGCATGACTTTACGAACGACTTGTATATGAAAAGCCAAATGGGATGCTCAATCATTATTGATTATTATTTATTAAGTTGAACTGTGCAGATGTAGATTAACATTCTTGCTATAACAACCATTTTTAATGCAAAGTATATTTTTTGCCATAATTTATTTGAGGTTATTCGAAATATCAGAAAAAACTTTGGGCATCCTACATGTATGTGGCACTTCATATACAAGTCCTTTGTAAAGTCATGCGTAACTTTACAAACTCTTTATGAAACACCCCCCAGTTTCCAGTACAAGATGAATAGATATCAATGTTATTAATTTCATCATGGAACTAATCAAGACTAGAAATGGGTAATTCAGCAAATCAATTGTGTTCATGTACAAAGCAATCCTTCAATTAATGCCTATTGTTTTGTGCAAAATAGAACGTGTGGTAAACAATTGACCATGCATGCAGAGAGGCCAAGAAAGTGGCCAACGTGTGGCTAGCACACTGACTGTAAAGAGTGTAGTTTTAGGAAGAAAAGATTGCATAAATACATGCATAGTACACATTTGATGGAGATTAGTTTAATACATTTTTTGTTTCATACCTTTTAAAAATTGAAATCAAAATTTGCTTGTTAACTGAACAATTTTCTTCTTCTTTCTCACACCACTTTTTTAACTGAAAATATAAATTCACTTGTTATCTGAACAAGTGAAGATGCTTACTGAACCTTCACATTGACATTGCATTTGACTGTATTTCTGATAGTTCATTTCTATGCCATACATTGTGAGAGAGGCTACATGTACATGATAGTACATCACATGTACACATATATTGTCTGTATGCAAACTGTGTGAATAGCATTCATTCCGTGTCTTTTATTTTGCTTTCTAAAGGGTTGTTTATTTGGAGAAGAATAATAACCTAGGTGCGATGTGAAGGCAACAGAAACACATTGAGAGTACACTTATATG
The DNA here is from genome assembly GCA_035222895.1 of Strongylocentrotus droebachiensis. Lineage (NCBI taxonomy): Eukaryota > Metazoa > Echinodermata > Echinoidea > Camarodonta > Strongylocentrotidae > Strongylocentrotus > Strongylocentrotus droebachiensis. The sequence goes on from JAVYIG010001031.1 coordinate 173,979, forward strand.
GAAATTGTCTGTATGAGCATGAATAGACATTTGAATTATGTAGGTTATGTACACTTTAAAAATTAAAATTGTTATTGAATCATTGTCTAAAACGGGAGAGGAGTACCCATTAAACAAAAAGGTCAGATGAACACTTTGAACACTTTACGGTGTTGGATCCAGCATGTTCAAAGTTCTACCATTTGGAAAAAAGTGGTCACTTCTTGGCCCTTTAAAATGGCGATTTAAAGGAAACTTCTGCTTTAATATATATTAGAAGTACCGGTAACTTAGTTATTTTGAGAGATTTGTTGCATTCTTGCCCAATAATCTACAAGATTCCCTACCAAAGTGCATGAAAAAGGCATGAAACAAATTAGAATAATGGACATTTTCTCAGCACGACATGGGCATCGCCGTTCTTGATGACAAGAGTGACAACGTACTATGCGAAGTCGTTTATCAAGTAAATATATTCAAATTTATTGCTGCTTGCTTCCCTCCCAGGTTTGTGTGGTTTCCCTGTCATGCTAAAAGGCATTACATCATGCCAAGAATCTCTTCATTTATATATCTCTTGTACACTTTCATATTAGGAATATTGTACAAAAAAGGGCGAAATAAAACCAAATTTTTCAAGGAATACCTGCACTTGTTCTTAGGGGTGAGCTTTCCTTTAACATTTTAGTTTTTAGGGTGCATATACATGAAAGACTGTGAGCAATACTTGTGTAATACTGGGACCTTATTTCTAACACTAAAAACATGATATTAGTCAAAGATAAACACTGCCTTCAAATCGACCGTGAATCTGTCCAAAAAAATCATTTCGTAGAACACCCAGTGAGTGGTGAAGAACCCACACTGCGGTGAACTAGACAGTGAACATGTCAGAACGTTTATTCATAAAACATAAAGGGTAATGTAATTGACATTTTGCAAAATCAATACTGATGTGAAGAGGCTGTTTGACAGGCATGCAACAAGCCATGCTTGAACTCAATAAGTCCTTGTATGTATGGGGATGTTTCTACAGGTATTGAAATGGTGGTCCTTTTGATTGTGCGTTATATTATAAAGAAAAGCGTAATTTCTTTTATATTATGTATACCTGTACATGTAATGTATGTGAAAAATGATAATCTCCAACTGGTGATATACAGATAGATTTATTTTCATGATACAGTCAAACCTGTCTATTATGGTAACCCATGGGAAGCAGGAAGCACACAAATTAGCCACTCGATCGTGCTACAGCAAAACATTGTGGTTATTAAAATGGCAAGTTCCACAGAAACTGGTCTTAAAGGTAATAATAATAATAATAATAATGGTGGCTTCTTATATAGCGCACATGTCCGTCACGTTGTGACGCTCCTGGGTGGATAGTGATTATTTACAATTTTGATATATTTGGATGCCCCTGTGGATGTAAGCACTAGCAAATTTAGCCCCTAAAACACTTCTGCTTTCGAGAAAAATTGAATATAAAAATTTACCGGTGCTCCCAGTAAATTTTGTTAAATTTCAAATACCGGTAGCGCCTACGGCCATACAATGGTAGCTACGACCATGAAAATCTCAGTATATGTAGTTGTGATATATAATTTCCAAACACGAATAGTTAATCAGTCGATTTTAGTCAAGAAACCTTGTTTTATAGCTCAATTAATATCTTGACCTTGAGAGGGAACTATACATCGTGAAGAGTTTATTATTTACAATTTCATAACTTTAGACTCGATTTAAACCGCGACAACGATCACTGGATATTGTAGGAGCGCTTATACTTCCAATGTGTTAATTTGAACCAAATTCATGACCCCATACCAAAACTTTGTATTACCTTTAAAGAAAAAATATTAACAATGTACAGGTGTATATATTTTTTTTCTTCAATTGTTTAAATGGAAGGCTGAATGGGCAACCTACATCAGCCTGAAGCTCGCCATATTTAAGTATCTCACCCCAGCTATGAGTTTTCTTTTCAGGTTGTAATTAAGTTAAGCCATTAATCTTGTCCTCATAACCTTTAAAGGAAATTCAACCTTGATAGCAAACTACTCTAGAGGAAAGTAGGAATCTCAGAGAGGTAGACTTGTGAAAGTTTGAATGAAATCGGACAAAAAAATGAAAAAGTACTATTGAATGTTGTAATCACTGTGGGTTTAGGCTCTTCAAAAACTGGCTGAATTGGTAATGGTTCTGTGATGTTGTGGCAGACAATTTCCCCGTTTGTTCCAACGTACTATGTTTGTAGATGACTGAAATTGGATTGCCCTTTATTGTCTGGTTCAGATTGGGCATGATAGACCATGCATTGCAGGCTCTTGTATGATGACGTACATCTAAGGCCGCGTTCATGCTTGATTTTGACGGCCAGAATCAGGCATCTGTTACGTGTTTAGTTTAAAACACGCTTGCGTTCATGCTCACTTTTGTAGAATCACCGAAAAACGGCGATCACGAACGCCGATCGTAAACTCACAAAAAGATGCGTTTACAATTGTAAACGCGTTTAAATGGGGTCAACGCACTGACCTCTAGTGGGTCTACGTAGCATGCACAGTGAAGGTCACACAATGCCACACAAGGAGAATTGCCTAGATGAGCCAGAGAAGTAAGCATGAACAGCTACACCGTGGAACTGCGATCACGATGAGCGTTTACGATGAGCGTTTCAGATCGCTCATTCTACCTTCAAAATCAAGCATGAACGCGCCCTAAGTGTAATACACTACACATTTCTGAATCTAAAAACCTCTGTTGCATGCAGTTGCCATTCATTTACAAGTTTCTGAAAAAAGTGCCGCCATTTCCTACTTCGCTTGTGATCGAGCCTTTAAAAATATGTTTTATTTCTCACAAAATGGACTTTCAACATAATCACAACTAGTCTAGAAAAGACAACTCAAGAGCGATTTCAATACCCTATCTATTGTATGTCCCATAGAAATCAGGTTCGGATTACGTACGTCATAGGGCCTCTTGGAAGAGCATTATTTGTTTTTGAAAGGCTACCCTGTTTTATAAAGAAGACCAAAATAGATAAATGAATACCGGTACGGTAATAAAATAATGTTCACACATTTCAATAGGTGACTCACATGAAATTGCCTTAAAGCCCCACTGCACTATGTATAGCCACTTGCGCCCTCTATGTAGCAAACAATGCGTAATCGGTGACCATTGGTCCCCCATGGTCCTCTTTTTGATTGAGAGCTGATTTGATAATATAACCACCTGTCAGTGACCTTGCAGGGAGGTCTAATCCCTCCTGGCCAAACTAGTGCAGTGGGGCTTTAAAGTAGCTGTGCGAGGAATTAAAACTGTATCTAAACTCAATAAATTTTGTATCATTGCAAAGGGGAGGCTAAACTAACCCAAAGTACCAACATTTTCCTTTTAGAAATTGTCATGGAATTAATTAATCCGCTATCAAAACTAAACATCCCCCTGTGTACTGCCAAGAAATGTGACATCTCAGTTGGGTCAATCGATCGCCGGCTAGGCTTCGCACAGCTGCACAGCCTTTGTTTAGACCTTGCAAAACATACAAATATCATTCATCATAATGTCTGATCTTGAGGAGGCAGTCCTACTTGATTTAGACATCGAAATCCATTAGTCATTCGTACATTTAATATACAAATGGCATAATAGGTAATTTTAAAGTTTAATTGCCTGAATGCCAACAATTATTAGTCCCCTTTCACTATGCAACCTTGCAGGTGTAAACTCTGTGTATGTGTGCTTCTCGCTAGCACCCCAGCTCCCTGACCCACTTGTGATGTCATGCCAGGATTGGAAGTTCTGAAAGGGTCTTGGAAAATACTTAATATTGAAGTGTTTAATTGGTATATACACTTTAAAGCAAATGATTTGTGTTCTCAATAATTTTAGCTTTCCTTACATTTACAATTTGCCCATTTTGTGATATTTCTTTGCACACGTACTTAAAAGTTAATTTTTCGAAAGTATTGTGTATTTTGTGAAATTTGCTTCAAGATGTTACATTGGTTCATTAAGCTGGTAGTGATTTAGTAAAAGTAGATCCATGTCAAGACAGTTATTGCATACATGGCATTCCTCATCATCTTTTGTGATACTTGCTTCATTATGATACATTAATTTATTCTTTTATTTTGTATTCCTTTCCAGCCACTGACTGTCTGTGTATAATGGAAGCTGGTAGTGAGTTAGTGAAAGTGAGATCTCCGTCCAGGCAGTACAATCGTTTCTTTGCTCTGAGTGAAGACCGATCAGAGCTTAGATGGCATTCCTCGTCGAAGAAACCAGAAAAAGCAAGAAGTAAGTCATACAGTTCAAGTTCAATTTCATTTAAAGATAAAGATGAGTCCAGGGGGGTGTTTCACAAAGATTCTAAGTTGAGCTTATCTCTAAGTTGGACTTAAAAATTATGGAAAGCCGTTAGCATCTTTGAAAATATTTTGTAAAAGTTATTTTGAAAGGCATAAAATGTTGATTCAAATCATTCATATTTTCTATCATCAAGGAGATTCATGTTCTTGATGTGGAATTTATAAAATAGTCTAAAATACTTGAATTTTTGCTTTTGAATATATTTCATTTTAAAGGTAATACAAAGTTTTGGGAAATTATGAAAATTGGGTGGATAGTGAATCTTTACAATTTTGATATATTTAGATGCCGCTGTGGATGAATAATAAGCACTAACAAAATTAGCACCTAAAACACTTCTGTTTTCGAAAAAAATTGAATATAAAAATTTACCGGTGCTCCCGGTAAATTTTGATAAATTTCAAATAGCGTCTAGTGGCCGTACAACGGTAGCTGCGACCATGAAAATATCAGAATATGTAGTTGTGATATATAATTTCCCAACGGGAATAGCTAATCGGTCGATTTTAGTCAAGAAACATTGTTTCATAGCTACATTAATATCTTGACCTTGAGAAGGAGCTATACAACATAAAGAGTTTATTATTTATAATTTCATAACTTTAGACTCGATTTCAACCGCGAAAACGATCAATGAATATTGTAGGAAAGCATATGCTTCCAATATGTTAATTTGAACTAAATTCATGACCCATACCAAAACTTTGTAATACCTTTAAGGCTCCAATGGCTGTCCATAATTTTTAAGTCCAACTTGGCGTTAAGTTCTACTTAGGATCTTTGTGAAACACCCCCCTGGTCATGCCATTGCATTGTGAACGAAACGGTGTAGAATCGATCACAAAAGGTTGATCATATAGCATAAGTATTGATGTGTACTGCAAGGTTCTGGAATCATCAAAATTATAAGAAATTTGGCCCAGTCTTGGTAAAGTTACAAGCACTGTACAGTGTATATGGGACTACACGAACATGTGGCAACAAAATCTGTCCCGATTTTTATGCTGTTACATGCCATATGCCATATTAAGGCATATTTGAAAAGCCATGCTCTGTCAGGGAACATCATTGCAATGACGAACCTTCGTCATTGCCTTGTTTTCGTTCACATTCTTCTTATTAATATTCTTGGTTCTTCTTCTTCTTCTTGTCGTCCGGAATCCCATTCGCTTTGCACGTAGTGCTTGTTATTCTTATCCAGGTCCTTTTCTCTTGCCCGATTCCTTTCAAACTTCGTAGGCGCAATCTCTGATATCCAATCTAGGTCACCTACTTTTTCGTTTTCTGAAATCACTCATGCGTAAACGTCCAGGCGCCATTTTGACCGTTTCTGGTCCATTTTAAGGCCTTTCTATCTTCCTTTCTATCTCCACTATCCTAGATCCTATAAACTTCTAACAAATTCCTCTAGATAGTCTAAGAGATGTTCTTTAATCTGCGACGTATAACCTGCCCTTCAAAATGCCATCTTCATACTCAAAATTCAAATCTAAAACCGACTCCGTCAAAAATCTCTCAAATTCTTGAAAAATGGACCCCTAAATAATCTAAAACTACCATAACTTTCTCATATAAATTCCGTTTTGTATTTTAATCTCACAGTATCTTTATTTCATAATTGCACATAGCCATGCAAAATTTCACGCTCCAATGGCTTTGCACAACATAAATAGCGCCCTCTAAAGTTCTGGGAATTGGCTTTCTTTCTGTGGCCGTATCTCCATAATGGCTTGGCAAACCCGTACCCTTTTTGGGATTTAGATATGCCCTTTCCAGCCATATACAAAATTGTATACCCTATCACTGCCCAAATTTGAGAAAATTGCCCTCCAAATTTGCCATTTTCAAGAAAATTGAGAAATAACTTCAACTTGCTCTAAACCGGCGATCTTTATACCTACATCAATGAAACTTGGTAGACACATGTATCCACATACGTGACAACTGTCTGCTAAGTTTAGTAAATTGTAATGCCCTCTTCGCCAAGTTATCGCCAAAAATGATGAATTTACTATGCTTTACGTACTAGCGCGTTTGATGCGTGCAGTACGTTTTGCGCAGATGACAATGGTTTTAAACTGACCGCACTGAAGCGCCCTTTCGAATGATACCAAGTATGGTGTATGTTCACGCAGAAAATTGTGAGTAAATCGCATTTGAACAAGGATCACTATACGAATTCCTCCGAGTTTCCGCCCTATTATAACACGTTTCAAGCCATGACGTCATTTTTTAAGACTGTTATTTGGTTGTCTTAGTATGGGCGGCCGTTCGTGCCAAAGCACGCGTCGCAACATGTTCATCATGCACCAAGTTCTATTGGTTTTGCACGCAGTGCTTGCGAGCCCTTTCTAGATCCCTTCCTCTACTCCAATTCCCTTCAAAATTCGTAGGCGTAGTCTCTAGCATTCCTTCAAGGTCACTAAATTCTTCGTTCTCCGGAAACCTTCATGCGTGACCGTCCAGGCACCATTTTTCCGTTTCGGGCCGTTTTGATGACCTTTCTTTCGCCCTAACTATCTCCACTATCACAGAAGCTACAGACTTCTTACATATTGCTCTGGATAGTCCGAGAGTAGCTTCTTCGTTTGACACGTAGAAACATGGCGTCATTGCACGCACATCGTTGTGACACGATTGCATTTCTAGTTTTATCTGATGTTCTTCCACACTTTCATAATACAATGATAACGCTCACAAATTATTTTTCACCTCTTCCCAGAACTCAACCTTCTCTTTAATTCCAATGAAAGCGTATACATATCAGAAATACAGCACAGATGCAAATCATTATACATGGAATCAAGGGTACCATAAAAAGACTACGGCAGACGTCCCCTTATGGTGTACGCTCTCACACTTTATATGTTTTGTGGTAGGATGTATTCAAATGAGAATTGACAGGGAAGTCATAACAAATTATTGGTATTAGTTTTCAGAATCAGTAGGTTGTAAATACCCGTTCATGTGTACAGTGTGTAGCGTAGCTGGCAACCATGCCTATTTTGGAGGAAGGTTTGCTCGTTTTTTGTTTTTGTTTTGAGCTCTATACATGTAGGTTCCTTTCTTTTTCTGAAATATTCAGCAATATTCTGTTTTCGGCGTGATGATTATTATCTGTGTCAAGCCATTATGTATGGAAATTATTTCTTTAATTATTTGTATATACAATGTATGGATATACTGTATATGATGGAATTTGTTTTGAAAATAAAGAACCCTGTGGAAGGAGAACAAAAATAGAAGAAAAAAATATTCTGTGTGAAAAGTAAACATAATAGGATGTATTCCTGTAATTTTGCCTTGGGAGATTCCTTATGCTGTGAAAGGTTGGCAGGTATAGGGTTAGTTTGAGTCCTTTGTGATTGAGATACTTGCTGGGTTATCATTTGGCTATTTTTGTCTCCTTTATTTGTTTCTGACAAATCGTTGTTTGATCATGTTTTGCTCGTAGTACCTTGTATTCTACTGATCTATTATATTTTTTTAATGTCAAAATGTCAAAATCATTTAGAAAGCCAACCTGGTAAAATGAAACTAAATGAATTAATAAAAGAAATTTAGATTGGATGTTGAATTTGATATATGCTGCAAAATAATGTAGTTTATTTAATATTTGTAGCTGCCATCTAGTAGGGACTTCCCTTAATTGGTTTGGAAATTGAGGATGAGTAGAGGATTAAGGGATCCTGGCCAAATCAAGAATTGATTGATCTACCTTCAGGGGACCATTCTTTAGTTCATTGCTTCCATTGATAATAAGATTTTTAAAAATCTTTATGATAATAATATTTGTATCTTCTTTCTATTTTAGTAACTGTTGAGAGTATAAAGGAAGTGAGGCTTGGGAAGACGACCGATATGTTCCGATCTCAGAACATTGCCATGGACTTTCCCGAAGACTGTGCTTTCTCTGTCATCTTTGGTGAAGCGTATGAGACCCTTGATCTCGTCGCTGCTACGCCAGACGAAGCTAATATATGGGTGACCGGTCTGTCCTATCTTATAGGAGGGAACAGAAGTAAGTATCAAGAAGCCTAGAAATACAATGAAACCTGTCTATAAAGACCAATCAAGGGAGACAAGAAACTGGTCTTTATAGGCAGGTGGTCTTTATGTTCAGGTTACTTAATAGTACATGTTTCAACGAGAAACCATTTCCAAGGGAAACAAACAATGTGGTCTTCGTATACAGGTGGTCACTAAGGCAGGTTTGGCTGTACAAAAGGAAAAGGTGCTATATCAAATATCTTTTGATTGATTGATTGATTGAATTGAATTTATTTCCACAAAACGCATGAAGTGGAGGGATAATATACATACTTTAATTTCTAGGTTTCAAAATATGGTGCAGATTGCACTGGTCAGAGAGAACCCTAGAGCCCTTAAGTAAGTCCTGGACCTTGGCGACCAGAGACATTGCACTTTTCTCATACTCCTTCAAGTTTCAATTTTATATGTTTGAATTTGTGTTTGTGGACCAACCTAAAATATTTACAGCATAACGCTTGCCATTTGCGCTTTACTTGGCGCAAAATATCCTCAGTTTTCATCGGGTTGCCCCTCACCTTTTGGCTTCCTAAGCTAGGGGCCTGCTTACATTGTACATAATAATAATAATAAATAATAACAACATTTATAATGCGCACATATCCACCCCAAGAGATGCTCAAGGCGCCTAACAAGGTAAGTACATTAAACTTAAGAGAACAAAAATAATATAAGAAGCCAACTTTTGTATTGAGTTGAAGCTTTGGGCCATTTTAGCCTGCGTTTAAGACATCTCCCTTGCCAGGCCTCAGCCAATTATTCTGGAGGTCTTGATTAGGGGCCGGTATATGTGGTTTTCATACGCAGTCATTAAAAATTGCACACAATTGTATCACCTTGCATCTAATGCACCACGTTTGGTGATATCAACATTAATATTTAATGGAATAATCTTGGAGTTATTAGATGAATTGTGCTTTTTCCCCTCTTCATATCTTTGACATTAATAACTTTCTTTCTTCTCTACAGCACCAGAAGCTATAGAAGCGAATCAGGAACTACGAGATTCATATCCTTTTTATCTTCATTCTTATTAGTGCTGTAACATCACGGATATCTCCAATTCCGTTTAACCGCCAGTCAAAACCGGACGGTTTTCGGTTAAACGATTAAAAAATTAAAAAAAAAAAAAAAAAAAAAATTTAACTGCGAGGTGCATTTGAAGGCGCCGATTTATGCTTGTGAACTTGTCAAAAATAGTAAAAATTTCGTTTTTAGAAGAATGTGTAAGATCATTAATGTACATTAAAAACAGTAGAGAACTTAGGATAGAACCTTGTGGTATACGCGGTGTGTAAAAGTTGGATGAATTATTATTATAAAATACATATTAAGATCTATTACAAAGATTACTTTCAAACCAAGATGACAGAAAAATTGAATTGTTGTTCTAGTTTCAAAGTGGTGAGTCAACACACAGATAACTGAGCTGGGAGACATTGCCAGGCATAGTGCCAGGTGGAGGGGCATAAATCGAAACTCTAAAAAAAAAAAAAACACTAAAAAAAAAAAAAAATTAAAAAAAAAAATTAAAAAAAAAAATTAAAAAAAACAAAAAACAAAAAAAAACGGGAAAACGAAACCGTCCAATTGAAAACGGAATCCGCCATGGGCGGTCGGATACCGGACGGTTAAACGTTTGACTACAGCACTAATTCTTATATTACAATATGTGATCTAGACCTAGTTCCAATATCATTGTTATCTTGCTTCAATCATATCTCTGTTTCTTATATTATCTCTATTAATCTTATGTTCTGTTTTTCATCTGAAGCTGAATCTACTAGGAATATCAAGTTTATTCTGTGTTAAATGTAGCATGGGATTGACAATCTTGACTTAAAGGCCCACTGCACTACTTGTAGCTACTTGCGCCCTCTATATAACAAGCAAAACCTAATCGGTGACCATTGGTCCCCCATGATCCACTCTTTCTTATGTTATTTGAGAGCTGAGTTGATGAGATAACCACCTGCCCAGTGACCTTGCAGTGTGGTCTAAACCCTCCTTTACACTAGTACTGATAAGCTTTAAGTATTGCATGAGGCAATACTTTTGCTCACAGATATTTCGTGAATTAGGGCCCAAAGACAGCTCTGCAAGCCATTGCTTTCACAAATCGCAAGTCCTCTATTCGATCCCAATTTTGCAGTCTCCTATATCTTATGTACTGTATGTACATAGTTGCAAATAACTTGCCTGTAATATAAACTCTTTATAAGACGGTGCCCTGCAGGCTACCTGTACTAATACAGTTCCGTCCACTCTATTCATGTGGCGTTAGAAGACACACAAACTGGTTTTGCACAAGGCATGCATGAGTTCTGTTTGCTGAACTCCATGGTTGTGCCAATGTGCTGCCCATATACAATGTACATGTACATACTTTAATAGTATCGATTCGTTGTACATCAGAAAAGTAACAGTATGCTAGTGCACCCCCAAAAAGGGAAAACCCCTTTAAATGGTGGCAACGTTTCTGTTTCTTAAATTTGCAATCGATAAGTGATTTTTGAAATTTGGAACAATTAATACCCTGGGAGAATAACAGCTTCTTCAGTAGCTTGTACATGTAGGTGTAGATATCTACCCTCGATATAGCTCTTTGTCAAGTGAAACCTGTCTATAAAGACCACTTAAGGGAGACAAGAAAATGTGGTCTTGATATACAGGTGGTCTTACGATACAGGTGGTCACTAAAGCAAATATTTTTGAATTTCAATAGTCAGAATGTAAAGCCCCACTGCACTACTTATAGCTACTTGCGCCCTCTATGTAGCAAACAATGCCTAATTGGTGCCTGTTTGTCCCCTATGATCCTCTTTTTCTTATGGTAATTGAGTGCTGATTTGATGAGATAAAAACCTGTCAGTGACCATGCAGGGAGGTCTAATCCCTCCTGGCCAAACTAGTGCAGATAGGCTTTAAAGACCATCACTACTACTGGGCCAGAATGGATTAGACCACACAGCGAGGTCACTGACAGGTGGCTATCTCATTGACTCAGCTCTCAACTAACATAAGAAAAAGAGGATCATGGAGGACTAACAGGCACCGATTTGTAGCTAGTGGGGCTTTAAATAACATACATAACTTGTTGCTAGGGAAGCCAAGCATTATGGTTTGCCCTACCTATTACATGTATATGCAATTCGCATTCTGACTATTGACATTCAATTATCTGTAACAGGGGAATGAAATAATTTGTACCGAGGCACTTAAGTATGAATTTGGTTACATTACGAAAACTGCCTTATGAATTTATTTTGATTAGGTTTGTGTTTTAATATCGGCTGAAATGATTCAGCTCCATTGAGACTGATGATGATTGAATACATGTATTTGGAGCATGTTTGTTAGTATACATAGTGAGATCCATTCATACCTCACTGCAAGCTAGATAGATGTAATATCCAATTTAATCTGTCCTAATTTCAAATCGAGGTCATTCAATTATGATCCATTATTAATGTTGAAACATGATACAGAAAACTGCATCAAAACATGATCTACATGTATGCAGTATGGAAAGTAACTGTACATGTAGAGTAAGGCTGCGACGGGTAGTCGAATGCTCGAGTACCCGCACGGTTCACAACTACTCGGGTACGATTTCTCGTACCCGAATATTCGGCCGCAAAAAAAAAAAATTAAAAAAATTAAAAAAAAAAAAAAAAAATGTCCAGGCCCACGCTTACCCGTGCCAGGGAGAGCGGCAGCCGCTGGCATGGTACCGTCGGTAAAAATGTTTCCCAACTCAAGCACCGTCAAACTCACCTTTCAGAAACTGGGACCAAATGTCCAGATTTCTGTTTGGACTTGGAGGAAAATGGATTATTCTGCCATCTTTGGTTTTAAAACAGCATTGTTTACTGTTATTATTCTTATTAAATCGGCGCCTTCAACTGCAACTCAAAGTAAAATTGCATGCGTTTTGGGCGAGGGATCTGAGAAACTGCCGAGTGGTATGGTAGTGGCAAAAAAAGTCAAAAAAGAAAAAAAAATCAAAAAAGTCAAAAAAATCAAAAAATTCAAAAAAAATCTAAAAAATTCAAAAAAATTCAAAAAAATTATAAAAAAACATGGCGTCCGAATACTCGAGTATTCGCCTGTAAGCCTGGGAGTGTACTCGGGTACCTCATTACACTGTTGTGCACAGCCTTAATGTAGAGACTTATGAGCTGCTCTCTCTTTTGGAGATAAATTGTGTAGTTTGTAATTTCTTAATAATTTGTCATTTAGGTCGAACAAATGTTTGTGCATATTTTTGTTATTGGTTGCAATATTCACAACGAGTATTTTCTAATTTGTTGCAGCTTTGTGTAAACTTCCAGAAGGTAATTTCTTGAAGATTTTCTCCTTGATTTTTACCTCCTTCATTTCAATAGGATAGACTGGTCTACCGACATATGTATTCAAATTGTATTCATGAACAAAAATTGTTCTTAAACAACCTTAGAGCTTGCCCGAGGCTTGTCCGACGTAACTACAAGTAATGTGTATGCAGAATGTATTCTAAGTATTACAGTTCATTCATTAATAACAAGTTGATGGGATATTAAGGTCCGTAGGAAAGAAACATCCATAGATTTGAATATGATTAAAGGCATCGTTTAACAATGTTAAATCTGAGATACACGGCCCTATGTGTTATCAGTGTGTGTGATATGGTGTAATATTGAAGCCCTAAAAAAATTGCCCTTCAAAATGATCAAGAAGTGCCTCAAAAAAATAAAAATCTTTGAGTGACTGGTTTAACCATACTTGTTTTCCCCAATAGACTGTAGTGTTATGAAAACCGTTAGGAAAACGCAAAATTTGGTTTCCCTTTCCAATCATAAATATCTTGATAATCAGACAGGCGATCGGCTTGTAAAAGTCGCAGGGTTCCTGACTGACGGACCTAAAGGTTTATAATTATCAGTGCAGCATGAGCTAAATCCAGGATTTTGTTTCAGAATCTGTCACAAAGTTACTGGATTCCTTAAATAGTTAACAAGTCTTTTTTCTGCAGTGTTGTGCAATCTTCCAGAAAATTGTTTTCTCCATAATGAGTCATCATTGAATGTAGAAGCATCATCTATGATGTGTGTCTCGTTAAGTAGGTTAAGTACTCCCAGACCACTGCATTGCTCTCTATGCATGGATACAAACCAGCAGGGAAAAAGTGCACAGGAGTGGTGAGCAATTTAGCTCTGAAAAAGAATAAATCAATCAGAATTCACTCTGGTAAACTGCAAAAGACCTCTAGTAATAACAATAAATTACTTTAATATCGTGCTGAGAAAATATAGATTTTTAAAACAATATTATTTTCTTTATCATTTCATTATCATTATTATTGTTTTTATTATTATTGTTATCATTTGTATGATTATTATTATTATTATTAATATTATTACTTTTACCGCGCTTTTCCCATAAGACCCAAAGCGCTTTACAGTAAATGACAACTACACACTGAATGACAACTTCAAACTGAAAAAAGATGTGTTTTCAAGGCCTTTCTGAAGGTAATAACTGATGAAGACTGTCCAATTTTAAGTGGTAGATCATTCCAGTATTTTGAAGCAGATACAGTAAATGTCCTATCACCGGCTAATGTGCAAGTAACTGAATATGTGAGACACTGAGGATCAATGGCTGACCTCGAGTGGTTTAAGCACTTGACTTGAAATTCAAAGGTCGTGGTTCAATCCCGATATGGCACTAATGTCCTTTGGCAAGGCATTAATCTTCATTTGCCACACCCTACCCTGGTGAGGTCAATGGGTACCTGGCAGGAATTAATTCCTTGATATCCAAGAGCGCTGTAATGGCAGCTAGGCTAAAGCCGGGTAATAATCAATGCGCCACAGAATAGAATTTCTAGAAAGACGGCCGTATAGAAATGCCTATTATTGTTATTTTAATGCCCTGGTAGGTATATATAAATTATAAATTCAAACATGTATCTAAATATTGTGGAGCTTGGTTATTGAGTGTTTGTTAAATGTTTTTTTTTATTACTTATTATGATATACTTGTTGTTGTTGTTGTTAGAGGTGTTGTGGTCGAGTGGATAAGTCGCCGGACTGTCGATCACAAGGTCCGCGGTTCGAATCCCGCCGCCACACTAATGTCCTTTGGCAAGACATTGATCTACAATTGCCACACTTCACCAAGGTGAAGTAAATGGGTACCTGGTAGGAATTAATTCCTTGAAATGCTAGAGCGCCGTATGGCAGCCGTGCTAAAGCCAGGGTAATAATTGGGAGCGCCAGGAGGGTCAAATCTGACTGACATGAGCGCTGTACAAGAACCCACTATTATTATTATTATTAAATTAGCATTATTATTATTATTATTATTATAAGCCGGGGTAATAATAAATGCGCCTCAAAATAGAATTTCTAGATAGACGGCGCTTTCGAAATACCTATTATTATTATTATTATTAATGCCTTGGCAGGTGTATATAAATTCAAACAGGTATATTGTGGAGCTTGGTTATTGAGTATTTTTCTTACAAATTTAATAATTACATATTATGACATTGTTTTTGTTATTATTATTTATATAATAATCATTATTATTATCATTATCATCATTAGTATTATTATTACTATTATTATTTTTATCGTCACTGCAATTATCATTGTAATCCTTGACTGTACTTATCTCACGTGGTTGAGAGACATGTTCAACAAGGCAGCGGGCGATTCCTTAGGTCAGCTTGATGAATATGAGGTCATGCAACTCATGAAGAAGATCAACAATGGTGTCGCGTCTACCAGGATCAGACACAAGTTTAGGGTAAGTCAGAACTCCTTACCTCGGGGGTGTTTCACAAAGACTAAGATCAACTTTAAGTTGGACTTAACTATGGCAGGCCATTCATGCCACTAGTTGCTCTCAATAGTGATCTTTAGAAAATATTTTTTCCTTCAATGATGAACTCTCAAAAAATGTAAATGCTGTAGATTTGTGACCACGATTGGTACGTCCCTTGAAAAACCAATGCCAGTAAAGGATGAGATAAAAATAGTGGCATGAACAGCCTGCCATAGTTGAGTCCAACTTAAAGTTGATCCAAGTCTTTGTGAAACACACCCCAGTTCTTCTTCTCTACAATTCAATTCAATTCATTACTGGTTTTATTTGTCAATGCTCTGCAGCCAGCTGCAGCCAGAGGCTGAATTGCACTTGTTTCAACCATTCCTCATTATACATTTAATTGCAGTTTGCTCTACAACCAGTTCGTCTACTACCCAATTAATCTATTCTCATATGGTCTACACACAGCCTGTCTACTATCCACATGGTCTGATAATCATTTGGTCTACTTATCATTTGGTCTAATGACCATTTAGTGTAATATCAAATCAAATGATTGGTTGAGAGCGTACATGTGACCAGGCATTTATTTTGCCTAACACGTTACTTTACTAATGACTGGTCATTAGTAAGCACTTATGACCGGTCATTAGTAAAAGTTATGTTATAAAATATCATTTTATAAAACATAACAAACCATCATCTTATAAAACCAATAATACACAGCAGTGAGGGCATTAGTGAAATTACCCACACTTGGTACCTTTGAATCAGTCCAAACACCCTCAGCTATCACCTTGGGCGTATTAGACTGTTTCAAAGGTACCTTGTGTTAGTAATTCTTACTAATGCCCTTACTGCTGTGTATTATTTGTATATGATTGAATGATTATTAGACAATATGAATAGTAGACGAACTGGTTGTAGTCCAATCTGCAGATAACCTGTTTCACAGTACATTATACCATTACAAATTGCTTTGAAGATCAATGAAGTATATTTGTTAAAGAATACATAAGTTTGTTCATTATGTAGATACAAAATACTAAATAGAGAATATACAAGGTTAAAATATCTAAAATACAGAATGGAAGGGTAAAAAAAAAAAGTCATTATAATCTCTGATTTTACTACTTAAACCTTTGACATTTGATTAAAATATTACTAGTACTTCAAGTAATGGCAAGTTGTATTCATATGAAAAATAAAAATCCAAAACTTTGAAGTTATGATAAACAACAAACATAGAATGTTAAAATGAAAGCTAAATGATACAAGACGTTTATTTTGTAACTTTATTCCTGCTATGATACATTTTGGTATATGCTACTTCCTCGTGTTGACTGTCAAGCCTGCTAATAAATGTTTTTATTCTAATTTTTTGCATATTATAAATTAATCAGAACTCATCACCCAACCATTAATCAAATGGCACTGTACTAACATCATTTTGCAAGGCATTAATCTAAATTATTTGCTACTACATGTTGTAAGTGTATCTACTATTAAAGAGTGATGTTAAACAGTATAGAGATTTTCCTTGCTTGCTGGCAAGGCTTTTTAATAATCATTTGATGATTATCAATATTCATGATTAAATGATCATTATACCATACCTTGTTGATATGGATAGTAACAAAAATGATTATTAGACAAACTAGGAATTAGACCTGCTGGAACTTAGAACAAATGGGAATTAGACCTGCTGGAACTTAGAACAAATGGGAATTGGACCAAACAACTATTAGACTGAATGGTCATTATATCGAATAATAAGTAGACAAAATGATTATTGGACCATGTTTATACCTGGGTGTAGACCATATGGGAATATAACCAATGGGATAGTAGATCAACTGATTGTAGACCAAACGGCAATACACCTTCTTGGCTACCACTGAAAAGGTGTTATGAATGGATGTTTTATCAGTGTCTTTATAATACATGAATATCATTTTGTTATATCACACAAAATATATTATGAAAAGCCCGTGGGAATGGGAATTTTTTCAATAAAACTGAAACCTTATGATATTACCCATAATTAATCTAAATACCGGTACTTATGTATTAAAGTACAGAGCACTGTCTGTTTTATATATATTTGGTTATACTGGTCATACACAAAACCACCAATCAGTCACATATCCTAGAACTGTGGTTATTTTTCTCAATACTTGTTATATTGCTTGCTCTCAGCTTATAGCATACAATGTAGTAATATCATTATACTCTGTTTGATTACATTTTAAGTGTTATCATTGGAAAGTTTTGAATCCCTCAAATTACCGAGCAGAAAAATAATTCTTGCCCCCTTATTGATAGTGGTTGTAATTAATATTAATTGAAAACTATTTGTGATTGGTATCAATTGCAGCTATGTAAATAAGAGATAGGAGTCTGCAAACTTGCGATTTGACCCAATCGCCACTCTATAGACGGGGCCCAGAAATGGGATATTGTTTAATAGGAGGAAATACGTTGATGTTAAGCGGCAGTAGATAGTCACGGTATGCATTATCTTTACTGTGTTACAAATGCTTAAAGAAGGGAGCTTTGGATAACTTGATGATATATACCATTATTATGCTGGTATTATCAGCTGAACTGTTATAGGCTAGTTTTCAATGTTAGGTACTACCAGTATATTGTAGTTTGCCATTGGATCTACACTGTACCTCTTGAAGGGTCGTACAACTTTTATAATACACTGTTCCCCATACAGTTGGAATAATTTTTCCTTTTATCTTTTCATGAAACTATTGTCACAATTTGAATTGTTCTTGGATAGATAAGGTTTTCAAAACTTTATAGATTAACCTAAAGAGTCATAGAGATTGATCAATAAAGTTCTGAGAAGATGTTAACTCTACCTATTAAGAATAAATAATATTGTGAAAATCATTTCATGAAAAGAGGTTGGGAAAAATTATTCCAATTTTATTGGCAACAGTGTATATGTAAGTTCATTTGTATGATAGCAGAAAAAGAATTGCATGAGGTTGAAAATAAATTGGACCAATACTGAGAAAGTATTAAAGGTCTATTTATATAGCGCAGCTACTATACATGTACTTCACTGCGCTTGATAAAAATGTTCATATTATTAACCTGGCTGTAGCTGAGCCGCCATGATAAAGCCCTAAGGCGTTCAAGGAATTCCTTCCTACCGGGTACCCATTTACTTCACCTGGGTGGAGAGAGGTAAATGTAGAAATTAATGTTTTGCCAAATGAGATTCATGGTTTTTATTGAAGATGATTTCCAGCAAGTTTTTGTAAGGTTATTTATTTTACTGGTTCAAACAATCAATCCACCACAGGATAAACAATCCAGGATGAGTTATAGCCAAGTTCTCTCAACATACGATGCCCATACCAGAGCTCAAGATTAGCTTTAACAACCAAATGTATGCTGTAGCTCACTATAAGCCAAGTATCGTGAATACAATTGAGATGTAATATTCCCAACGCATTGTCCCAGATATTAACATTGCATCCCTCTCTCTCCCTGCAAGGCTGGCCTGTAGCCCAACCATATTTATACACCCATAACGTATGTAAACATGAAAGGAATAATAAGTCTTGTGCGTTTAGCTCCTACAGTCTTCGTCTTTAATACAGATCCCAGCCTCAAGCTAAAAGGCGCATAGAAAGCAATTAATTCAAGGCGCTCATATCTGGCCGCCAATTTATTCCTAACTAGACTCTATCGGTTGGCGGTCTTTAGCGGGGATTTGTCTGGTGTTTCGACAGTTAATGTGCAGTCATCATGTGCTGGCTGTCTCTCCAGAACTACTAGAGATCCTAATTGATTGTTTTTTGTTTAAGGTACACAGAAATATTTTGTTAAGGTACATAGAAATAATTGTTTTTTTTACGGAGCAGGAGCTGTGCCATTGTTTATAATTGCATTATTAGTTTTAAATATTTTCTTTAGTTCTTTGCAGGTTGTAGTAAAACATAGAATAAAATAAGAATAGAAATATTTAGCTACTAATTGTATAGCTACATGTACATGTACATGTACATTACTGCTTTTCAGCAGTCCTCTCCATGACCAACCTGTTTTATATGCCTGTTGTACACTGTGGACCAAGTACAAATATATTGTTAAGTTTCATTATTTTACTATGTACAATGCAATCCCATGTACTTTATTTATTTTGTTGGAAATAGAAATAAACGAAATGAAATGAAATGTACAGTCGAATATACTAAAAGGCCACTAAAAGTGAAACAGAAGGTGGTCACAGATCGCCTTTCTAGACAGGTTCTACAACACATTTCTTTCCCAAGGGAGAAAAACTACATGACCACTATAGATAGGTGGCCTTTATGGAGAGGTGGTCACTAAGACAGGTTTAACTGTATACTATTTTTGTATAGTTGTACAATGAAATTTAGTAGGATGAACATCGGTGGGTAAGATGATTATTTGAAGTAGTTTATTAAAGGCATCATTTAAAAAAATAAATAAATAATAACAACATTTATAATGCGCACATATCCACCCCAAGAGAGATGCTCAAGGCGCCTAACAAGGTAAGTACATTGAACGAAAATAATTTAACATAATTAAATATAATTCAACAACGTTAATTACATCAGAAATGTTAAATCTGAGATACATGGCCCTACGTGTTATCAGTGTCTGTGATATGGTGTAATATTGAAGCCTTAAACAAATTGCGATCAAAATGACCAAGAAGTGCCTTAAAAAAGTAAAAATCTTTGAGTGACCGGTTTAACCATACTGGTTTTCCCTAATAGACTGTAGTGTTATGAAAACCGTTTGGCAAACGCAAAATTTAGTTTCGATTTCCAATCATAAAGGCGATTGGCTTGTAAAAATAATGGAGTTCCTGACTGACCTAAAGGTTTATAATTATCATTGCAGCATGAGCTAAATCTAGGATTTTGTTTCAGAATCTGAGACAATGTTACCGGATCCCTTCAAAGGTTGATGAATATCTCACCATGCTAAAGGCATAATGAGATAGCATTACCTCTACACAATCTCATCAAGAATTGGGCTATTTACACTGGAAGCAAAATCATTGGTTTTCTTTAACATTCCTGAGTTTTTTCAGAAGTTGTAGGCAACTAGTCTTTAAATTATCACAAATAAAAAAAAATTAAAAAAAATGAATACCTCAGAGGAGAATGTTTTATTCAGGTTTTTCATCAAGCTAAAACTTTGCTGTTTTTGCTGTTTAAATTTGGTTGCTTTAATACTTACAAGCATTTATGCATTCTTAGCAGTCAGGTAAAAAAAACCACCACCACACCCTCCTCACTTCTGCGCTATTGCATTCATAGCAGTGACAAGTCCTGCATTCACACTACGCACCTAAAAAAACGTGAAAATTTTGATAGCAAGCAAACACACAGAGTTTTGTATGGGTTTTTTCAGTGGTGTAAATAGTCGTCAATGTTTTCAAATTGGGTTTTTTGTAGTGTGAATGGGCCTTTATGATATATGTGATTGACCTTAAAGAGAAGGTTGAGTTCTGGGAAGAGGTGAAAAATAATTTGTGAGCATTACTCATTCTTATTATGCAAGTGTGGAAGAACATCAGTTAAGACATGTTCCCTGAAAAGCATGGCTCTTCAAATGCCTTCATATTCTAAATATGCATGTAACATCGTAAAATTCGGGGGGCCGGCTTTTTACGCCACGTGTTCGTGTAGTCCCATATACATCTTTCTGTGCAAGTGTTTGTAACTTTACCAAGACTTGGCCAAATTTCTTATCATTTTGATGATTCCAGAACCTTGCAATACACACAAATTCTTATATGCTAGATGATCAACCTTTTCTGGTCGGTTCCACACCGTTTCTTTCACAATGCAATCGCATGACCAGAACTCAACTTCATCTTTAAAGCAAACAGAATTCAATCGATGGAAAGTATTCACTGTTTGGAGCCATAAGGTCGGGTGGTCGCATAACCAGACCTTTTGTGAAAACATGCCCCTTTATTCATGAAATATTGGGGGTAATGTTTGTGAAATAGTCCCCTCTCATCTCAAATGGTTTAGTACAGTTTACCTGACTCTTTGTTAAAACCGTACCGCAAATCTGCAAAAAGTTGCATCCTTAACGTGCATCGACATGATCTTACGTTTTTGTTTTAAGAAAGGTTGGGTAACGCGACGACCCGACCAGACGCGATGACCTGATGATTCAAAGTAAGCCAGGCAGAAGGGCCTTAACTATACTTTAACACAGAGTTAACGCTTTCTGGCTTTGAACAGATAATATATATATGCACAGCTATACAGTGCGTCCCAGAAAAAACGAAACCGAGAAGTATCGATGTTTTATCATAACTTAATCACAACCATAATTAATGAATGATACATATTTGGAAAGCTTAGAGTCTCCTCTTTCAGTTGATGCTACTCACGTGATGCATATTTCACGCATGAGTGATTAAAAGCAATTTGAAGGAAGGAAACCAAAATGTAATTTGGCGGGCGGTATCTGAATTTCAAAGAAAAATTCATATTTATAAAAAGTTCATTTTCTGCTCTTTCATATGATACCTCAATCAAGAAAAATGAGCCAGGAATAACAAAGTTCTGTTTGTTTAAAGTAGCCCTTACATTTTCATAATTTTAACAAACGAATTCGTTTTCACTGGGTGCCTGCCGTAGCAAAAAGCAGATTTGACAAAAGACTTAACTCCGTTTTGTTGACAATCAGCCATGCATGAAGACTCTCGTCTACGGCCGATTGTCAACGAAACGGAGTTAAGTCTTTTGTTAATTTCGTTTATTGATACGGCAGGCAGCCAGTGAAAACGAATTCGTTTAATAAAATTATGGAAATGCAAGCACTACTTTAAACAAACAGAACTTTGTCATTCCTCGCTCATTTTTCCTGATTGAGGTGTCATATGAAAGGGCAGAAACTCAACTTTTTAGAAATGTGAATTTTTCTTCAAAATTCAGATACCGCCCGCCAAATGTCTTTTTGGTTTCCTTCCTTCAAATTGCTTTTAATCACTCATGCGTGAAATATGCATTATCTGAGTAACATCACATGAAAGAGGAGACTCTAAGCTTTCCAAATATGTATCATTCATTAATTATAGTTGTGAT
This sequence comes from Strongylocentrotus droebachiensis, assembly GCA_035222895.1. Taxonomy (NCBI): domain Eukaryota; kingdom Metazoa; phylum Echinodermata; class Echinoidea; order Camarodonta; family Strongylocentrotidae; genus Strongylocentrotus; species Strongylocentrotus droebachiensis. The sequence continues at coordinate 196,316 of JAVYIG010001031.1, forward strand.
TAAGTTATGATAGAACATCATTACTTCTCGGTTTCGTTTTTTCTGTGACGCACTGTATATATATATACCCCTACCAGGATAAAGATCTGTCTTCAATTAAAGGGGTAGTCCACCCTGATATTTATTTGGTTGTAATACAAACAGAAAAATGAGAGAATCAGATCAGTGAGAGTTTGATCCAAAATCTTATTTATAAAAAAGTTATGAATGTGTGAAGTTGTAATCAATGAAATACGAATTTGCAAAGCTGTGAATTATCTTGCAAGGTTTTCTTCCTTTTGTTCTGTTCAGGAAATGTTATTCGCTCAAACTTTCACTGGCCTGTTTCTCTCATTTTCTGATTATATTAAAACCAACTTAATATCACAATGGACTGCTCCTTTTAATCAGTGAGAATGAAGAGAATTAAACAAATTGTTATTAATCATCTCCATAGGAGCACATGTGCACATACTCCCTGTGAAAGGAAAACAATAACGCCCTCCTTGCTCTGAGCATGTAAGATTGTAAGGTATAAGGTGGATGACCTATTGAACTGGTCTGTTACCATCAGAAGCCTTCTAGAGCCCCCACATCAAGACATTAATCCCTGGCTAGTTAGTATACAGTCACCCATGCTGGCCCCATCAAAAAAACATTCTATTGCCCCTAGGTCCTCCAACAGCCAGCACAATGTTCACACCAGAGGAAACCTGTACGAAACTCATATAAAGAAAGTAAGAAACGTTTAAAGAATCGTTGTAATGCGAAAGTAGTGTACAGACTAGAAAACAACATTGTTTAGAGAAACAAGGGTATAAAGATATAAATTTGATGAGGTCGGTTAATGTGACAGCTAGCCAATCTAAGTGCACATTTACGATAAACCCCACCCAGTTTAATACGACTATCTTACGATACAACGTTTAGACTAGAGCGGAGTCAGCGGACCCCCTATTCTTTATCGATCTTTCGTTTGAAACGATGCTCAAATTGCTATTGTCAAAACAAAGTGACATTACATAGATACAATCTCATCTTCCTGTACTTCACAACACAACATTAGCAACAGTATTAATACAAAATACAATAATACAATACCCGTGACAAACACGGACGTAAGATTTAATCAAAATCAGGTCTTTACCAGAAAGTATTCTTCTCGTGCACATAATTAACATACATGAATATGCATGAGCTTCGTAACACTCTATGCTTTGTTTAGTAATATTCTTTTTACAACGTTCAGACTAGAAAAATGTAATCCTTTTCGTATATATCTATATGATGAATTCTGGTTGTGTGTGAACACAGGGTTAGTGTACATAGCAGCAACGCATGGTGATTGGATCGTAATAGACAGTAGATATTTAATTGACAGTAGAGCGTGACGGCATACTGTAGTTGATATACTGTGGCGATGGGCCATGTAAACTTAGTGCATCAAATTTATCTATTCATTTAACCATGTGCTGATAAATCATCATCATTCTACATGATATATCATTAACAATTCAGGGAATAGAGGAGGGAGGGAGGGAGGGAGGGAGGGAGGGAGGGAGGGAGGGAGGGAGGGAGGGAGGGAGGGAGGAGGGAGGGAGGGAGGGAGGGAGGGAGGGAGGGAGGGAGGGAGGGAGGGAGGGAGGGAGGGAGGGAGGGAGGGAGGGAGGGAGGAGAGGGAGGGAGGGAGGGAGGGAGGGAGGGAGGGAGGGAGGGAGGGAGGGAGGGAGGGAGGGAGGGAGGGAGAGGGGAAGAGGGAAAGAGAAAAAGAGAGAGAGAGGGAGGGGGGGGGGGGGGTAGAGAGAGAGAGAGAGAGAGCGAGAGAAAGAAAGAGACAGGGAGTGAAAAGGCTGTTGTGTATATGCAGGCATTATATAATTCAAATTATATAGTACATATATTTCTTACATGTACTTAGGAATTACTGAAAATCTATGTCAGCCTAAATATTACTTCAAATATAGAATTTGTAGGTGATTGAACCCCCCCCCCCCCCCCTCCCCAGCCATTTTTATATTAGTTATGCTAGGCATAAAGATATAGAGAATATAAAAAGCAGACGTAGCAAATTTAATTATATCCTTCACCCGGCTTTAGCAAGGCTGTCATTATGGGGCTCTATAAGCATGCTGAAGCCTGTGTAATGATTGAGGACGGCCAGGAGTGTCACTTCTGACACAACCTTCTGACACAAGCTCTATACAAGAACCCACAATTATTTGTAATCATAATGGTGACCTCGTTTTCATTCTTATTATATTTTTAAGATGGATCCATATAACCTTCTCATTGGGCCCAAACATTATTTTGAAAAATCATCAATTTTTTTAATACTATTTGCTCTACCGGAAAAACCCCCCAAAAAACATTGAAGTTTGCTCATACCAATTTTTTGGTGAGTACTGCACATGCACCACTCGGCAGTGCTCTGCATGCATTAGCACGGAAGCATGGAGAGTCACATGAGCAAATAATTGGTATCTTACCAAAGTTTGCATTTATACTAGTTTTATACTGCAAAAATCTGTGAAATTCTGGCAGGCATTTAAAACAGAACCATACTCCAGAGGTGTATTTTTTAATATATATTTTTTGTCGTGTCACCGATAGTTACTGTGCAACTAATGGCGAAACACCGGAATGTGAGAAAAATTGAGAAAAATTGATGATTTTTTTAGTTGCAGTGTAAATGCAGCTATTGTCTTTTTCTCTTGAAAAGGCTGACTGGCATCTTTAAGGCCTGGTGTGTTTAAGAGACGGGATGGATAGCGGTCTGAAGTCAATTAAGCTTCCTATCACTATAAATCTTTCCATTCTTCGCTCACCTCCCGAGCTCACCTCTGACTGTGTTTACATCATCCAACAAATACATGTATGTAGACATCCAGACTGTGACAAGCATACAGTAATTGCCCTGAAATGAAGATAGCTTAGTTTTATTTGAGGTGTACATATACATGTTTCTTTTTTTTTTGGTGGGGAGGGAGGGGGGGGGGGGGGCGGGGACTTGGGTACAAATTAAGTCACAATAATTTGATGAGCATAATTTCATTATCTTTTTGTGATTTTTATTTTTTTAAATATTTGTTTGTAGATACTTGTATTTGAATTTGTTCTATATTCATTTTGTCAATGTTATTGTGTAATTTTTACAATGTGCACAACTCTATGAAAAGCATTCTGTTTTGACTGATTGTGAGTTTTTACCGTGAATAACTAAATACAATACAATACCTAGTCATTTCCAGATTTGAGGGGAAAAGAAAACGTGGAGACAAGTAGATAAATATATGTGTAAAATCTTTAAATGCTATTAAAATATAGCGGTCAACAATTTTATTTCATTTATGCAAAATCTTCACCCTAGTAGAGCACCAACTTATTTATGCAATTTATTCTGATATTTATAGTACAAATGATAATATCAGGTGAATGAACTACTTTATCACCACAAACCCATCTGGGATGGAAGCTTCCATAAATATGAATACATTTACTTGATAAACGACTTCGCATAGTACGTGCTGAGGAACTTAAGATTATTGTTGCTTATACTTCTCTGGGGAATCTTTAAGATTAATGGGCAAGAATATCATAAATCTCTCAGAATAACTACAGTTATTATTTGGGGTTAAGTTTCCTTTAAAGCGAGACTGCACTACTTGTAGCTACTTGCAAACAATGCCTAAGTAGTACCCTTTGGTCCCCATGGTCCCCTTTTTCTGATGTTAATTGAGAGCTGATTTGACGAGATAACCATCTGTCAGTGACCTTGCAGGGAGGTCTAATCACTCCTGGCCAAACTAGTGCAGATAGGCTTTAATGCATTGGATATATCTTTTAAAAAATCAAATAATGGAATCTACATTCACATCTCATCTAGATACGTGGTTTGGATTTCATCATAATTTTGATCAGTTTTGACAATTTCACATAATAACCAATGTATTGGAATGCTGCAAGGGCTGAATTCTTTGGGAATTGTTTTAATTGTTATGATATATACAGCTTATCTTCATAGATTACTAACTCACAGTCAAACTGTAGACCACTGGTTACACTCTTAGAGCATGAATATTATTGTGCAGTACTGCGATCCCACCCCTTTCCCATATCTCTCTTTTCTTATTTCCCCCCTTTTCCCCGTGTCTCTTTCTCTTGGTTTATTTCCTTCCTCTTTCTGTAATTTTCTGACTAAATCTACCTCTGTGTCTGTAATTATCTCTCCCTCCCCCTCCCTCATTTGCTCACTCTTCTCTTTCTCTCCCTCTCTCATTCTCTCTCCCTCCCTCTCCCCTCTCTCCCTCCCTCCTTCTCTCTCCATTTACCTCTCTCCTTCCCTTTACTCCTCTCCTCTCTCTTTCTCTTCCTTTCTCTCTTTCTCTCCCTCTCTCATTCTCTCTCCCTCCCTCTCCCCTCTCTCCCACCCTCCTTCTCTCTCCATTTACCTCTCTCCTTCCCTTTACCTCTCTCTCCTTCTCTTTCCTCTCCTCTCTCTCTCTCTCTTCTTTTCTCTCTTTCTCTCCCTCTCTCCCTCTCTCATTCTCTCTCCCCTCTCCCCCTCTCTACCTCCCTTTACCTCTCTCCTTCCCTTTACCTCTCTCCTTCCCTTTACCTCTCTCCTTCCCTTTACCTCTCTCCTTCTCTCTTCCCTCCTTCTCTCTCTTTCTCTCCTTCTCTCCCTCTCTTCCCCCGCCCTCCATGTCTCCCTCTCTATCCCTTCCATTATTGAATTATTATTCTGATTACCACTCAGTAGTTGTAAGAGGATTCAGGTTGCCATAGCAACCCATCCAAGGAAGTGCAAATAAAGACTATTTTCTGAATAAGAGCCAAACCTTTCATTTAGCCACCTGATGCAACGGCTGTGTGCATACGTACATGTGCACAATAGACTTGCCAAACTACGTGTTAGAGCTAGGAGTTAGATGTAATATATAATATGAATTTTATTATGCCCACATATTTTAAATTTTTGATAAAGGCGCATCAATAATCAATCTGCAAGTTACATACAAAATAGCTGGACAGATCATTTACAGGTAGTGAAAGTCAAATTTGAGATTAACATCTGTTTCAGTTGTGTTATAAATTGTTATGTAGGATCTAACTTCCTCACGTAAGAGGGAAGTGAGTTTCAGAGAATGAGGGAAGGTTTGGTGAAGGATCTGTCTCATTAGGTAACTGTTCTCGTCATTGGCGCAACCAATCTTATGGTCTCTGATGACCATTATGATGTCACTGGCCGAGTTACTACCCATCTCAGACAGGTACTCAAAGGCCTTTCTTTTAGAATCTTGAAGGTAGTCAGACAAATCTTGGACTTGATTCTGTTCTGCATAGGAACCCAATGTTATTGGTGAAGGACAGGACTTATTGGAGTGTACTTCCTTGTCTTGGTGAGCACACATGCTGCATTCTTGTGTACACTCTGCAATCGTGAAATGATTGAACATTGGACACCAACCAGAAGGGCGTTATAGCAATCCTATCTGGAAGTTAGGAAGGCACGGGTGACCTTTTCGTAGTCTCCTTTGATAGGTAACGGATTCTCCTCAATACATTATGAAGTTGAAATTGTGCACTTTTGGAAGAAAACATGCTTTCCCATGTTGAAGAGATTATCAAAGACAACTCCTAAATCCCTAACTGAACCTGATGGTCAAAGACAACTCATAAATCCCTAGCTAAACCTGATGGTCAAAGACAACTCCTAAATCCTTAGCTGAACCTGATAGTCAAAGACAACTCCTAAATCCCTAGCTGAACCTGATGGTCAAAGACAACTCCTAAATCCCTAGCTGAACCTGATGGTCAAAGACAACTCCTAAATCCCTAGCTAAACCTGATGGTCAAAGACAACTCCTAAATCCTTAGCTGAACCTGATAGTCAAAGACAACTCCCAAATCCCTAGCTGAATCTGATGGTCAAAAACAAATCTTAAATCCCTTGCTGAACCTGATGGTCAAAGACATCTCCTAAATCCCTAGCTGAATCTGATGGTCAAAGACAACTCCTAAATCCCTAGCTAAACCTGATGGTCAAAGACAACTCCTAAATCCTAAGCTGAACCTGATGGTCAAAGACAACTCCCAAATCCCTAGCTGAATCTGATGGTCAAAAACAAATCTTAAATCCCTAGCTGAACCTGATGGTCAAACACAACTCCCAAATCCCTAGCTAAACCTGATGGTCAAAGACAACTCCTAAATCCGTAGCTGAACCTGATGTTCAAACACATCTCCTTAATCCCTAGCTGAACCTGATGGTCAAAGACAAATCGTAAATCCCTAGCTGAACCTGATGGAGAGATAATATGACCTCTGATGTTCAGATGGTAAGAATGAAAAGCTGAGTAGAAAAAAAAGGTATACTTGTGAATCCACTTCAAGAGTAAATCTCCCTAATTGACTTTGTAGGTACACACTCTGTACATGTACACATGACTTGATTGAAGGTAGAAACTGTCAAGTATACTATGTGTTCCATTCCACGGTGGTACATCTATATCAATGGTAGCAATGAACATGAGGATTCACTTTGCAATAATAACAGGTCTTGTGTTCGCAGGATACAATACACAACCTTGGGAAACATGAATAATCTAGAGTTTGATATTGATGTGTTTGATAGTCTGATTGTCATGATACTATCCAAAAGTTCAGAGGTCATTTGAAAACATACCTATTTAGCACTTTGTAAAACCTCACAATTATGAACCCAGTGCACCATTTCCACTCCTTCTGTATTCTGTGCTGTAAAACACATAGAGACATGCAATTATACCTTAATGTTATGTGCTACAAAAAACGTCAAATTATAATCATTATTATCAGTTCGCTTGTTTCTGCGGGATTTCAAATAATGCTATTTTTAAGACTTTCCCAGAAATTCCAGGTCTCTGCTTGTATAGAAACACTCCATATAATCAGATTATAATCCTATTGCTATAAATGGAATAGGGTGCCCATCTCTGGAGGGATTTGTGCAGGTATGCTCACTTTCTCAGTTCTGTTAAATGGTTTCTGAACTTTAGCCTAGTGTATGCTGGTAGGTCATGTGACACAATTCATTCATTTTTCCTGATATGCTCGCCTTCTCCGTTCTGTAAAACATTTCTGAACACTAGCGTAATGTATAGGCCACATGGTACTGTTCTTTGCTGAGATCGCATTATAATTCAATTATGGTATGTTTCTTCAGAAGCACATGTGTGTTAACTGGAAAGTGTGAAAAGTCTGGAAAGTAACAGCATTTGCCTCTCTCCAGACATCTAGTGTTCCCTCTAAAGACTGCTACAGTGAAGATTTAGATCATGTCTTTTATAGAGGTTTAAGGTTTTTAGGGAAAAGAAAGAAGAGTTATTTGATTATCACATCAAGTAAAATTAGCAACAGGAGAAGGAGAGAGAAAGGGAAAGGGGAAGATCAAATTACCTCCTCCCTTCGAAATAACTAAATAAATAAATAAAATGCATATAAATAGATATGATGTATAAATAAATAACTAAATAGATATATGAATAAATAAAATAAATGAATTTCAATATGTTGATTAATTCATTGCTTAATTAATGTTTAAATGAATGAATTAAGAAAGAAAGAATGAAAGTATGAACAAAATGAATAAGAAAACAAATGTTTAAATAGATAGATAAATAAATTAGTTGATAGATGAGTTATAATATATATAAATTAATAAGTACATAAATAGAGCAAAAGCAAGTCGTAGTAGAAAGAGTATCCAATGTTTTCTTTTCATAAAATATGCCTCAATAGCAGCAAGAAAGGGCAGAATATATTTATAAGGGCAATATAATGATAACATAGCTAGCTAGCTAGCGGTCTGTTGTTTGATTTAGAGGTCTGGAAGTCTGATGAAAGGAAAAGCAATAAAACCTTTGTCAGCCTTCATTAGACTGTGTGTCCCTAGCCCTCTCTACATCTAAATTGATTTCCATTGCCCCATGCACAGTGCTTAGGAACATGACTACCTTTTGATCCGGGTTAGATTGAGCATAATGTACATAAGGTCTGTAGGGAGGGAGGAGAGACATTAGTTGGGTTCACACGGCAATCTGTTGTCTTTAAGTTTAAGTATTGGTTTTAAACTCCAAAGTTATCTATTAGTTAGGGTCTGTGCATAGAAACATGACTACCTTTTGATCCAGGTTAGATTGAGCATAATGTACATAAGGTCTGTAGGGAGGAAGGGGAGGGAGGAAGAAGTGGTAGGAGAGACAATAGTTGGGTTCAAACGGCAATCTGTTGTCTTTAAGTTTAGGTAATGATTTTAAACTAATAGGGTCCATGCAGAGAAACATGACTACCTTTTGATCCAGGCTAGATTGAGCTTTATGTACATACAGTCTTCAGAAGGGGAGGGAGGAAATAGTGGTAGGAGAGACATTAGTTTGGTTCACATGGCAATCTGTTGTCTTTTAAGTTAAAGTAGTTTAAACTTCAATCTTATCTTGTAGTTAAGGTCCATGCAGACAAATGGGTGGTAACAAAACTTTAAAGCCATACAGTAGTCGGTGTTCATTGGTATTGCATTATTATTCTCTGACACTAGATTTTGTTGAAATACCAATTGTGAGTGCGAAAGTCTCTGAAGCAGCAAACCTGTGGTCCCACTAGAACGTACTCCAACTTGCCTATGCCTCAAGCGAGAGGGAAATTTGATATGATAAGAATTCCAAAAGATGGTTGGATAGGGCACAGTGCTTGTAGTTTGAGACTTTGAATACTTGCTGTTTCTGTCCTGTGTGAATCCTCATCGTTTGTAGTGGATCGTTGTTTATAATTTTGAGGTTTCGCAAACTCAAAGTTTAAAAGTACCGGTATGTACAGTCCTGTGTAAACCATCATACACAAAATGGTATAACTGGGTGGAGCTTATCTTGAGCATGTACTGTGCAATGTCAGTTGACCTCTTCAAAAATACTTTCTGTATACAACGTTTCTCTATGAGATGTTGTTTTCTGGTCTGAATGCTCCTATGATACTTTATGAGTTTCATATGAATTTTCAATACTCTGAACAGACTATTTACAGAACAGACCATTTTTGTAACGTAATCAAATTTAATGCAATTCTTTGCCTTATTTCATTCACCTGTTATGAACGATAGTACTTCAATAGTCAGAATGCAAATTGCATATATTTCATGTTGTAAGGTAGGACAAGCTATATAATGTTTGTCCTATCTATCAAAAAATGAATATATGCAATTTTCATTCTGACTATTGAAATACAATTATTCATATTAAGCAGGTTAATGAAATGATTTGTAACAGGGCACTTGATGAAGACGAATTTGATTACGTTACGAAACTAGTCTATTGAACCTTTCCTTTAAAGATACTATGTCCCTTTTGCAGCCAACATCAAAGTATGTAGAACTTTGTAGGAATTATGAATGTGTCATGTATGTCTTATCTGTGAAATTTAAACGTTGACAGTGTCCTTGTATTCAAATTATGCAAGGAAACGCATTTATCTTCTAGACTTTACTGTCAGACACTATTGAGTGACTGACTAACATACATACATGTACATAAAATGAGCTGTCATAGGTGCATGAGCATTCGTATACATCAATAACCCATTACTTGTAATGGCCAAAATTAAACTGATTGAATCTTTGTGCAGCACAAAACGTACAACTATTCGGTAAAACGGTCTGAAAATCAGACTATTGCTTAGGTGATTGCAATCACTTCAGTCGATTTGACAACTATTATGGTCATTATTTTCCCACTAAAAGCCATTTTCAAGCCCTTTCGTTTTGAGGAAAGTTCTAAATTAGTCATTGTCTTTCAAATGCCGTTGGAGTTTAACCTTTTCATGTTGTTGGCCTGCAAATGGGACATAGCACCTTTAAGCTGAATTGTGTATGATGGAAATCAGACGGTGAATAGCACATGAATGCATGGAATATTCATGATACCCAATCCTCATCTATCTCTGTCTGCTTGGCTCTCACTGGTATCTCATCCATTATCATACTGATTACTAGGGGAATTCCCATGTCATAGGATCATCTATGGAATGCCACTGGGGGACTGAGATGAGATGATAACCTTTCACCTTGCCGTGATCAATTATCTAAATGTATTAATAAGAGAATTCCCTGGTGATAAGTATGGTTTCTCATATTCTATCAGAGACCCCTTTGGCCCCTCTTATTCCCTTAAGCAGCTTTCACACATCCAAGGACTGGGACACGGATCAACGCGGATCTTGATCCGTCGTGTTCAGTGTGCGGCACCATATTTTGGTTTTTACAGTACAGTGTGAATACGTAGGGTACAAATAGGGAGAAGTAGGATGCTGTAGAAATCGCTGTAGAAACTGGGGGTGTTTCACAAAGACTAAGATCGACTTTAAGTTGGACTCAACTATGGCAGGCAGTTCATGCCACTGTTTGCTCTCACCATTATGATCTTTAGAAAATATTTTTTCCTTCAATAATGAATTATCAACAAATGTAAATTCTGTAGATTTGTGACCATGGTTGGTAAATCCTTTGAGAGACCAATGCCAGTAAATGGTGAGAGCAAACAGTGGCATGAATGGCCTGCCATAGTTAAGTCCAACTTGAAGACGATCTTAGTCTTTGTGAAACACCCCCTCTGGAGTAAACCCGGAGCACATTGAAAAGCACGGAATTATTTTACAGCCATCATGTCACGGTACACTCAGGGAGGTACACGCTCTTTGGCTGGGTTTCTCTCGGATAAGTGTGGATGGTACGTTGACTCTATCTGTGGCCACTGGTAAACCAAGAAACAGGAAACAAGGGATTAGAAAGAGGATCCTGGCGCGATGATCCATGTTGATCCGTATTATGTACCTTGAATGTGTGAAAGCTGCTTTGCACTATCTGCCTGTAACTCTGACATGCAGGGGGAGTATTTTATCATTGTTCAAAACCCCCACATGATTATAATGAGCATCTATTGAAATGGGTATTCACGCAAGCTACCCATTGTATTTGGGAACCTAATTCTTTATCAAAATGTAACTCAAGTTACTCAACCTTCTATGATGTTCACATAACTATATCATACTTGACCCAGACAAAATTTGTATGTAGCACAACAATGGACAACCATCTTATTTACTACAATGTCAGATACTATGGCCTATAGGCAAGCTTTACATTGTTTACAAGAAAATGATAGTATTTGACATTGAGGTAAAATAGTGTAATGCTTTTTTTTATAGTATGAACTTGAAGTGGGGTCTAGAAACCACATCCATTTTGTTTCCACATACTTTTAATCAGTAGGGCACATTCTACTGAGCTTTTGCAAAGGTTATAAAGTACTTTCAATGTTTTGTGAATGTCTATTTTCAGAGATGAGTGATTCAAGGGTGAAATATTGAAATGTCAACGTTAAATCAAGATAACAAAAGGTCATGAGTGAAAGATTGATTATGATTGTGTAGCAATGTTTATTTCAACTGATTGCAAACCAATATTAGAGAAAGGTTATATTTTGATATACTTCTTATATACTTCTCTCTCACTTTCTCTACCCTTCTCTCTTTACCTCTCTCTCTCTCTCTCTCTCTACCTCTCTTCCTCTCCCTCACTCTACATCTCTCTCTCTCTCTCCATCTCTCTCTCTCCATCTCTCTCTCCCCATCTCTCTCTATCTCTCTCTCCATCTCTCTCTCTCTCTCTCTCTACCTCTCTCTACCTCTCTCTCTACATCTCTCTCTCTCTCTCTCTCTCTCTCTCTCTACCTCTCTCTCTCTACATCTCTCTCTCTACCACTCTCTCTCTGCCTCTCTCTCTACCTCTCTCTACCTCTCTCTTTCTCTCTCTCTCTACCCCCTCTCTCTCTCTCTACCTCTCTCTCTACATCTCTGTCTCTCTACCTCTTTCTGTCTACCTCTCTCTCTACCCCCCCCTCTCTCTCTACCTCTCTCTACCTCTATCTAACTGCACTTTCTTTCTCTTTCTCACATCTTCATTTCTATCTCTTTCTCACATCTTCATTTCTATCTCTATATGAAGAGTGAAACCCATTCCCCATTGGAACAGGGTGGTTTTCTGTATGTTGCCCTTGGAAACCGTCCATGTCAATAATAAATAATGTGTTCATATCTTCATAAGAAAGTCACAAAAAGCTCACATGCTACGCCACTATTCCAACATGTTAAGCCTCTTAATAACATCTACAGTCAAGATTTTTAATATCATGTTTAACGGTAATGGTAGTACACTTTTGTAAACCTATGAATGTAGACATCTTTGATTAGAACTAATTTCCAATTCTCAATTGTCTTGTAATACTGTGCTAAAATATAGAATATTTGTTTGAAGACAGGGGGGTGGAGTGAAAATAATAGTGAGAGAATAGTAAAATGATAAATAGAAAGGATATATGAGAAATTTAATCATATTCAGAATGCAGAGTAGGCTGTCTTTGCCTGGAGCTACATGTACATGTAGGCTGTCTGTCTTTGCCCGGAGTCACAGCTGTGGTAGCTGCGGCTGATGGATATCATTCAAATAGATAGATAGAGCATATGATTAAAGGGGTAGTGAGAGAAAGAGAGAGAGAGAGAGAGAGAGAGAGAGAGAGAGCAAGAGAGAGAGAGAGAGAGAGAGAGGGGGAGGGAGAAAGAGAGAAAGGGTGAAAGTGAGATATAGAAAGAGAATAAGAGAGAAAAGGTGAAAGAGAGAGAAAGAACGAGAGCTGGAATTTAGGAAGACGGTAGAGTAATAGAGAAAAAGAAAGAAAAAGAGGTGGAATTAAGAAGAGGGGAGAGTAATAGAGAGAAAAGAAGAGAGAGCAATATAGAAAAAGAAAGAAAGAGAGAGAGAAAGAAAAGGTCAAAGAGAGAGAAAGAAATAGAGGTGGAATTTGGAAGAAGGGAGTGATATAGAAAAAGAAAGTCTAAGGGAAGGAGAGAGAGAAATGGGTTAGATGGAATTTGAATATTACGATGGGAGTAATAGGAAAAGAAATAGGTAAAAGAGAGAGAAGAACGGAGAGAGAGAGAGAGGGACAGAGAGAAAATAAAAGAGGGATGGAATCCAAATAGAATAGAATAGAGTTTATAGATTTGGCCATGAGGAATGATTGCATACACAGTTGTCTGTAGGGCTATGGAATAAGTGAAATTGAATCATATTCTTGAGTGGTTAGTAACAAATAGAATAGTGTTTAATTTCCAGATTGGAAAGGTCATGGTAGGGCTGTTCACACTATACCAAAACTAAGTTTAATCCTACGTTCAGAGTACCAGCGTTCATCTTTTTGGCTTCAGGAGTCTTGTCTAGCTTTTCCATTAAATTCATTGAATTATTTCTAATCTGAACGTTGTATAAAGGAGCGTTCTGTAGCAAAATGCATGTATGAAACATCGTATCGAAAGAAAACTTGATAAAGAACGTTGTATCTTAATATACAAAATCGTATAACTGGGTGGAGCCTATAAATCAGGAGCGTGCACGGATGATTGGCAAGCTGTCATGTCGATTGACCTCATCAAAATTGTTTCTTTATGCAGCGCTTCTTAATACAACGTTTCTTTATCGATGTTGTTTTTTGTACTACAATGTGGTTTTTTAGTCTGTACGATACTATAATTGTATGAAGATTATTCATACAACATTTTTTTTGTTTAGTCTGAACAAGTTATTACCGTAGGCATTTACACCGGGAAAAAAAACCCAAAACATTTGAAAAGCCTTTAAACAATTATCATTTACACTACTGGAAAAACCAGTATAACTATTGGCGTAAACTTGCTATTCTTGCCATTTGGTGAGTAGTGTGTACAAGCGTAACCCATTGCTGTTCTGCATGCAAAAGTGCAGAAGTGAGGAGAGTTACGTGAGCAAAAACTAGACTAATTCCCTGCTGTCTTCAAAGCATGCATTTAGACTACAAAAGCTTTGCCGATTTGGATAGGAGGTTGAAGAAACATGCTCTATAGATGGGTTTTCTGATTACCTTTTTTGTCCGATATCGCTTATCGCCTATCTCATCAGGTGTTGGATAATTTTACCATTTGCAGTATCGTATTCCATGTATCTTTAAAATGTGCTTGTAAAATGTGAACAATTCAGCCATTGGCTGCTAATCACATTTTGTATTATATACCCCTCAAAATATAAATATTACTTCCAAACAAAAGTCTGGAATGTGAGGAAAATAGGATTTCTTTTTAAAATATAGAAAACTGTAAATACTTTCATGGTAGATTTGAGTGATTTGATAACTACCGGTAATGTCTTAATAGACCATTCTATTGTTTTATTCTTTGTAGTATAAGAGCTTTAGAGGGCCTTCAAAAGGATATTTTTAGGAATGTGAGTTATCTACATTTTTTTTTGTATTATAAGAAACATTAAACCATTGGCCTTGTATCAAAGGGGATAAGATTGTTGTTTGAACATACATGATATGCATTTGGGCATGTCTATGTATATGCACATATTTCTGCACACCTTTCTGCACACAATTAACTTGTAACCACAACAGAAGGTAAATGGCAATAATCTTGTATCATTTAAAATTCGTCCCATGCAATATAGTACATGTATATGTAGTTGTAGAAAGGGAACATCACTCTATAACATTTGTCACATATTTTGTATGGTTGTATATCATTTCAATTCAATTCAATTCACTTTATTTAGATTCCATCTTTGTGTAAAACTTTTGTCAAAATACATGTACATCAATTATAACCATGCAATATCATATATGAATACATTTAAATGACATAAAAGTAATACGTATGACAGAACTAAATTGGGCACAGATGTAAAATCAACAAGGTTTTGTCAAGACAGCTTCCCTGATAAAATATGATTTTGTAAACATTATATTTTTTCATTTGCAATGCAAAATGTTTGAACTAGATTGAACTGAAGATTTAATGGAATAAATAAGTGCTGCCATCCCATTTTCCCTTCCAGCCAGTCTTTTTGACAAAGCTACAGTTAGTTTCTTTTGGTTTGATTACATTTAATGTCATCTGCCCTTCTCTGTATATATTTGACATGAATAACTGCGGCAGTATCACTACCGCAAGCTATGTACATGAAGGTCACTATGACCATGAACATAGAATTTTCTGTATTAAACATCCCTACTGCATTCAAGAACCTTTTACACGGTGTAGACTAAGATGATATAAATAGATTGAGAAGCCTTCTGGTCTTTTGGAGACCTTTGTGTTTGAATTGCAAATGAAATGCAGTTATCACACTTCATTTCAGCCCTAGTCGCTCATTCCACATCCTCGCATTCAACATTGACAAACAGCATGCAAGGGCTGTTCATTTAAAGAGCTCCACTATCCAATGTGACGTGGAAATGGAAGTATTATTCATGTTGCTTTATTTATTAAGAAAGTACATCCCTGGTGATAGTTGAAGAAGAATTGTTCAATATGTAGTCACAAAAAGATTAAAGGTTTTTTTAGACAAGAGGAATAATAATTATGTTCATATTGCAGAATAAATAACGTATGCTCTGTTGAGAGCAAGAAGGGCCATCACTCTTTCTTAAAGTATATGAGTTAATGCCCTTCTGGCTCCAAACAGATGATTTTATCATTAAAAAAAAGTCACAAGGGTCCTTTTAAAAGGAATTCAATACGATTCAATAAAATAAAATTCAATACGATTTGATAATTGACCGCCCTTAACCTTGCATTTGTCACATTATGGACTGAATTCTCATCATGTACATGTACATGCATGTAGCCTACAGCGTATTTCCAAAAGTAAAAAAAGTACCCTAAAAGACTTAAACATTGTCAATCCCTAAATTCAGTCATGTGACAATGATGTAAGTCACATGGTCAATCACCTGACTGGATGTGACAATGATCACATGATCAATCTGCCTTATATTATGTTGAACTTCTCACACACATTCAGCATGGTTCCCGGGAAGTAAAGGTATCGTGTACCCCGAATAGACCTACAAACTAAACACTAACCAAATTTAATAATAATAATAATAATAATAGTGGGTTCTTGTATTGCGCTCATATCTGTCAGACCTGACACTCCTGGCACTCCGCAATTATTACCCTGGCTTTAGCATGGCTGCCATTAGCAGCGCTCTAGCATGTGTTAACCGGTCTGTTTCTACAGAATGCAGTTATCAGATTTTAGCTGACTTTAGCGGATTAACTGGACGGTTCGAAAATGGGCAATGCGCGCAGTAATGCATTGTGTTATGTGACATAAACACTAGATACGTTTCTACAAAACTGAGAGGACAAGTGTGCCCAGAAAAGTACACCTCTTGTAACAGGTACGCTTTGGTAATAGCATTATTGTATAACTAATCAAATCATGGTGTGTTTAGACAGCACCGCGTACCTGGAAAAATGTGGTAAGGTACTATGCAAAGTCGTTTATCAAGTAAAGGTAATCAAACTAATATGGATGCTTCCATTCCCAGGTGTGTGTGGTGATGAGGTATTTCATTCACCTGCTATTGTCCTGCGTACTACAATTGTCAGAACACAAATTAAATAAATAAGTTGGTATTCTTCTGCGGTGATGGTTTGGCATAAATGAATAGTTTTGTAAACTGCCATATTTCAGTACTATTAAATAAATGATTTAGAATTGTTCCCCTGTTATATATTTTTCACAAAAATATAATTGTTACCTTCTCAGCTATGAATTTCCATCAAGTAAATATTACATGTACAACTTCATCTTGTACGTCACAATATCAAGAAAATTGGTGCGCCCTTGTCATGCTAAAAGGCATCGCATCATGCCAAGAATATCTTCATTTATATCTTGTGTATTTTCTTAAGGAATATTGTATGTCAAAAGGCAAGGCAGAAATACATCTTATCTCTCAGAATTCCTACACTTATTGTTTCCTTTAACAGTATTTGAAATCCTGTAGCAAGGTGCCAACTGACTCCCCTGTGATAGCCATCGATCTACTGTGTTAATGCCCTCAGCAATAATGCACTATATGACCTGTCTTCTCTTCTTCATGTTTCTCTTCGTTTTAAAACCTGATTTTTTTTTGTGCAGTTCTCCTTAGTTCCCTCCTGACCCTCAATCTTCTTCAAATTTTGAGGGCTTTTAAACTATGTACGCCTACATGTAGGTGTGCGTTATATATGTATGTTTGTTTATTTCCAAGGTATTCCGGCAAGCTATTCCATCAAACAGTGGTTGCATATATGAAAATGACCTTTCCTTATAATAAAATAAAGTAGTATTGCTTTAGTAATTTAAAAAGTTGAGATATTTGACGAAAGTCATACTGCTGATTAACTACATGTAGATGACACACGTTATATGACTTAATTGACCCACTTCATTTCAGCCTTCATAACAAGTGGAAATGTCAAAGCTCTTATATGACACACACGTAATGTCCTTGATGTATTTATCATGGAATAGATATACTAAAGGCTTTAAGATTAATACCTGTTCCCAGTGCAAGACTAATCTATATTGGTGTTAAAAGACTTGTCTGGGAGCTAGTCAAGACCAGCAATGGACAAGTTTTGCGCTCTGCAATGTAATTCTTTCGTCACTTGGTGCTTACTGTTTTGTGCCGATCAGCACAAGTGGCAAACGATTGACTGTGCCAATTGGCACTGATGGCAAACAAAAGGTTAATGCTTCTTATGAGCTGCATTTACACTCCAACCAAAATTCATCAATTTTTCTCACATTCCGTTGTTTCACCAGTAGTTGCATACATGTAGCTTCTACCAGCAAATGCGACAACAAATCTGATTAAAACAATTTGCATCTGGAATGTGGTTTTTTTAAACGCCTGCCAAGGTTTTCACTGATTTTGTGCAGTGCAAAAGCAAACTTTGCATCCGTGCTAACGCATGCAGAGCATCAACAAGTCGCGCGTGTGCACTACTCACCCCAAAACAGTATGAGCAAACATTGTTGTTTTTATGCGTTTTTTCCAGTAGTGTACCGGTAAACGAAAGTCCAAAAGTTGATGATTTAAAAAAAAATGGTGTTAGGGATGTGTAAATGGGCCTACTGTCACTCTTGTCACTGCATCTTTAGTATTGTCATTCCAAGCTAAGTGCCTAGGTTTGAAACCACTCATCCTGGTAAAGCACTCATAATCCACCTTACCGTTTGGAAGCTACTGCCATGAGCTGTGTGACTAGTCTGCAGACACTGCAGGTGCAGACTCTAATTTGACACATAACCACAAATCCTCATTGCCTTGAGTCAAACCTAGCCCTGTTAGGCTAGTCTAGTGCCATGAGCTGTTCTGTAGGTGTAGACACTAATTTGACACATAACCACAATCCCCAATGCCTTGAGTCAAACCTATCCCTGTTAGGCTAGTCTAGTGCCATGAGCTGTTCTGTAGGTGTAGACACTAATTTGACACATAACCACAATCCCCAATGCCTTGAGTCAAACCTATCCCTGTTAGGCTAGTCTAGTGCCATGAGCTGTTCTGCAGGTGCAGACTCTAATTTGACACATAACCACAATCCCCATTGCCTTGAGTCAAACCTAGCCCTGTTAGGCTAGTCTAGTGCCATGAGCTGTTCGATTAATCTGCAGGTGCAGACTCTAATTTGACATATAGCCACAATCCCTAAAGCCCTGAGCTGAGGCTAGCCCTGTTGGTCTCTTGGGCATCCTATATAGCCGATAAGCCTTTTGCTCGCCAGCCACTGAATTCTTCATCATTAAATAAAAGTTTAGCTTTTAAAAATCCAATTTATCCAAATCTATATATCAAAAAAAGTAAATCTAATTTTAAAGGAATAAAAATCCTGAGAGAAGAGGCGTAAATATTCACTTCTGAATGAAAAACGCATATAAATTAAAACAACAACAACAACAATGACAGTTTCAAATCTGGAGCAGCTAAAGAAGAACCTATGGTGTTCAGTAGACCATGCAGTTTACATGTAGTCTGAAAGCGCAGACACTCTGTTACAACTGACAAGGGTGCATGTATGTACCTGCACATTGTGTGAATGTCATAAGAGTGCTTCATGTTCTTTTTAATTAATCAATTAATCAATTCATTTAGTGAAACATATTTATACTGGATAAAAACAATTCAAATAGAACAAACAAATACAGAAATTTGTAAACGAACATTACAATGCGACACAAAAATTACAATAGCATATTGAAAGTGAAATGAAAATAACATACCCCGGTACAAGGAAAAAGCATTCAAAAACATACAAAGCACTTTATATGTGTAATATGATAAGGAAGCCACAGACTCGGGGCAAACTAGAAGAAGAAGGAGAGGAGAAGAAGTTTCTTGTTTAAAGGCATCATTACAATCAACATAATCAGCAAGATATGAACTACCTGGGTGGAGAGAAGCCATATAGATAAAATGCTTGCGTAAGGATATAAGGACATGTGAAACAAGAATGTTGGACTAGAAAAATAGAAATATTTAAAACACATGGATTGATCATTTCAAAAACCATTGCTCTATTTAATATACAAATCGTCCCTATTTTCACGAAGTGACGGTAGTGAATGAAAATCACATACAATTTGCCTGCGGATTTTCCTCACTAACGTCAATTCGTGAAAATAGGAACGAAATAAATCACATCAGCAGTTAGGGCATTTGTAAGAATTATTCATACAAGGTATTGAGGGTGGGTAATTTTCCTAATGCCCGGACAAATTGATGTGTATTATTTGTTTTGTAAGATGCTGTTTTATTTGTTTTATTCAATGATGTTTTATAACATGATTTTACTATTAAATGACCGGTCGTAAGTATTTACTAATGACCGGTCATTAGTGAAATTACTTGTTAGGAAAAATAAATGCCTGGCCATGTGTATGTTCTCAACCAATCATTTCATTACGATCCGCTTCATCATTTTTCCTATAACAGCTGTTATCTTATAGGCCTCATTCATTCATAGCATGAATCATCTTTATCGATATAACTGAAGGAAAACAGTCGCAAGTTTATTACTCGTTCAAATGGAGCATTAAACATTACAATGTTTCTAATGTGACATGCACTGCAACCATTTACCTCATGATTTATAGGGCAGAGAACTAGAGAGCTCATGGAGTCTAGTTCAGCTGAAATGAAGTCGTAAACCACAGTCATTTATTTGGACAATGTATACATGAATGGCAACTGCTTGACTCGAAGGACGAAGGTCCTATGGGTATTTACTGAGCTCTTTGTTATAAGAATCAGAAATGTGAATCATGTTACAAATGTACGTCATTGTAAAAGAAAAAAAAAAAAATGTCATTATATTTCTGAAGAAGGCTTAAGACCGTATGAAACCTTGAGGTGTGCGTAAGATTAAATTACTTTTCATATTTTATTGCTTTTATTCTCTACTTGTGGAAAAAGGTGAGGGTATTATGATTCCAATGATACTAATATTATGGGTTTAACTAGCACTTGTACATGTATCAATGATGTCTATAATCACCTTACAGATTATTATTATCACAGTCATCGGAATCAGGCTGGCCCGTACACAGTGTATGCACTTTTTACAAATGCTCACAATGCTGAGCAAACTGCAACAACTTTTTTAATTGTTAAAAATTTATATTTGATTGATCATTCATAATCACATTTTTACAAACGATCATAGGAGTAATTTCAGTTAAAAAAAAAAAAAAAAAAAAAAAAACAGCAGCTACTAACCATAAGATGCAACAATAAAAAGCTTGGGGGGCTCGGGGAAACAGGCTCCTGCAGTCCCAGCAAAACAGCACGATCACACAAAACTGCAACAACTTTAAATTCTACCAGGTAACCATTCAACGCCTGGGTGGAGAAAAACAATATAGATAAAATGCCTTGCGTAAGGACATAATTGATATAATCCCATTCAGTCTTTTGGCAAGGCATTAATCCACATATGTCACTCCATACCCAGGAGAGAAAAGGGGACCTGGTAGGATGACAAAAGCCTTTGTGTATATGCTCTCATGGTGACCATATGGTAGGAATACACCCCAGGGAGTGGAGATGGTGCACATTGTGCGCGATTAAATCCAATGACCGGGGTAATGATATCCATAAATCGCTTAGAGATGGTATTACGTAGAAAGCTCACGGTGACCATATGGTAGGAATACTCCCCAGGGTGTGGAGATGGTGCACATTGTGCGTGATTGAATCTGATGACTTGGACAATAACATCTGTAAAGCGCTTTGAGACGGTAGTACACATTCAGCGCTATATAAATCCAGATTATTATTAGACTTGCCATGGTTGAGGTACCCTTTAATGAGTTTGTGTTGAGAGTACCATCAAGTGCATAGCTGGAGGATAAGTCCCATGTATTATGGATGATGTCCTGTTGCATGGCTTCTGCGTGTACTGTCTTAAAGCTGACTTAGCAAGCACGCAGTGAAAGGGATTTCTATGGAAGAATTTGTTAGTCTTAAAGCTAATTATCAAGCATCCAGTGAAATTAAATTTCATTGAGGATGGGGGGGGGGGGGAATTATAACACAATTCGTAATGTAATGGAACTAAATGTATACTAAGGGCCTCAATCAGATTATTTCATTCACCTTTAAACTAATAATTGTATTTCAGTAGAATGCAAGTTGCATATCATACATGTTGTTAGGTGGGGCAAGGCATAATGTTTGACCTACCTAGCAACATCTCATGTAATTCTGACTATCGAGATATGTTTAGTAGTAATAGTTGAATGAAATTGTTCTTTTGAAATTGATTTGCAGAGGTATATAAGTATAAATTTAGTTACATTATGAATATGGCCTATTGCAAGTATAGTATGCAGTCAGGTATACTACACATATACATGAACCATAACTAATAATAATAATAATAATACATTTTTATATAGCGCTTAATACAAATATCTCTAAGCCCTTTACAAAATATACTATTACCCCGGTCATTGGATTCAGTGCTTGCCCGCACACACTGTGTGCACAATCTCCACTCCCTGGGGAGCATTGGGTTTAGAATCTAGGAACTGTTCATATCTACTATAGATATGCTACAACTCTATGAGGATTCACACCTACACAGACATGTTTGTATTCACACTCAATCTTGCACTACTATTCTGTCAGCCCCCCTCCCAAACCTCTATATTGTCATTTCCTCTTTCCCTCCCTCCTCTCTCTCCCCCTTTCTTTATCTTTCTCCCTCTCTCTCCCCCTCTCTCTCCCCCTCTCTCTCCCCCTCTCTCTCCCCCTCTCTCTCCCTCTCTCTCTCCCCCTCTCTCTCCCTCTCTCTCCCTCTCTCCCCTCTCTCTCTCCCCTTTCTCCATCTCTCTCCCCATCTCTCCCCCTCTCTCTCCCCTCTCTCTGCCTCTCTCCCTCCCTCCCCCTCTCTCTCCCTCTCTCTCCCTCCCTCTCTCTCCCCTCTCTCTCCCCTCTCTCCCCCTCTCTCTCTCCATCTCTCCCCTCTCTCTATCTCTTTCTTTCTTTCTCTCTCTCTCTCTCTCACTGTTTGTCTTTTGTCTATATTGTCATTGAAAGAGGATAGGGGGAACTATAGAGAAGTACATTTCAATACACAAGAGGAAGAAAGGGAGAAAAGAGAGAGGGAGAGTGGTGGCTGGGGACCATTAAGGGAAAAAAGAGGAGAGAGAGAAAGAAGTCAATTTTGGAGATAAGGGAGAGTATAGCCATGGGTTTTCAAAAGATGCTTTTGAGAACCCCAAAATAGAAGCTACCTGCATTAGAATTCTGTAGAGACTTTAGACTTGAAATCACTTGATGCGTGCGTGTGTGTGTTCTGTGAGTACACTGTAGGAGTGTGTTTGTTCACAGATAAGATCCTAACATATATTCTACTTACTAGTTTTTCTTTGACTCCAAATACATAATGTGTCTGGTAAAACCAATTTTTTTTCCTTTCTTTCTCAGATGTCTAGGGTAAATAATGATGTTAAATTCTGATGGCTAACCTAGAACGACAAGTCATATTATGTCAATTCAAATCCTCTGACAGAATAGTATTAACAAGGCTCTCTCAATAGGGCTTCAGAAGCCATTGATTTGATTGAATTTAAAAGGGCAATTATCTGACCTTTATAGACAGACTAGTATAGAAGAAAGCAGGAAAATCAGAGAAGCACACTCTGGTGACAATATGGACTAAATAGAACCAAAAAATAAGAAAGTTTTGGATTCTTGAAAGTTGTAATCACTGCAGTCTACACATAAGGGAACTTTCAATTGGCTGTATCAGTGATATGTCTGTGATGAAGTGCCGGACAACTTCTCATTTGTTTTAACACACACAATGACTTGAATGTCATTTAAAAAGAAAATGTATGATTTATGGGGGTCTTTTTTGCATATAATAATATGTTATCTATAATATATTTTGAGCAGTGCCCCTTGGGAGAAGGCACTTCTAAAGAGATAAAAAATCAATGGTATTTTTGTACTAGACACACAGGAGAGTTATCTGCATCTATGTCACAATCCACTCACCAAATTGCCAATTCGACTTTCGCATAGACTTAGTGATCTCCTATAAATAGTAAAATACTGTTAAGAAAATCAATCTTTTAGAGTGTAAATGAATAATTTATATATTACTGCGTAATGTTGTGTGAAAATTATAGTTGACGATAAATTTGTTTGTTCTTTATGTTGTATAGCTCCCTTTCAAGACTAATATTACTTAAGCTTTAAAAAAATGTTTCTTGACTACAATCGACTGATTTGCTATTCCTGTTTGGAAATTCAGAACTGCATATTCTGACATTTTCATGGTCCCAGCTTCCATGGATAGCCTTGGGCGCTATTTGAAATTTACTGGGAGCAATTCAATTCCTCAAAAACAAAAGTGTTTTAGGGGGTAAATTTTATAATGCTTATAATACATCCACATTTCAAAGAATTATTATCCATCCAATTTTCTAAATTTCCCAAAACTTTGCATTACCTTTTAACAATTTATTTGTTTGTTCTTTCTTTTCTTTTGGTGCAGGAAATGACGCAGCCTAGAATGTACCAAGAAGCAGGGGAAGCAAGGCCCACTTTATCAAGCAGCGAATTCCTAGAATTATTCAAAGAAATGTCAACAAGACCTGAAATCTACTTCTTACTGGTCAGGTAAGTTACATAGAATGGTGAGGAGAGAGACCTGGAATAGAGAGAGAGACAGAGATAGAGAGAGAGACAGATAGAAACAGAGAGAGAGACAGACAGACAGACATAGAGAGAGAGAGAGATACAGACAGACAGACAGACAAACAGAGAGAGAGAGAGAGATACAGACAGACATACAGAGAGTGAGTGAGAGAGAGAGAGAGAGAGAGAGAGACAGACAGACAGACAAACAGAGAGAAAGAGAGAGAGAGACAGACAGACAGAGATACAGACAGACAGACAGAGAGACAGACAGACAAACAGAGAGAGAGCAAGATACAGACAGACAGACAGACAGACAGAGAGAGAGAAAGACAGAGAAGAGAGAGGAATGAAAACAGAGGGAGAGGTCTTGAATAAAATACATTAAAATACATTATTTGCAGCTGAGACATCAGGAATAAAGGAATACACATGAGTGATGGTCACTATGAGATTTACTGTTTACCTATAGAATGCCAGATTACGCTTTTTGAAGGTTGGTTTTAGACATTATATCTTTACACAAATTACGTTTAGGTAATTGTTACGCTTCAAAGTAGTCATAGCTGCCAACTAATCCTATTTTAGAGGAATGATTCCCACTGTTTGTTCTTCCAAGCTATTGTTTTGAACCCTAGATTCCTATTATTTTCTGAAATATACCGTATGAAAAGTATACAAAATAGACTGTATTCCTCATTTTGACTTGAGAGATTCCTAAATTGTGCTGTGAAAGTTGACAGGTATGAGTAATTGATATGTTGTATTAATTATTTTGCAGGTATTCATGACCCTGGATACGCAGGGGTTTATGTTATCCTTTATTTTCATACTCCTCATAACCGTTTACCTATTAAGTTTTTTGAGGTAGATTTGATCCATTCTCTCTAGACACATATAATTTGTTTAGGTGAGTGGTATTCATTAAGACTGGTTTACTAACATATTCAAAATGAATGCATACTATAAAACAAAGGTTGTTATTGACAACCTGAAGTCTTGCCCGAGGCTTGCACAAGTATGCAGACTGGATTCTGAGTATTGTAGTTAATCATTAAAGGGATCCGGTAACTTTGTCTCAGATTCTGAAACAAAAGTCTGGATTTAGCTCATGATGCAATGATAATTCGAAACCTTTAGGTCAGTCAGGAACCCCATGACTTTTACAAGCCGATCGCTTGTCTGATTATCAAGATATTTATGATTGGAATTACAAATTTTGAAAACCGTTCGCCTGACGGTTTTCATTACACTACAGTCTATTGGGGAAAAGGAGTATGGTAAAACCGGTCACTCAAAGATTTTTACTTTTTTGAGGCACTTCTTGATCATTTTGAAGCGCAATTTTTTTTAGGGCTTCAATATTACACCATATCACAGACACTGATAACGCGTAGGGCCGTGTATCTCAGATTTAACATTGTTAAACAATCCCTTTAACAACTTGTCACTAGGTCCCAGGAAAGAAACATCATTAAATATGAATACCGGTATGTTGGTAAACTGATCTATTTATATGTTGTATGAATTTATTTTGCAGGTATTCAAGTAGTGAGTTCATGACCTTGGATGACCTCATGATATTCTTAGAAGCAGAACAAGGAGTAAGTTAACTTGTCGACTACTGAATACTTTTATTCCCATATACTTTACACAGGACCCACTTGGTTCCTGTATCCAATGGGTTAAACTTGATTAATCTTAGGTAGCTTAGCAAAATGTAGTGGCACAGAAAGATCATCAGGAACACAAAGTGCATAATTGTAGAAAATCATAATCTTTTATCACAGATAGGTAGAACCACATGATTTGGATATGGAGCTGGTAAATGCATACCATGTATATACCATCTTGATGAGGCTTAACTTTCATTGAGATATGTGTCAAAAGAAATGTTAATTAACAGACGTCGTTAAACTATTATCCATCTTGTGTTCTGGACGTGTCTTTTCGTGCTACTACCTGTACATTATTGGGATTATTAGAAATGAAAGATTTATCATGATGATGATGATGATGATGATGATTATGATGATGATGATGATGATATTGATAATGCCAATGATGATTAAGATGATAATTGTAATATTGATGATAAACGATGACTTTGATGATGGTGATGCATGACAATGAAGAATGCAGAAATGATTCATGTTTATGATGGTGATGAAATCATAGATGGGAATTTTTTTGTATAAGAATGTCTAAGAGTTAGTTGAAAGAGGATTTTGTCTTGAGTTGTACATTGCTTGGTTTGATATTTCACACTGGCAAACATGTCTAGAAACATTTACAAACGTGCTTTAATTATGGTCAATTTTAGAGACAGAACACTTTTAATTGTACCTTTAAAAACAGATGAGATTGAATTTAAGCCCAGGGAAAGCTTTGTATGTTAAATATTCGGCCAGAAACGCTAGTGTGTCAGTCAACGTTACCGCTGAAAGACTCATCTTTCAAACAGCTGCAAGCCAACCTGAACCCTTAGGCATTCTACAATCTAACATATCAACTAGAGAGAAATAAAACCATTACAATCTAAAATATCAACTAGAAAGAGAATAAATTCATTACAATAAAGAATAAACCCATTAGGATCAAACATATATCAACTAGAAAGAAAATATATCCTTTATAATCAACAATAAACCCATTACAATCAAACATATTGACTAGAAAGAAAATTAATCCATTATAATCAGCAATAAACCCATTACAATCAAACATATTGACTAGAAAGAAAATAAATCCATTGTAATGAACAATAAACCCATTACAATCTAACATATCAACTAGAAAGAAAATAAATCCATTATTATAATCACCTATATACCTATTACAATAGAGCATATCAACTAGAAAAATAATAAATCCATTATAATGAAAATAAACCCATTACAATCTGAGAAGCTAATTTATTAGCAAGAGAAAGAAAATACACCCACTATAATTGCTAACATAACTTAAAGTAATAATTCTTTCATGGTCTAAAGCTAACTTGTCAAATTCAAATTAAATTTATACATGTAAGTAAATCAACAATTTCAGATTGATGAAGCACAGCAAATGTATTTTTTCCGCCTAGTGTTACATTGCTACAATATTTTGAAATGTAATTTATTTGCTTTTCTCAGAGGGTGTCCCTTATAAGTTGTTGCTCAGAGCCATCCCTATACATGATGTATGGTTTGTGTAAGTTAGACCACAGCGCATGTTGCTTTGTAAGGCAAGCACACAACAGAGAATGTGCGCCAGAATGTGTCTAGCTGAAGCCAAGATAGCCAATCTACATGTATGTGGATAATAGACCAATTTCGTAATGTAATCAACTTTAGTGAATAAATCTTTGTCAAGTGCCATGTTACAAAATTGCCATTTACTGTAAAAGTAGAAATACTTGTGGTACATTAATTTTCGCAGATTTCGCGCTAAGATCAGCAAGCAGGAATTTTAGAGCTCGCGAAAATATAAGAATGACTTCTTATGCGTGTTTTGAACGGGCTGAAATGCGTGCAGTGTGAATTTAAGAACCAGCGAGTATGTTTTGGGGTCGCTCAGCACGAAAAAATTAATCACATGAAAATAACAGCGTTTACAGTACCTTTTACAAATAATTTCAATAGTCAGAATGCAAGTTACATAATTGTTGCTAGGTAGGACAAGCATTATGGCTTGTCATACCTAGCAACACAACCTTTTGATTTATTAATGAAAATGGCCTATTGGATCTGTTTCAGCTTATGGAAAACTGAAAAATTATTTTTAGTTCATGCCCATTTTTTCTCACAAAGGGACTGTACTATGAACGCTTATTGTTAAACACATGTAATTATTGTCTGTCATGAGAGCTTGTTCACACTGGAGGGAATGGATACAAAACTTGTATAAATTAAGAAACGTTGTCTAAATAATTATCATAGTGAAAGTGACGTACGCACTATGTAACAAAATGGTATGAAGGTGTTAAATAGGTGTGTTGACATGACGGCTGCCCAATCAACATTGCGTGTTAACGATAACCACTGCCCAGTTATACAATTTTTGTATGATACATCGTTCTTGCTTGAGTTTTCATTCAAAACGATGCTAATTCCTGTATTTGGTTACAAGACATTTTGTTAGACGATGTTTCTTTATGCAATGTTCAGACTTGAAAATGTTAATTAATTTACTTATATACCTTTTGATATAGATATGTGTAATTCCGTAAATTAGAGACCCACTTTGTGATATTTTTGGTGTCCCACTTACATATTAGAAACCCACACGTATTTGTGGCTCTGAGTAAAGACTTAAATAGTGGAGTGAGATTGTTAAAGGTAAAGACCAGTAATGGTCATGCGATTGCATTGTGAAAGAAACGTTGTGGAATCGATCAGAAAAGGTCGATCATCTAGCATCTAGCATCTGCAAGGTTCTGGAATCATCAAAATGATAAGAAATTTGGCTCATTCTTCGTAAAGTTACAAGCACTATACACAGAAAGATGTATATGGGACTACCCTATCTCTCTCACCAGACCATGAGAGAAATAAATTTACCAAATATATGAATTAGTAGGCGGTTTCCCGGCAAATTTTTTATCATCATGTATTAGTCAAAACATATTCTTTCACATGATTGGTAATGAGAGCTTCCATTTCATTTTTTGAAATTGGGGCGTTGCCAATACTGGTCTTTACCTTTAAGGGATTTCCAAGCATAATATTACATCCTCATACCTAGAATCACTTAACAATCTCACTCCCCTATTTAAGTCTTTTCTCAGAGCCACAATTACGTGTGGGTTCTTTTTGTAAGTGGGACACCAAAAATGTCACTAAGTGGGTCCCTAATTTATGGATTTACCCATATGTGAGTGTCGTATAGCGATTGACTGGATGCTAGTCTGGGGGCAGGGTGGGAGGATGTGAGGGTTTGTTTGGCTAACCTTGACCATGTATGCACACAGACACACATGCATGCATATAATGTGATGTGCCCTGCGACAGGTAGACTCAGGTGTAATGATGAATGTCCCCCAGAGGTGTGTGATAGTTTAAAACTACAAACCCTTGTCAGTTGTAATGCATATAGTGGGGGGCCTTGTATGTGTTATCTTGGGTTTTCATGTCAAGTTGATGTAAAAGTTTAATTTCTGGTACCACTGTAAAGGTAATGGTCTATAGATTAATTTTGGTTCAAGTGTCAAGCACACAAGTAAAAAATATTCAAAATGGCCGCTAAAATCCAATATGGCTGCCAATTACTTCTAGACTTTCCTCACAAAATTGGATTACACTATCCATTTGAAGTCATTTAAGTGTTGAAACTGATGTTCTCAAGTCCAGGGAGATAAATTACGGAGGGTAGCTTGTAGGCGCAAATCTTATCAGTCGTTGTGCGTAACAGTGTCTGCATTATGAGACCACAAGAGGCACTGTTCTTTGACACAGCCAGAAGCTTGTAGATCTAGGCTCTGCTCAAGTCCTTTAGATATTGTGGTCAAGTGTCAAATAAGAGTCTTTGCTTGCAGACTAGGCATACATACATAATCTCTGAGCTGAGTAGAGTGACATAGAAAGAGAGAGAAAGGGAGAGGGAAGAAAGAGAGAGTGTTAGGAAAGGGGGGAAAGTGAGAGGGGGGAGGGAGACAGGAGAGGGGGAAGAGGGAGCCAGGAGGGGAGAGAAGGAGAAAGATTGGAGAGATAGGATGGAGGGGGAGAGAAATGGGTGGACAAAAGAGAAAGAGGGGGGGGGGGGTGGTGGCAGATTGGTGAGAGCATGAGCAATAATACCCAAATTCATATGAGATGTAGAGGGCAAACGGTAGTAAAAAGGGGGAAGATACCCCTTATATACCATATATTGTGGTACCGGACGTTAGATTACACGGTTTGCAGTTCAAGCCCTGCTTCGGCACTAATGTCGTTTAGCAAGAAATTAATCTACGTTTGCCTCTCTCCACCCAGGTGAAATAAATGAGTACCCGGTAGGAAGATATTCCTTGAATGCCTTAGCACTGTATTATGGTGCCTCAGCTAGAGCCAGGGTAATAATATTATACTTCGTATTAAGCACAGTAGAGTATATTCATATAGCAGCTGCGCTATATAAAAAATGGACATATTATATATTGAAATACCAGATTGTGGTAAGAGTCTATTTCTTTTTGGTTGAGAGCCTTTAGGACTTAATCCCTAACTCTGAAGGCAGTAGACAGAGCGAGAGATTTGGAGAGTTATACAAAAAGCAAAGGAAAATAGATACAGTTTGAGATAGATCCCAGTCAATTTACCTGCATTCCGCCTTAATGTCAAACGCTCAATTGCTTCTAAATGATCACAACATGCTTGTGAATTATCATAGCCAGGGGGTGATGCATGTTGAAGCTGAGCTTATTGGAATACAGCAATTAGTGTTCATACATAGAATCTGAGGATTATATTGGACTGAGCAATCATAACGGGTTACATCTATGTTACTCTTCTCTTATCTCTCTCTTTCTCTCTCTCTCTCTCTCTCTCTCTCTCTCTCTCTCTCTCACTCTCTCTCTCTCTCATTTTCTCACTCTCATTCTCTCACTCTCATTCATTCACTCTCTCTCTCCCCCCCTCTCTCTCATTCTCTTTCTCTATCTCTCTCCCTTTTTCATTCACCTTTGTTTTCTCAGTTTTATGCCTCCGCCACCAAAAGTGGTGCCGTATGTGTAGATATTTTGTGAATTACCAATGTGATCGGCAGTGACAAGCCCCGCCCAAGTTGGCCATCCACCTGAAAATGTGTCACCCCCTGTTTATATAAACATGCGTGTTGTGTTAGGGCTAATTGCATTAGACAATGCCACGCTTTCTACTTTCAACCTGAAAGATACCTATGTACAACTTTACAAAAGTGGACAAATTTGGCATCCATTTAAGTCCAAAACATGAATCTTCACTTATAACAGAGGTATTGTGTTACAGGAAGATACATTTGGGGAAATATGGTTTTGTTAAGTGGAGAGTGTTTTTAAAAAGCCTATACCTAATTGTGCGCCTTGTACGCTCGGTATGTATAGAGCATGTCAGTTTACTTATTGTAATGAAAATGCCAGAAATATTTTGTTACCGCAATAAAAGGAATTCAAACCAAAGGATGAAGTATAGAAAGACTACCTGTCTATGAACACCAAATTAATTGTTCCCCTGGATAGTGATTTCCCAAAGAAACATGTACAAAAGGAACCTGTATATGTCTGCCTAAAAAGAGGAGTCTTTATCTAGACAGGTTCCACTCTAAAATATGTAATTGATCTTTATGAGTAGATGCTGAGTATTCAACTGTACTTTTTTAATAGTAGTGTTCATTTTATCACCAGTATATTAAATGTGTATGCTAGGTTTAAATGACAGCCATTATGTAATTTTTATGTTCATGTATTGTAGTACTGTAATGAAGGGTTTGTTTGATTCCTTGAGAAATGTTGTGACAGTTTGGATTTGGAATGAAAAAAAAGGTTGATAAACTGAGCAAGATCATGAAAGTTAAGGTCATGTAACAGTTATTGGAACAGGGAGAAAGCTGGATAGCATGTAACAAATGAGAATACTATACATGAGAAAGAGAGGGTAAGGAGATGAGATGGAGGAAAAGAAGGTAGAAAGAAAAGAAAAGATCATGAAAGGATTTCATATCTAATCTAGATGTACTTATCTCTCTAATCTTCCAGAGAAATTAAGACAGTTGACTTTGTTTTTAAAGACCGTTCAAGGGATACAAGAAAAGTGGTCTTCATAAGCAGGCATTCTTTATTTACAGGTTCCTTTAAAGCCCCACCGCACTAGTTTGGCCAGGAGGGATTAGACCTCCCCGCATGGTCACTGACAGGTGGTTATCTCATCAAATCAGCTCTCAATTAACATGAGAAAAAGAGGATCATGGGGGACCAATGATCACCAATTAGGCATTGTTTGCTATATAGAGGGTGCAAGTCGCTATTAGTAGTGCAGTGGGGCCAATACAATACCAATACAAGTGTAAATGTACATGTAAGTTACTATTCAAGGGAGGGGGGAAATGATGATCATGATCATGAAGGGATTTCATATCTACCCTAGATGTACATCTCTCCTAGATGTACATCTCTCTCTGTCTCTCTCTCTCTCTATCAATATTCTAGAAAAATTGATGCAGCGTAACTTGTCTGTAAAGACATCTCAAGGGAGAACATGTAGCAAAGTGACCTTCAATGGCAGGTGTGGTGTTTATGTACAGGTTGCTTTAGGAAATGTTTCAAAGAGATATCTTGTTCAAGGGAAACACAAAAAATATGGTATCCATAGACAGGTGTTTTGTTTAATACAGGTGGTGACTAAAGCAAGTTGGACTGTTGCCTAGTCACTGTTATTACACTGCCTATATTAGATACAGAGCAACATTAAACAAGACAGAGAGAGAGAGAGAGAGAGAGAATGGATCAAAGAAAATAGAAACAGGTTGTCAGTTTAGTCACTGAAGCAATTCTGACTGTATTTTTAATGAAGTCCATTTAACATTGTATTATTCTATAATACTCCTTAAAAAAACAAAAAAACTTCAAACTGCAAAACATTTGCTTGTGCTCTTCATGTCTCATGGTTTTAGACGTACTGGTTGTAGAACAAATGGCAATGAAACGCATGAAGCTGGGCAGGGATGTAGCAATGAAGAAGGTCAATCTTAGTCTCGTGAGATTAGATAGCGAACAGTTACTATGTCATTACAGTTATCTGGGGATTTCATCTCTAAGTGAACTCAAAATAGTATTCTTATTTCGGCGCAGTACAAATCCGATACCAAGAAGCTGCTACAACCAGCCAGTCTGATTGGTGGGTAGATTGTAACCTGGTGATAGTGCTATTAGAGGTATTGCCTTGCATTGCCTGTCATTCAATCTATCCTACGTTGAATCATTCACACTGCACGCAAAAACCCTGCGTTCTTCTCACATTCCAGCGTAACCTGGTGATAGTGCTATTAGAGGTATTGCCTTGCATTGCCTGTCATTTAATCTATCCTACGTTGAATCATTCACACTGCACGCAAAAACCCTGCGTTCTTCTCACCTCTGGTGTGATTTTGTTTTGTTAAACTTCTGCTGAAACTCAGCTAGGTTTTTGCAGTGTAAATGCTTGCTCTCCAAACACAGTTGAATGATTCCAGTTTCTGCTTACACCACTCTTCTCGCTTCCGACCTGTCCTATGCAGAGGAGTGACAACTCATGCGTTCGCAGTACTCATTGAAAGAAAACAGAATTAGCAAACTCCAACAGTTTTTAATGGGTTTTCCAGTAGTATAAATGGTTCAATTAGTTTTTTCTCTGTAGTGTAAATAGGCCAGATGTAGAGGGTCGATTGCTAGCAGAAACCCACCTGTTGTTACAGTATGCGTTCAGGTAGCATCAGTATTTCTTCTGTTTGGCCCTAGCTGGAAGGCCATTGACTCTGTATATAAGTATGCCCTTCAAGCTCTAAACAGAAGAATTTTGGTTAAGGCCTAGCTCTTTAACTGAAGTAAGATTTAGGATTACACAACTATATGAATATTTCTTATTGTGTAAACGATGATGATAACTCTTCTACTGGGAAGAAAATGTCCACAAAAGCATAATAAAACTAGAGTTGTAATATCACAGATATAATATTTCCAATTCCGTTTAACCGTAAGTAAAATCTGGACGGTTTTCGGTTTAACATTTTTTAATTTTTTTTATATATTTTTTTTAATTTTAGTTTTTTAGATTTGTGTTTTAATTGAAAAATTAAAAGAAATCACAATATTTACAAATAATTTACATAATTGAAAACACAATCACTGAACAAAATGTCGTTTGGCAAGGCAAGTTATCTGCATTGCTCTCTTCACCCAGTTGTTAGGTACGGTAGGATGCAAATGTAATTGTGGATGGACTAGCGACTAGCTGGAATGCTCTCCAGGGAGTCTAGGATGTGCAGAAAAGTAATTGAAAAGGAATTGAATCCAGTAAATGGGGTATTGATGGTACTGTATTAAGCGCTTTGGTCAATTAATGGTCAACTATATAAGAATCCGGTATTATTATTATTATCATTATTATTCTTATTATTATTCTTATTCTTATTTTATTTTTTTCCTTATATCTAGATCTCATTTCAAATGGCAGTGATGCTTTGTGCTTATATTCAAAGTCACGCTGCAATAAGTGCCTTTAAGATTCTAAGTGGATCCCTCCCTATAGAAATGCATGTCCCTCACTTCCTGTGTAAAGGCATCTCTCTCTCTCTCTCTCTTTCTTTCTCTCTCTTTCTCTCTTGCGTCCTTACCTTCCTTTCCTGCTCTTTTCTCTCTCACTTGTTTCCCCTCTCTCTCCCTTCTTTTTATCTCTCTCTCCCTTCTTTCTATCTCTCTCCCTTCTTTCTCTCTCTCTCTCTCCCCCCTCTGTCTCCCTCCCCTTCTCTCTCCCTACCACTCTCTCTCTCTTCCCTCTTTCTTGCTTCCTTTCACTCCTCATTTCATTTCCCCTGCCCATTCTCCCACTCTCTCTCTCTCTCTCTCACATGTCCTTACCCTCTCCCCATCTCTCTTTGTATAGCTCTAACTCTGTTTAGCTTCTTTTCCCTCCTTTCCTTTCCTTTCTCTTTCTTCTCTTTCCTACCCCTTCTCTCTTTCTAATCCTTTTCATCCCCTTTTCTCTTTCTTTGTACCTGCCCCATTCTCCCCTTCTCTATTTCTCTCTGTCGTGATTCCTCCTCCCTGTATCTCTTTCTCTGTTTATTTCTATCTTTGTTCCCCTTCCTTGCCTTCTCACCTTCTCTTTGTCTCTCTCGTTCTTTCTTACTTTAGTGATTTTGACATGCGAATGTTGTTGAATTCACAATCATTGAATGATATCACAAACGTTAACATATACGTTAACAAACGTTAAAATAACACCCCTGCCAAAATATCTGTTTATGCAGTATACCACACACTCTACCTGAATGCAGAAGGAAAGTAATTAAAACATATCACATAGAGTTAACGCATTGACTACTGAATTATCAAGCCCCCATAGGCTTAATACAGGGACTACATGGTTTCAGGAGGTAATGGGTAAATGGCACTATGATTCTATTTGATATGGAAGAAAACACCCAAGAAATAGATACAAGATTGAGTGATGAATAGGGGAGAAGGAGATGAGAGGAAATTAAGAGGAGGTGGACAAAGAAAGATCCTTAGGGGAAATACAGCAAGAAAGAGAACTAGAAAGAGAAGAATTGACGGGCAGATACATGTCAGTGTAGAGAGAAGTCATGAGGGGACAAAGAAAAATGAATGTGTTACGCTGTTAGATTTTTGATGGTACTATCATTTTGAGCAAGATGACTGTTTTTCATCTTGACACTTTCTGTTTCTTTAATCTGCTATATTTCTGTATTTTTATTTTTTTAATTTTTTTCTGAGGGGGAGAGTAATTCTTTGTAATAACAACCATTGTGGAGAGCCTTTACACAGAAATTAATATTTCTTTTGGGCCATCCCTGGGTATTTAGTTGTTCTTTTAAAAATTGTTTCTCATTTGTGTATGTTTTCATTGTCTAGGTATATTATTGTTTGATGTTGTATTCCTGGTAATGAGATAAATAAATTAAGGGACATGCAGGAAGGGGAAAGATACATAGAAAGGAAACAAAAAGAAGAGAGATTTCAAAATAGAAAAAGAGAGGAAGAAAGGTAGGCTAGAAAGATGTGGCAATGCTGAATTATAAATGATGCAAAAAATGATTTATGTAAAAGTGAGAAAGAGAGGGGGGATGATATTGCAAGAAATGTAGAGATGAATTATATAGAGCCTTGTGCCTAGTGGCTACGAAAGTATACTCTCATAGCTCATTTCTAAGATTTCAAGGCAATGCAGTATTAATTCTCTCCCCAGGGAGCCCCTCTTATATTATTTACACCTCCGTTTCTATGGTAACGTTATAAGGAGACTGACGAGTGAGAAATTGCATGAAGATTGACAGAATTGGTTTGAGAGAGCTCGCAGGTGATTAAGAAGGTTCAATCAAAATGGCCACATAGCAAGCACTTCAGTGTCTGCGAGTCCTGACATTTATTAAACATCTTTCCCTCTAGAATTCTAGGAATTACAAGCTCAACAAAAAGAGCAAAAATCATGGAAAATTTGGTGTCCGTTTAAATTGCAGGATACTGGACCATTCATGAATAAGAGTGATTTAATACATAATCACTAAAGTTTCTAAATTGGCAATGCAGTGGAGGCGCGATAGCTCAGTTGGTAGAGCAGTGGTCCCGTAATCCGATGACCCGGGTTCAAAACCAAGGCGATGCGGTTAGTGCTGTAGCCGAACAGCCGAACCGAACGGAAGTTCGCCAAACATGGCACTTCCGAACCGAACCGAACCTAAAGGCCTGGTTCGGCTGTTCGGCAGAAAAATTTAAACGCTAATAAACTTGTCATTTTGTACCTAATTTTCATGTCATGATTGCTCATTTTATATTTACTTTTTTCTCATTTTCCACCTTTGTGATTTATGCCTATCCAGTGGTGGGCGCGACTTTACTGGCGTCATTTAAATCCCAAATCCAGACCTCTGCTACGTCGCGATCGCAAGCCATAAACAAGAATACATGTCCGTGATCAAAAAAAAGTTCAGCTCCAACCCATTCAACAAAAAAAATAATATTATAATTGTACTAATATCGGACAAATTTTACAA
Source organism: Strongylocentrotus droebachiensis (assembly GCA_035222895.1). NCBI lineage: Eukaryota > Metazoa > Echinodermata > Echinoidea > Camarodonta > Strongylocentrotidae > Strongylocentrotus > Strongylocentrotus droebachiensis. The sequence continues at coordinate 233,101 of JAVYIG010001031.1, forward strand.
TATAAATAATGAAATAAATATATATTATAGTATGGTATTTATTTATTCAGGAAAAATAGGGATTTTATATTTTTCCTATTGAAAATAAACACTTATAAAAAAACAATAATCCACGTGCCTGAGTCGCTATTCAAGATGCAGCTTTCATGACTCTAACATAAGACAACAACCGTCTCGGAAAATGATGATGATGATAATAGTGATGATAATGTTGATGATAATGCTGTTGATAATGATGATGGTAATAGTGATGATAATGATGATGATAATGCTGTTGATAATGATGATGATAATAGTGATGATAATGATGATGATAATAGTGATGATAATGATGATGATAATGGTGATGATAATATTGATGATAATGATGATGATAATATTGATGAGGATGATGATGATGATGGTTATGATGATGGTAATGATGATGGTGATGATATTGATGATGCCTAGCAACGGTTCTCTTTAATACAAGTAAAGTAAACGTTTATTTGACTATAGAGTTATACCATCAGAAACTCAAAAACAAGATGGAACCCTGATGAACATGATACAAGTACGAAGTGATAATAGTGGTAATTCAGCCAAAGCTTGTTCACCTGTTGATCGATGGTAATATGATTGCAGGGTCCTCATGGAGAACAGTATGAATATTGATGAGGCTACCCTGGGTAAACAAGACATATTATTATTATTATTATTATTATTACCAGGTAAAAATAAACAAGCAATACTGTTTCTTTTATTATCCAGATGACTGGTGTTACTAAGGAGAAATGTCTCTCTCTCATCCAGCGGTATGAGGTATCTGAAGAGGGGCGCCAAAGAGGATACCTGGGTATTGATGGTATGTATATATAATGCAATGATGTTATTTCTATTAAAGGCCCACTGCACTACTTATAGCTACTTGCGCCCTCTATATCCAATCCAAACCAATCCACAAGATATTTGATATAGCGCCTTTTCCCTGCAGTTACAAAGCACTGCACACACGCTCCACAATGTTTGGGCCACTACAATGCATAATCGGTGACCATTGGTCCCCCATGATCCTCTCTTCCTTATGTTAATTGAGAGCTGAGTTGATGAGATAGCCACCTGTCCAGTGACCTTGCAGGGTGGTTTAATCCCTCCTGTATACTAGTACAGATGGGATTTAAAGTATTTGGTGTCTCCTGTTTCTGGGAGGGTAGAAGCAAACTGAATCACTGAAAAGCTGTGGTGACACATACATGAGCCTACGTAGCTATCTGTAAGGGTAGGGGGGGGGGGGGGGATTACCGTAGCCTAGACTACGTTGACGAACGTTATTAGTTGAAGTACATGCAGCCATGGATAAGTACGTTAAATTACAGTTTACAAAGTACAGTGACCTACATTTAGGTTGAAGTAAGTTGAAGTATGGCCATGGATAAGTATGTTAAAGAACAGTGAACTAGGTTGAAGTAAGTTGAAGTACTGCCGTGGAGACCCATGTTTTCTATGTTACACTACGTTAAACTAAGCTGAAATACGCTCAACGGCGGTGATTATGTTGATTATGGGGTATGCTACATTCGGCTATGGTTGTTACTACGGGTATCTACATTAACTAAATTACTACAACGTTCATAAAAAATGCCACTACCGTGGCTATCTTTTGAACATGCCCAACAAAAAATTTAGTAATGCACAGAGGTTGGTTTGAACCCACGATCTTTAGTTCGACAGGCAGATGCTTAAATACCAATTGAGCAAACCGATCTCTTCTGGGAACATTTGTAAGATTCCCTCTGAGAAATGTGCGATGGCTTAGTGGTAGAGCAATTTGATGCGCTATTGCCCTTTGGTATTACACAAATCTTTATTATGAAGTCCCTTGGAGAGGACTTAAAGCTGTCGGTCCCCTGGTTTCTTACTTTAATACAAGCATTCACTTGCTTTCTTAGCAGTCAGGTAAAAGAAACAAATCAACCAACCCACCCACCACTCACAAGTTTAGGTATACTGCAGGAGCGATTGTTACCTCAGGATATAAAATATTCTAGACATGATTATGAAAAGAGAGTTTCATTTGTTTATAGGTGTCATATTTCATCAGATCATTTTAATTGAATTGAGGTTTATTTTATAATTTCATGCAGCCTCTAGCTGAATTGCAAAATATTTAATATTTTATAAAAAAAAGAGAAATAAGATTTGCACACGCTGAAAATACTCATGTTTGAAATGTTTGATGTTTACTGTCATAAATAAATGTGTATATTCTTTTAAAAGCATCTTGCATAAACTCATAACTATAATTATATTCATTAATAAACCTCATTTGCAACGAAATAGACTAGACCGGTTCACTAACATACCAGGTATTCAAATTTTGTGGATGTTCTTGACAACCTGTAACCTTGCTCGAGGCTTGCCCGATGTAGCAGCAAGTAATGTATGCGGACTGGATTCCAAATATTGTAGTTTATTCATTAATAACTGGTAAATGGAACACTTTGTCACTATGTCCCCGGGAAAGAAACGTCCCTGAATTTAAATATGTTAGTAATCCGGTCTATTGATTTGCATTGGTTAATGTTATGGTTATATCTTGTTTGTCTTGTAGGTTTCACAAGCTATCTACTCTCATCAGAATGTGACATATTTGACCATCAGCAGCGGAGGGTCTGTCAGGACATGACGCAATCACTATCACATTACTTCATTGCAGCTTCTCATAATACGTAAGCATCTAATGGCTATGGTTGTAATTATTAAAGCAGGGCTGTCAATTAACGCTCCCGCATTTTGAGAGAGTCTCACGCCACCATGCTCATTCTCCCGACGCCCCAAAAGCTCGTAGCGGGAGACTCCCGCCACCACGCCTTCCTCCGGCTCTCCCGACCAACGATGTAGAATCTCCCGGTTTATGAAAGACCTCCCGCCCCCCAAAAAAAAATATGTGCTCTTACCCCCCCCCCCCCCCCCCCTTTCGGGTTAAAGGGTTTAATAAGGTAACTTAGTAATGTGAAGACGCATTTAAAGTCAGGATTTTGTATTGAAATGTTAACTACAGTGTACATGTAAGGATAAAGATTTATGTTGAATGATTCCTCAATTTCTATTGTTTTGAGAGTGGAGAACACAAAACATAAAAAGTTGTACATGAAAGACTGTGGTTTTGTTACATATGTACATATATAACTCTTCCCACTGTTATGTTTAAAACCATTCACTGTAACAGTGTAAATAATTGTATTTCTAGGAATCTAACTGAGAACCAAACAATGTGTGTGGATGATTGTTTTGCATGGTCTCTTTAATACTTAGGACTTAACAAGGTGTAAAAATAATAGTTTTTCTTGGTACAGTCAAACCTGTCTATATAGCGACCCCCCAAGGGAAACACAACAAGTTGTAGACAGGTGGTCTTTGTAGACGGGTTTCTTTAGTTCCTGTTTCAATGAGAGACCATTTTCAAGGGTAAAAAAAAATGTGGTCTTTTTTAATAGACAGGTGGTCTTTGTAGAGAGGTGGTCACTAAAGCAGGTTTGACTGTATCTAACTGAGGACATAATGATGTGTGTGTGGATGATTTGTTTGCATGATATCTAACTGAGGCCCTAACAATGTGTGGATGATTGTTTTTTCATGGTATATAATTGAGGAAATTACATTGTGTACATGAATGAATGAACTGCATAGTATCTTACCGAGGACCTAACAAGAAGTATAAATAATTGTTTTTCTTGGCATCTAACCGAGGCTCTTACGATGTCTGTGTGGATGATTGTATCCGACTGAGGAGTTAATGTTGTGTGTGTTTTCTTTGTTTTTTGTTAGGTATCTAACTGAGGACCAATTGAAAGGACCATCTAGTGTAGCAGCCTATGTATCAGCTTTACAGAAAGGCTGTAGATGGGTGGAATGTAAGTCACATTCATTGAATGAATACTTTAAACACACTCCATATATGACCTGAATGTATACCAATGTGGCCTATGTTTACAGTATATCTTTCCTGAATACAAGTAGTTGATTATAAAATAAAATGTATTAATATCCTATGCAAATATGTTCTTCTTCTCCTTCTTTTTATCCTTCTTCTTTTCCTGTTTTCCTTCTCCTTCTCCTTCTTCTTCTACTTTTTTTTCTTCTTCTTCCTATTTTTCTTCTTCTCCTTCTTCTCCTTCTTCTTCTTCTTCTTCTCCTTCTCATTCTTCTTCTTCCCTTTTCTCTTTCTTCTTCTCCTTCTCATTCTTCTTCTCCTTCTTCTCCTTCTTCTCCTTCTTCTTCTTCTTCTCCTTCTCATTCTTCTTCTTCCCTTTTCTCTTTCTTCTTCTACTTCCCATTTTTTGTTGTCTTCCAGAGGGATATTGAGAAGAATAATTTACATGAACAAGAGAGAGAGAGATAAAATGCATGTTTAACAGATAATTTTCGCTATTCTACAAATCTCTGTCCTTTGCCATCCTAGTACACTCTTGCAGTGTCATTCCACTCCATGTCTTAAGGTTCCCCTCCCAGTTAGTTCTTGGTCCCCCTCTTGATCTGGTACCCTCTACTTTCCCTTTCAACAAACCTTTCAACAAACCTTTCAAGAACCTGATGTATTTTGATGTGGCCAATGTTTTATCATTAATTGTTTTTAAATCATTTTGTGTTTCTGTTTAGTGGATGTATGGGATGGTGCTAATGATGAACCAATCATCTACCACGGTCATACACTCACATCTAAGATCCTCTTCAAAGCAGCCATTGAAGCCATTAATCAACATGCATTTGAAACATCAGAGTGAGTATTTATTCAGAGATTCCATTTTTACTGGATTTTTCCTCAATTCCAGATTTTCAGAAAAACAGAGAAAAATCTCAATTTTTTTCTCTCTCTGATCCCTCCTCTCTCGTTCTCTCAAGTTTTTGTTTGTTCCATCTGTGCGTGTCTGCCTATGTCTAGTACTTACTGTTCATATTGGTTTTCCATGCACAGCTCCTTGTATCACTGTACAGATCAGTGCTTTGTATGCACTATGTACATGCCTGTGTTATACAAAATATTTAAAAAGACACATTTCTTAAAGGCTATATTGGTATGGTATGATATTTAAACCTGTGAAGCTGTGCTGTGTGTCCAGCCTGGCCTGGTACAAGTAGAACATCATCCTTGTACAGAATGTCAGCAAATGAGCTTAGTAATGACACAGAAAAGCATGTATTGTACGGATTTGAAGGATGACATGGAGGGCGATAGTAGATTAAAGGAATTAGATGCTGCCTGGGTAAGCGTAGTGTCATGGAGGAGGGTAGGGTTTGTTCAAGGCATCGTTTAACAATGTTAAATCTGACATGCATGGCCCTATGTGTTATCAGTGTCTGTGATATGGTGTAATATGGAAGCCCTAAAAAAAATGCACTTCAACATGATCAAAAAGTGTCTCAAAAAAGTAAAAATCATTGAGTGACCGGTTTTACCATATATCACATCGTTTTCCCCAATAGACTGTAGTGTTATGAAAACCGTTATGAAAACTCAAAATTTGGTTTCGATTTCCAATCATCAATATCTTGTTAATCAGACAGGCGATCGGCTTGTAAATGTCATGGGGTTCCTGACTGACCCAAGGGTTTATAATTATCATTGCAGCATGAGCTAAATCCAGGATTTTGTTTCAGAATCTGAGACAAAGTTACCGGATCCCTTTAAGGCCTATGGGTTGTCAATGTCTAGGGTGTCTGGTATATTTTAACTGCTTGGATTTGATGGTTTTGATGTCATCATGATTGTCCGTCCATTGCAGGTATCCGGTGATCGTATCAATAGAAAACCACTGCAGCCCCGAGCAGCAGAGAACAATGGCGCACTACATCACATCTGTGTTTGGAGATAAGCTTCATACTGACCGCATAGATGAAGATCTCTCCTACCTACCGTCACCTCATGATCTACAAGGCAAGATTCTCATCAAGGTCAGTAGAAACTTGTGGATTATTCAGATATATGGGGGATGTTTCACAAAGACTAAGATCAATTTAAGTTGGACTTGAACTATGACAGGCGATTTATGCCTTTAAAAAATCTTGAACCAGATGTAAAATTGGAGTGAAAATAACCTTATAAATTGTGGTCTTTAGATAATGTTTTTGCCTTCATTACTAAAGTATCGTAAATTGTGAATTCTGTCGATTTGTGATCTATTGAGAGAATAATGGTGAGAGCAACCAGTGGCATGAATGGCCTGCCATAGTTTAAGTCCAACTTGAGTCGATCTTAGTCTTTGTGAAACACCCCCCCCCCCCCCATGGGGTGGTACACTGCTTTTAAATAAGGTAGCTTAGCAAAATGTAGTGCTTCAATTTTACTTTATCAAAGTCTCAAGGGAACAGGGCAGATGCAGTAAGTTATAATTAAGTTCATAAGACTGAACCTCAGTTTATTTCTGTCTTGTGAAACTACACTCTTCTGAACTTTCAGTTTCATGGACCTTTGTTCAAAGGCATTACACCTATTGTGACATCACTCCTACAAGTTAACCTCTTGAATACTGGATTATATCATTCACATTGGCGTAACAAATGGACCACCTAGTTTCAGTAGGGAGTGGGTTTACCCAAACAGTTGAAGATAATGAATGCCCTCCCTTGTCGGCTGTCTTTTCATACAATTACAAAATCAAGGTTATTTTTATAGACATGACCTCTATGAACCACCCTCTTGCCTTTTAAATTGATAGTGTTATAAGCTACTGGGAAGGGCAGGGCAACAATGACCTGTGAAATGTTATAAGCTACTGTTATATAGGGCAATAATTACCTGATGATGTTATAAACTTCTGTCATACCGGGTAGTTGTTACCTGTTTGTTAAAAGCTACTGTTATACACGTCAATGGTGAATTGTATAGTGTTATATAAAGCTACAGTTGAAAAGGGCTTTCATGACCTGTATAATGTTATAAGCTACTCTTTGGCTGGGCTATCATGGCCTGTATAATGTTATACCGGTAAGCTATTATATTTCACATACTAAGAATCTTCCTCTACGATTGGTCAAAAGTAAATCATGTGATGAAAGATAGTTTGCCTATCATTGATGGGAGAAGAACAGTTTGTTGCACTGTGTAGATAGAAGAACTATCTACACAGTGCAACGCACTTTAATTATATACGTTGCGTATTGCTCTCCTCTTTAAGCACTTTTAGTGTTAGTACGCAAACTTGGTCACGCGCGAACTATATGGTCACCCACCATACTGCATGCACTGTACGTATCGTACACCGTTTGCTAGCTGTTAATTGACGACTTGTTGCTCTAAAATGACGGAAGATGTGAAATGTTTCTGATGTGGAATATAAAGCAAATATTCACCTTTTGGTTTCGGGCGATGGCAAACTATCACTTCCTCGGCGATCTGAATGTATACGCTATCTTTCCTCAGCTTCGCTTCTGAAAGATAGCAACATCCAGATCGCCTCAGAAGTGATAGTTTGTCCTATCACCTTCACCAACAGTAATTGTTTGCTTACTATTGGGCAGTGCTATCATGACCTGTATAACGTTATAAGCTACTATGTTACAGGGCAAGAGGTTACCTGATGATCATGAAGGAGATGAAGGTGAAGTGACAGATGAAGATGAGGGATCAGATACAGACAGAGGAAAGAAGATTAAGAAGGTAATTATATTATAGAATTGACAAACACCACATTTGTCTAAGGTCCTTTTGAGACAAGCATTCCACATTCTGTGGTTCTAGTTACTATTCAGAGCCCTAAATTTTTTTTTGAAATGTGTGAATAGAAAGGACAAAAATGTATGCATACATTGTGTCTTATTTTGTTGCTTGGCCACAAGGGTTTGATGCCAGAAATATTAAAAAGGAAAATAATCTTGAAAATCCTTAAACCGACAATATATTGAGAGATTCAAAATCATTGTTTTTCAAGCAAAATTTGCAGATTTGGAACTTTTCAAAATAGCCCATAACCATGTTTATTTTCATAGACATGGCACTATATTTATAGAACACTGTAACAGCTCAAGGAAATTAAGATTGTAGCCAGTTTAGAGAGGAAAATGTGATCAATTTAGCCCTTTACAAATACCTGTCATGAAAGAACCAGTGTATAAATAATTTCGCGCACATACCTGAGGATAACACATCTTGGTACAATCTGCTCTGTAGGCAGTTCTCCTATATCTCACTTTCCTTTCTTACAACATCTTTTGTTTCCATGGAAACCCATCTCCTACATCGCTCCCTTAAGTCAAAGGAGTAGAGAAAGTTTAGGAGCTGTGATGAGATCATTTCAATCTAAATATTACATTTAAATGGAGAAAACAGTAAAGTTTTATTTGTTAGGTTTGGTTGGATGTTTTTCTCATTTCAAGCCCTCCTTTAGGGTAGTTTGATCTTATCACACTGCTGCGTTCATATTATTACACGGGTACAAATCATCAACTCTCACTGTATTAGTAAGGTATAGTCAGACCTGCTTTAGCGACCACTTGTATAGAAAGACCACCTGTCTATCAAGCCCATACTTTAGGTTTCTCAATGAAACCTCTACTAAAGGAACCTGTATATAAAGACCACAGGTTTTGCTTCCCTTGAAAGTGGTTTCCCACTGAAACCTGTACTAAAGAGACCACCTTCCTATAAAGATCACTGTTTATGTTCCTTTGAGCGATCTGTATGTACAGGTTTCACTGTATTTGTTTTTATGTTTGTACAGATCTCTGTAGGTTATAGTGGGGTAGCTTAGGGAAATCATCCTGACAGAGCGGACAGAAGTTTCAAATTTGGCATGAACACTTCTTATGACCTACTAATATTAGTTGAGGAGCCCTTGTGATTTTTAAAAGCCGTTTTTGTAAATCGCTAACATCCAAGATGGCTGCCGTCCATTATCATAGAAACAATATATTAATAATAATAATAATAATAATGTAAATTTATAATGCGCAGTTTCTATATGTATATACTCAACTGCGCATGACATATTGGATATTATTATTACCCCGGCTTTAGCTGTGCTGCCATTATAGCGCTCTAGCATTTCAAGGAATAAATTCCTACCGGGTACCCATTTACTTCACCTGGGTGGAGTGTGGCAAATGTAGATCAATATCTTGCCAAAGGACATATATTCAGGTTAAATCATTACAAAAGAGGCAAAAATTTGTTGACAAACAAAGATTTGAGAGTATTGCACATATCCTCTCATATTACAATGAAATGTATAGTTTACTTTTGCTTAGATTCATCTTTTCACTCTTGTTAATATTTTGTTTTATATAGCATAGATTGTTCTTTTCTCAATGACTCTCCTATGTTTAATACCATAAATTCTTCTCTTCACAATAAACTTTAATAAGTATATCTTCTTTGTTTATATTATTTTGAATAGATTCTCCTGTTCACACTACTCTATAGTAGATTCTTCTATTCACACTGTACTCGTAAAGGTTTATCTTCTACGTCTTTCTGTTGATACCGTACAGGTTTATCTTTTGTGTGTGTTTGTCTCTGTCTCTGTAGTCTAGATTTTTCTCGTTCAGGAGGCCAGATGACCCTGACCTCAGGGTCAAAAGGTTACGAGATAAATTGAGCCTGAATCAGATAATGGCTTCTATTGCTAAGGTACTGTCTTGCTGTGGTTTGCTCGATCGCCTCCATTGCATCAGGTTCCTGCATTCTAACAGACATTGGATGCACATGTTTCAATAAATAAACCATTATTATTTGTTCTTTTGTGGTTTCTGTAACACTCTTAAGGCTCGTTCAGATATGATATCTGGGGGGTGTTTCACAAAGATCCTTAGTTTTACTTAACTCTAAGTTGGACTTAAAAATTATGGAGAGCTTATGTAGGCTTAAAATTTAATATATTCGAAAGCAAAAATTAAAGTATTTTAGACTTTTTATAAATTCCACATCAAGAACATGAAATCTCCTTGATAGTAGAAAATATGAATGATTCAAATCAACATTTTATCCCTTTTAAAATAACTTTTACAAAATATTTTCATAGATGCCAACGGCTTTCCATAATTGTTAAGTCCAACTTAGAGATAAGTTCAACTTAGGATCTTTGTGAAACACCCCCCTGGTGTTTTGTTTATGCTTCACGTTTCTCTATCTTCTAACACAGAGCTCAGTGAATAAGTCCTTTGCTGCTGCGCTCAGTTGTCATTCATGTTCATTTTTTTTAATTAAAAAAATGTGCCATATCTGAGCAAGCCTTTTAACCCTAGTAATTTTCATATGCAATTTTCTTTGGTTTAAATTTCCATATTCTAATGGTACAAGTATTTCCTAGAAAACTATAAGTATTACTATTACTGAATATTAGTATTACTGAATCGCAACACCGTGACTCTTTTTCTTTTAATGACAGAACCGTAATACGCTTTACATTTCTGTATCATATAATACACAGATTATTGAGTTCACATTGGAGCTTTCTTGCACACAGCTATCTCTTCTAATCCCCATATGCCATTCACTTACATGTACACATACAAAACAAAATTCTAAGGTTCTCCCATGTTTTATGTATGTATGAACAAGCCTTTAGTCTTTTTTCAATTTCTACCTCAGTCAAAATATTGCGATTCTAGTTCTTCTGTCTCTAATCACAAAGCTGGTACATGGGGCATTTATATTTCAGTGCTCTAAACAAATGAATGTACACGCATCACGCTATGTCGTAAATTGTTATTATATTTATTACTGTTGTTTTTATGATGTTGTTTTTGTCGCTTGCTGCAGGGTCACAATTTTGAGTTCTGGTAATAATAAGAAATACTAATTTGGAAATTCACACACGATTCTCACCACATTCATGTACAATTGGCGTTGGTAGGGACAGACTATCCACTTTACTGCAATCAATCAGAACTGGCTCTCACAAGTGGGAAGAATATTGCCACTTATCTCCTCTCACCTTTGCTTGTATTCATATAATATTGACTTGGAAAACAATCTGTGAGGAACATGTACTATCGAGGCTCGTTAAAGAGAAGGTTGAGTTCTGGGAAAGGTGAAAAATAATTTGTTAGCTTTCATTCATTTTATGTTGGTGTGGCTTGATAGAGTGGTATAGTGTGACGTCATCAAAAAACTGTTTTTTGAATTTCTCAATTTTAACTACATTTTCCGAAAGAGCATCAAAATTAATGTCCAAACTCAGTGTTATTTTGCTCTAGTTTATAACATTACGAACGAGAGCAAATTAACCTATAGGAGATATATTTATTCAGATGGTCATATCTCAGCTAATACCGAAAATATTCAATTGGATTTCGACATATTGACATTATTTTTGATGCTCTTTCAGAAAATGAAGTAAAAATTGAGAAATTCTAAAAATAGATTGTTATGATGTCACAGCTTCGGTACCGTACTCTATATCATAGCAAAACTGTCCACTGAAAAGGATGGGTCTTCAAAATTCCAAAACCTGACGGTATATACCTAAACTTATCTGCTAGATGATCAAAATTTTCCAATCATGCAACAGCATGACCACAACTCAACTTTGTCCACCAATGTACACTGACAAGGAACATGTTTTGCTCAATATGTGGCTAGATTTAGTTCATCAGAGATCACATCATCTTTCATCATCATAAACCGTTCTTTTTCTAACAGCTACTTCAACTTGTTGTCTTTATAAGTTTGTTTCATTTAAGTGCCAGAATTTTGGTATTACAACTAATTGATTCCACTTGCTTTGTCCCATAACCCTTTGCCTGGCTCCTGGGCCCCTGTCTTATGTACATGTTGTGATTGATATCAATAGAAAATAAGTTGCGATTAATAGCAACTCTTTATAATAAGACAGAGCGTAATTCTTTTTGAATTTGTAAATAAAAATGTTTAAACCAAGTCTGGGTATAAAGACTACATTGCCAATAGAGACATTGAGAGGAAATTTAGTCTACATACCCTCGACCCTATTATTAAGTTTGGAGGAATTGTCTGCGAAGCTGTTGGACTTTTGGAGTTTTCTAATGTTGTTTTGATAGCATGTGAATTAAATAAAAGCATGTATACTGCTGTGTCATTCCATTAGAAGTTCCTTTTCATTGCCTAGCCTGGAGCATTTGATTTTAAGTGGATATGGCGCCTTATAAATCTCATGTATAATTATTAAATGATATTATTAGCGCATTAGAGGCTTATTTATAATGTGTTTCATTATGTATTAAAGAGTGTTTTACGGCTCATTCTTCAACAGTTTTGAAGTTAACTTGTTGCCTTATCTTTGAGTGAATAATTATTTCTGTAGTCCAACCAAGAGATCAACTGTTTTTGAAGGCCACCTCTTGCCATTCAAACCTGCATATAAAGACCATATTTCTTCTTAACTTTGAGTTTGTGTGTGTGTTACACATGTGTGTAATGAGCATTTATCTGTCAGCATGTAGTCTCTTTTCAAGGCCCTGTATACAATGTAAAGCGCTCTACACACAACATATATGATTTGACTACTATCCGACTTAGGAAGAATTAACAATTGCATTTGATGTGAATATTCACACAGGTAAAATCTTAATGACCGATGGACTGAATATATGATTAATAACATCAAAATTTCAAAGCTTTTCATGCTTTCTGGGAGGAAGAAAATTTAAGTTAGGTCAGAATGTAAGTGAAATCAAACCAGCAGTGCAATTGTCTACAATTGAGCCCGATTTAATGCACTGAAAATTCAGTTGTTAGAATTCTTATCATTATTCAGAACCTTCATGTACATTTCAGTCAGGAAGATGATGCTTGTATAGATTTAGAGGAAATGCGATGGTTCAGTAGTAGAGCAGGGGTCTTGTAACCGGCAGGTTCTAGGTTTGAAACCTAGTCGATGCGCTAGTGCCCTTTGGTGAGGCATTAATCCTCATAACCAAGTCCCTCAGTGAGGACTTAAAACTGTCAATCCCCTGGCTGCTAACTTACAAGCATACAATAGCTTTCTTAGCAGTCAGGTAAAAATGTATCATCAATCCATCAAACTATCAAATCAAATTTCCATCTAATATAATAATAATTTCTTTAAGAATCGGATCGTAAAGTGTGTGGCGAGCATTGTTCATGTTTCCCTGTAATGTTCAGATATTATTGTTTTTTGTTTCATAGGATGGAGTCAAGAAGAGGGCATTAATACGAGAGTTATCCGACCTAGTCACCCTATGCAAATCAGTTCGCTTTCTAGGATTCAACGAAGCAAGACAAGACCGTGAGTAATACTTTCTTTTCTACGGGACAATTGCCGAAAGTTGGTTGACATTGTTGATCTTAGCTGCCATACATCATCTGTTTTATGTTTAACACAAGTCTTCATCACAAAAAGCACAACATTGAAGCCACTGTACAAGCCGATATTTTATTGGTTGAGAATACAGCAGAGAAGTTTGCTAACAGAATATTTATTTCTCCATGATATATAAAGAGTACTGGTAGCATTTTTATTTGTTCAATTTGTTTTTTTGTTTTTTGTTTCTTTCTTCAGAGTGATATTAGGAGATTTGTTCGTTTGTTGAGAATACAGCAGAGAAGTTTGCTATTGTGATATTTTTGCTGTCCATGTTAGACAGTAAAGAGTAATAAATTTGCTTGTTTTTGTTTATTTGTTTGTTTCTTTGTTTCTTTCTTCAGAGTGATATTAGGAGATTTGTTCATTTGTTGAGAATACAGCAGAGAAGTTTGCAAACCTGATATTTTTGCTGTCCATGTTAGAGAGTAAAGAGTAAAATGTTGTTTGTTCATTTAATTTTTGTTTGACCGTTATTAAATGCCTGTAGTTTTTGGGGCTCTACCCCTTGAACCCCGCCGAAAAAAGAGTGGACATTTTGTTTCTTCTTATTTTTGTTTGTTTGTTTGTTTGTTTTCAGAGAGATACTGGGAGATTTGTTCCTATGTTGAGAATACAGCAGAGAAGTTTGCTAACATGTGTCCTGAGGACTATGTGAGTCATAACAAGAGATATCTGTCCAGAGTCTACCCCAATCCTAACAGAGTAGATTCAACCAATCTCAATCCACAGGATATGTGGAATGTTGGATGCCAGATAGGTGAGTAAGGAAGCTTTGCGAAATGTAGTTGCACAAATAGACGTGTCTGGAATGCATAATTGTTGAAAATTATAATGTTATCACACAGAGGTAGAATCACATTCAAGCTTCAAGTTTTATTTCAATTCAAATCATAAAAAAACATAAAATACAGATTATGTACAATATAGAAAACAGAGAACACACACAAAATGGAAACATGTCTACAAATATACCAGAATTATACAAAGTTAATCAATAGAAATAAATTGGGGAAACTGCAAATAAAACCATAAGATTCTGTCGAGGCAATTGCCTATAAAAGATATAACAACAATATAATATCCAAGTTTGGAAGCGCTTAGAGACTTAATTGTGATTCGCGCTATATAAAAGCTGAATATTATTATTTTAAACAGTGTAAAAAACATAGTAGACGTATTAACATACATGAAGTACATGTATTATTGATTTAAAAATTGTTAGGATATGAGACTGATAAATGAATGTACTATTTCAATTAGGCTCAATGTTACCTAAACTTTCATTCAGATATTCCAAAAAGAACTATTGATTATTAAACAGACTATTATTATACTATTGTTATAAGAGAACAACAAAAGTATTGAACATATACAGTGAAACCATGCATATAAAGGAATACAAGAAAAGTGGTCTTCATCCATGTAAGTGGGGGATCTTTATGTACAGGTTCCTTCAGTACATGTTTCAATGAGACACCACTTTCGAGGGAAACAGAAAATGTGGTCTGTATAGACAGGTGGTCTTTCTATACAGGTGGTTGCTTAAAGCAGGTTTGAGTGTACTGTGTTTGTTTTGTTTTTAGTTGCTCTGAATTACCAGACCCCAGGATTGATGATTGATCTCTATGATGGGAAGTTCCTGATGAACGGGAGCTGTGGATACGTCTTGAAGCCTGCCATCATGAGAGAAGGTATGGATAAAGGAAATAGGAGAGAGGGATGAGGGCAGAGATATAGAAAATAATGAATGATTGGAAGAAAGAAGAAAAAAGAGTAGGAGAAGAAAGATTGAAAGATGGAGGAGGAGGAGAAGAAGAAGGAGAAGGAGAAGGAGAATGAGGAGGAGAAGAAGAAGAAGAAGAAGGGAAAAAGAACGGGAACAAGAAGAAGAAGAAGAGGAAGAAGTACATGTAGAAGAAGAAGGGGAAAAAAGAAGAAAAGGAAGAAGAAGAGGAGGAGTAGGAGGAGAGGAGGAGGAGGAGGAGGAGGAGGAGGAGGAGGAGGAGGAGGAGGAGGAGGAGGAGGAGGAGGAGGAGGAGGAGGAGGAGGAGGAGGAGGAGGAGGAGGAGGAGGAGGAGGAGGAGGAGGAGGAGGAGGAGGAGGAGGAGGAGGAGGAGGAGGAGGAGGAGGAGAGAGAGAGAGAGAGAGAGAGAGAGAGAGAGAGAGAGAGAGAGGGGGGGGGGGGGAGGAAGAGGAAGATGGAGAAATCTGGATGATTTTGACATAAAGTCATTGCCTAGTTGCTTGAAGTACATGTTTTGTAGAAGATTCCATGATTAAAAGGCCCCGTCAATAACTATTGACTCTAACTTACAAATATTATCGTATGTGTTTTCCAGAGATCGCTTATTTTAGACCCAACTCATTTGATGTGATTCCCGGAGTATCACCTCAGATCTTGCACATTAAGATCATCAGCGGACAACAGTTCCCTAAACCCAGGGGCTCCGGATCAAAAGGAGAGGTGAGTCTAACTAATGATTGCCTGAGTAGGGGTGTAGAGTGGTTTGAGTACATGACTGGCCATGCAGAGGTTGTGATGAAATATAAAGTAATCTGATCAGCACTGAACCAATTTGATTCATTTGGTTATTCAGACTCTTCTTAAAAGCCATCTGTACTAGTTTGGCTAGGAGAGATTAGAACACCCAGGAAGGTCACTGACAAATGGCTATACATCAACTCAGCTCTCAATTAACATAAGAAAAAGAGGATCATGGGGGACCAATGGTCACCGATTGGGCATTGTTTCCTATATAGAGGGAGCAAGTAGCTACAAGTAGGACTGCTGGTGTGATCAGCTATCAATAACTGCTTATATTAATTGCAACTTATTTACATAAGAGATAGGCTGCAAACTTGCGATTTATTTGAGGACTTGCGATTGATTTTGAAAATTGCAAGACTTTGTAAGACAGGGCTCTGACCTTGTTTATTTTTTTTGCACAATATATACAAATATGAAACTCATTATGCCCTTGAGCAATTTTTTTTGTTTAAACTGTATTGCTTATCTTCATGTAGGTGAGTAATAGACCATTTTTGTGATGTGCAATATGGATGTGATTTAAAAGATGACAATTCAGACATGTCTGGTTTCAGTACAAATGTACACTTGTTTTTGTTATGTTTGTTCTGTAGGTGATAGATCCCTACATCTCAGTGGAGATCTTTGGCATCCCAGCAGACTGCAAAGAGGAAAGGACCAAGACAGTACCTCATAATGGTAAGTATGCACTATTTTATATTTTACACTACGTTGCTTTAATATGTAGAGACTTTTAATAATGATAAGTAACAATTACATCATTCTTATTCAAGCACAACGTACTGTATTGGAAGTACATGTAGACTCAACATTTTTAGTGCTTCAAGTTTTTGCTCCTTCTGCTCATGTATAATGTGTCATTCCAAGCATTCTTGATCGAAAGATAATACAATGAGACACTGCCCTGCTGTGGGTTAATAAATCAAAGTTAGTTATGAGCTAATCTTGAGAAAATGTTTTATTTTCAGGTTACAACCCAATCTTTGATGAGAGCTTTGAGTTCTCTGTCAATCTTCCAGAGTTAGCCCTGGTCCGCTTTGTGGTCCTAGACGATGACTTCATTGGTGACGAGTTCATTGGTCAATACACCATACCGTTTGAATGCTTGCAACCAGGTGAGTTCATTGGTCAATACATTATACCACTTGAATGCATCTAACTAGGCTAGTTCATTGGTTAATACACCATATCATTTGAATGCATACAACCAGGCAAGTTTATTTGTAAATACACCATACCATTTGAATGCATACAACCAGGCAAGTTTATTGGTCTATACACCATACCGTTTGAATGCATACAACGAGGCAAGTTTATTGGTCAATACACTATACCATTTTAATGCATATAACCAGGCAAGTGTATTGGTCAATACACCATACCATTTGAATGCATACAACCATGCAAGGTTATTTGTCAATACACTATACCTACACTATACCATTCGAATGCATACAACCAGGGGAGTTCATTGGTCAATACACCATACCATTTTGATGCTTACAACTAGGCAAGTTCATTGGTCAATACACCATACCATTTGCATGCTTACAACTAGGCAAGTTCATTGGTCAATACACAATATCTTTTGAATGCATACAACCAGATGAGTTCCAGATGAGTTTACTGGTCAATACACCATAACTTTGACCAATCATTTCATTAGGATAAGAGTGAGTTGTATAAAAACTAGTTATCCAAAGTTGATGGTCATCTTTTGTTCCATGAATGACTTTCTCATGTAGGGTACCGTCACATCACACTGCTGTCTAATACCGGGGAACCCCTGAAGCCAGCATCTCTCTTCGTACACGTAGCAGTTACCAACAAGAGGGGAGGAGGGGTAAGTCTTCACCTTTGACCTCTTTAATCAATGACCTATGACCTCATATTGACCTCTTAGTTTCTATTACATGATAATGTTATTACATCAACTTTTCATATTTTTTAGCATATTGTGAAGATGACGATGACTGGGCTTTCATCGATACTAGACCACTAGTATACATGTATAAAATGACCTTTGACCTCAGGGACCAATTACCTTTGATCTTTTGTATTATACTAGATTTTAAGCTTGACATTTGATCCAAATTGGATGGGCTCCCTTGTGGCAGAATGGATTTGTGCTCAACAAAATATCTATTACAAAATATTAGCATTACAACTACTACCACTACTCCTATTTCTACCACTACTACTACTGAAAAGAATCATGACGTAAAATACACTTTGAGACTGGACACAAGTATGCTTGAACGGCATCTGGAATATCATACCTAGTAGTAGTACATGTAGTTGTACTAGAAATAGTTGTAGAAGTAGTAGTAGTAGTAGAAGTAGAAGTAGAAGTAGAAGTAGTAGTAGTAGTAGATTATGAGATTGGTAAAGAAAGACAATTATTGTTTAATTTATAGATAGATTGTTGAAACATTTTTTGGTTGATAACATAAATGAGGCTTTAATTTTGAGACTGAACATTCACTTAGGTACAGTCAACCTTGCATGAGTCGACATTGATGTGCTTGACACTGATTGATAACAAATTGCAGACTTGTTTGACTTTTGCGATGTGAATTCAGAGCCTTTTCTTTGGAAATATTCCAGGAATGTTATTGACTTGGGCCATTATTCAACTTTAAAAATGTTAATAATAGGCTAATACAGAGGACTAACCCACTAATGGAGTGTTGCGTTTTGCAAGAAAGTGGCAATAATTGCAAATCCCCAAATCAAGCGTAAGTCTTGCGATTAATTGCAAAACTTGCACATTTGCAATTGATCGCAACTCAACTTTCTCGCAACGCCTCATTAGTAAGAGAAAGGGGGAGAATAAAAACTCAATCTAGTTAACTTTTCATTATCATCAACTTTAGAGGTTATTGCACACATGGGATGTCTACTCGTGCAAGGTTGACTGTATTTTTCATAAACTTTTATAGATTTGTTTGACGAGTAGATTTTTATAAGTTTGTAGCTCATTTTTATGTCAAACTATTGTTACTATTTTGTAGTGGCTTTGCCCATGGGATTGGCAGGTGAGATCTAAAGCTGTCATCATTTTGAGTCATTTTATGATTTCATCAAGGTTCATCTTACTTACATTGATCTACATTTGCCACTCTCCACCCAGGTGCTTAATGGGTACCCGGTAGGATGCGAAAGCTAATGTGCTTAGATTAGCGCTTGTAAAAATGATGCACTGGCTGGAATGCTCCCCAGGGAGTGGAAAATGTGCATACATTGTGTGCGGGTAAGCCTGAATCCGATGACCGGGGTAATAATATCAGATTGCAGGGCCCTCAGGGAGAACAGTATGAATACTGATGAGGCTACCCTGGGTAAACAAGACATATTATTATTATTATTATTATTATTACTTCAACCTTTTGTGAAAGCATACCCTGTGGTTCACAAAATGTCGGGGGTAATGTTTGTGTAATTAACCATTTTCATCTAAAAAATGATCTGGTCCAATTACCTGACACCTTGTGAAAACCCTGCAGCAAATCTATGAGAAGTCACGTCCTAAATGTGCATCTTAACATGATCATCCAGTTTTGTTAATACACAATTGTCGACCACCCGACCGAACGTGATGACGCAAGGTGAAGTTATCCTCTTAATGTTATGTAACAGTAAGGGATTTGATGGCCCATTTAAAGTGACAGTTTCTTGTCATTTCATCTTCAATTCATTCACTTTAAGTTGAATTTTGATTCATGGTTTCATTGATAAGTTTTGCATTAAACATTTTCATTGGAATAATTTTTGGGATACGTCTTAATATTTCTGTTTCAGTATAAAAATAATTCATGTCTGCGAGTGTATTGATGAATGCACTGCATGTAGGTTAAATCACAATCAGATTATGAACAAGACTTGTCAAGTTCATTATCCGGCTGCCTGTGACTTAACAGAGTGCAGTGCATAGCACTAATGCACAAGCTTCAAAACTTCTTTTTTCTATTTTTATAAATGTAATGCTTCCTGGGAGAAATTTCAATAGTTTAAACATATTTGTGGCTTACACCCAGTAAATAAGATCGATTGATCGATCTGTAATTGAAAAACAAGTCAGAAAAAAAGATTCCAAGATTTTTCAAGATTTTTTCTGACTTGTTTTTCAATTACAGATCGATCAATCGATCTTATTTACTGGGTGTAAGCCACAAATATGTTTAAATCATTTTTGTTGTTTTATAAAAACCTGTGTACAATATGAATATAGGTCAAAAAATAGGAAAAATACCAAGAATTGCAGGGTCATGGGGCCCACCTTGTGCTTTAGATGATATCACAGTATGTACGCGCAGCCAAACACTGTAGTGCGCGTCTCTGTGCTTCATCAATATATTTGCCATTTGAAGCTATATTTTGTACGCATACAGGCTTCTCAGCCGTGCATTATCACGTTTTGATGGAAACTATTTTGCATGGTTGGTGTGGTAGGAAAGAAAGATGCACAGTCACATGGTGTCATTTGACCAATTATATTGCCTACATTCTTGAACCCGCTTTATAAACCAAATTTACTAGCTTTTAGTGAGTCCAAACATTGAAATTTATTGGTGGGCATTGCTCTCCAAGAGCATCAGTATCCTACAATTTTTGAATTATACTGTAGTTTGATCATTATTGTTATGCTGTGAAGAGCTTTACTCATTGTTTTTGTATATTTATTTAATTTATCATATACAGTCTATATTAACATTTTGTTGTAATAGTTGTTTTGTAATATGATAAAGGCTTAACCCTATTCTAAGTTAGCTTTTTAGGAGCACATTATGGTCTGATTGGGAGGAGGTCAAAATGACCCCCCCCCCCCCCAGTCAGAAAACAGTATACATATAATTGGTATGGTTCATGGGTACATTTTTGTTTTTGTTTATTTGGGTTTTCATATACGGTAATTTTTCTTTTGTTTTAATCTATTACAATGTACAAATGTGTAGAAACTATTACACACGTGTCGAGAGCATATCTGATTGCCAGTGGTTCCTTCTGAAGGAAGAACAGAGCCATTAAAATAATGGCTCTGAATTGAGCTATGCGGCCATACACTTTTTTTCTTATTTTTTTCTTCTATATGTTCATTTGTACGTACCGGTATATGTTTTTATACAGAAAATAAAACCAAACAAAGTGAGTATGAGAACCCAGGTTTTTTTTTAATTTTTTTTTAAAAAATATTTTGTATTATAGCCCAAGGATAGTTTTAACTAAAATTGCACTGTTTTCAGTGTAGGTACATGCAGTAAGATGCATGTTTGATAGTTTTAAGTTTCTGGAATTATCTCCTTTTTGTGTATTGTTGTAAACCATGATATAAATTGAACCTCTAAACAGTTCTTATCATGTATTAATGAGCTACCTCAACCCACGTAAAAGGGTGTCTTCATTGTGTATTGTATCTTTGTGGGTCGCACTTAGCAATCTGTTATACTTGCAGATGTTCAACGTTCACTAATTTGCAGAGGCAGTAGACAGGTTACAATAGTATTACCGAAAATGTTTTTGTGACTAGACAACAATTGATATTGGTAATATGATCAAAGTGATCTAAATATGTGTACAAAAGTCTACCTTTCATGTATTCAATGGATATGATTGTAGAATGAGTTTGATTCCTTTACTATTTTTGTTTTCGTTTGTAATTATCTTTATAGAAACCAACAAAGAGAGGAATGTCTGTCAAGAAATCCAAGAAATCCCGAGAGTATACCAGAATGAAACCCATTAATGTCAAGGCCGTGGACGATGCATTCAAGGTAGGTTTGGTCTGGATCAAACTAGTTCAAACTGGTTTGGTAAATACAATAGATGTAGGTTCAGTCAAGTTTTATCTTGATCAAACTGATTCGGTAAATAAAATAAATTTAGGTTCAGCCCAGTATCATATGGATCAAACTGGTTTGGTAAATACAAGAGATATAGGTTCAGTCCAGTTTCATCTGAATCAAACTGGTTGGGGAATGTAGTATTCCATTCAGTCTTGTTTGAAGAGGTTCAAACTGGCTTGGTTAATACAGCAAATTTATGTTCAGTCCAGTTTAATTTGGTTTGAATACAGTAGATAAAGGTTCAGTCAAATTTCATCTGGA
Organism: Strongylocentrotus droebachiensis; assembly: GCA_035222895.1. Classification (NCBI taxonomy): domain Eukaryota; kingdom Metazoa; phylum Echinodermata; class Echinoidea; order Camarodonta; family Strongylocentrotidae; genus Strongylocentrotus; species Strongylocentrotus droebachiensis. Next base: position 255,033 of record JAVYIG010001031.1, read on the forward strand.
TCAAACTGATTTTGTGTATACAGTAGATTTAGGTTCAATCCGGTTCTATTAGGATCAAACGATTTTGGTTAACACAGTAGGTATAGATTTAGTAACTTTGATGGAACTTGTTTGTGAATACAGTAGATTTATTTTCACTTCCATTTTATTGGGATCAATCTGGTAGGTGAATACTCTTTATAACGATTTAATATAGCTTCATGGGAATTAAATTGGTTTGGAGAATTTCAGATTCTAGAGCCGGATGATCAATAGCATAGTGTTTGAAGGAGACAGGACTATGAATACAGAGCGTGAACGAATGATGCTTGTTTTTAGTCTGCCTTTTTGTTCACTTTTTCTACTTTTTTTAAATTTCCCAGACTGCTTTCCAGCCGCTACGTGAAGCGATAGATTTACGAGAGAACATTCAGTGTGCTATGATAGGGTTCAAGGAGTCGTGTGGTCTAGCATCGATGGCTAACCTCAAGCAGTGTGTCAGGTCATTGTTCAATCGATTAGCAAAGACAACTGAACCGGTCTCATTGATGGTGGAGATGGAAGGAGATTCAACGGTGCTCAGGCTCGAAGGAAATACACCTAATGTACTCAGGAAAGCAATAACAGCCTACACTTCAGTATGTATACCTCTATGAAGCTTTATATCTCTTTGCATGCCCTCATTTCCCTTCTTTCTTTCTCTCACTCTTCCCCCCTCTCTCTCTTTCTCATTTCTCTCTCATCCCCACTCTCCCTCTCTCCTCCTCTCTCAATTTCTCCCCCTCTCTCTCTCTCTTTCTCTTTCTCTCTCTCTTCCTCCCTCCCCATCTTTTCTCTCTCTCTCTCTCTCTCTCTCTCTCTCAGTCTCTATTTCTCTTCCTCCATTTTTTATTTTCTTTCCAGTCTTTATTTCCTGTATATATGTGGGATAAGATTAGCCGAAAATATTATTTATGTCATTTCACTGAGTTGATGCTCAACAGTGTATTACATGTATGGACATGAATCTCCTGTCATTTTAGTAAAAAAAAAATCTTCATAGTGTCCATCTTACTGTGAAGTTGTGAACCATACTGACAAGGGTCTAAAATACAAAGCTTCATAATCTTTTTCTATTTGCTGAATGCTATTTACCACAATAAATCATATGTATCTACCTATTATTGCTTAGTCCTCCAGACAAAGCAGTCATCGAAACAAAACAAAAAGTCACCGTTGTGCATAACACCCTAACACCCCGCTATCCCCTTCAGTCACGCTCGCACTACGACAGCATGCAGACTTCCTCTCTCTTTTCGCGGTCAATCGAATATAGGGCAGATAAGTCACTAGCGCTAAAATTTGGAGTTTTTGCTCCTCGCAAGCGTTTTGGGTGCTTTCTGTCTTTCATTATCCAGTTCCAATTTGTTTTGATACATTTTGGTTCGGTTTTTTAACCCTCAGTCACTTTAGTTTTGGCAAGAATTTAGTGTTCACTTTGCCGAGCGATTTTCCTTTTTCGGGTTCAGTCCCGGGCACAGTTTTTTGTGTACCGGGGCTTTTTCACTGTGTGTGTTAACTCGAATGTTACGGGATTTATTTGTGCATACCCTCGTGTGTTGTTGAAGTGTGTGTATACGGTGCGGCTCTTTTGTTGAGCTCGCTGTGTGTTAGTTTTCTTTTGTTGACGCTAAAGTAAGCGTTCTTCTCTTTCGTAGTTGTTGGCTACGTTAGGATTGTTCAAGTTTGTCGTGTGTTTATAAACGACACTGTTTTGTTCAAGTTTGTCGTGTGTTTATAAACGACGCTGTTGTTTTGTTCGAGTTAGTCGTGTGTTTATAAACGACGCTTGTTTGTGATTGACGCTAGTTGCTCGTCGATTTTTGTTCTTAGTAACTGTGGTTACTTTGTTATATTGTTGTTTGCTTTCGTTCGAAAGTTTGTTGTTTTCTCATCCATAGGTTTTTCAATGGACGAGGAGTCTGGTTTTGGAGTGGATTCACTCCCCCCAGTGAAGGCTGTTGTCACCACCTCACTAGCGAGTGGGTTTGGTGCGGCAGGAGGGGGGGGGGGGTAAGGGCAACTCAAGTGCAGGCTTGAGGCAGGTGGCTCCCCGCACTGGGTATTTTTTGCCTGGTGTGTCGGGGCCTTTGCCCGGTAGTAGGTTTCCGACGGATTCCGCGTCCGAGCCAGCCAGCGGGCTGCGCTCCGGCGTCGGAATGTCGAGGTCTGAAGATTCATTGACACTGAATAAAGAGACACCTGTCAGCGGCTCTCCCCCTCGTGGGTTAGTTCGACTTACAGAGGCCTCGGGCTTTGCGGCCCCTGGCTCTGTTGCGAGGCAACAGCCGTGCGATGCACGAGCCATGCTTTCAAGCGTGAAGTCGACCCGGTTTGCGGCCACATATGGGGTACCTGTATTCACCCCAGTGACACGCCGTGGTCTTGAGCTTGCTGCTTCTGACGAAGCGCTGATGCGAGCAGACCCCAGTCACACCGAACGTGCGGGTCTCGCTGGAGTTTCTCGCGAAACTTTGCAGCGAGCATGCCCCGGTCACACTGACCGTAGTGGTTTTGCTGTAGCTTCTCAGGAAGTATTGCAGCGTGAGGGCCTCTGTCACACTGACCGTGAGGGTTTCGCTCAAGTTTCTATGGAAGCGGTGAAGCGAGGGGGGCCAGGTCAATCTGACCGTGGAGCTAAGCTTAAGAAAGCTAGCAAGTCTAAGAAGTCCCCTTCGTCCCCCGTTGCGACGGGTAAGAAGCGGAAGAGTTCGGACGGCCAGGCTTCGGCCGGTTCGCGGACTAAGAAGGCAAAGAAATCGACGCCGGTGTCGTCTTTTTCGAGTTCTTCGCAGGCAGAGCTTAGGGCTATGTTAGAGCAGGTGTTCGGTCAGCTGGGCGCCCCAGCTGTATCGAGAGGTGAACAAACTTTGGCTACAAATTTGTCACCCGGCACGTTAGTAGGTTCGGTGCCTTCCGTTCCTCGTGCCTTGGCTAGTGGGCAGGCGGAGCCTGTCTCTTTGTCTTCAGATTCAGAGTCTTTTTCTGAATTTTCGAGTGCCGCTATTCTGAGGTCAGAATCATTGCCTCGCACAGTCGGCGCTCGGTCAGACTTTGTGTCGCCGGCGCCCGCTTCTCTCGGCGCTCCGCCGGGGGAGGAGTCGTTTGCCTCAGTGGGGGTTTTCCCTCAGTCGTATGATTCAGTTACTCTCGATCGTCGGGATGACTGGGACTCGGCCTCCGTTGTCTCGGAGGATTCGCAGCTGGCCTCAGGCCCAGGTCAATTTTCTAGTCTGGGCGCTGATGCAAGGGCTTTACTTGGAAAGTATCTGCCTGATACGTTTTCTCGCCCTAGTGCTGTTGATAGTGTGCCTTCGTCTCTGTTTAAACAGCGTTGTGCTCAGGAGTCTATTCCTCTTCCTGAGGAGTTTAAGGTTGAATTTGAGAGGATTTCGGCTGCCCCTTTTGGGGTTTTTCGGGATGTGAAATCGCAGAGCTCTGCATTCACCTTTCTTTCTGAAGTTACTCGTAACTTTTTTGATTCCAAGAAGCTGTCACCAGATTTGGTGAATGTAGCTCTTAGGTTGGGGGTCAACCTCAAGACTAAGTCCTACAAGGAGCGGGATAAGCCGCTCGAGTTGGTCTCAGGTATGACTGGGGTTTCTCTTCGCCTTTCGGCCTACCTTGGCTCTCTCGTCAGCCTCTTGGCAAGGGCTGGCGAGTTGGAGATTTCGGCAGATGATCTGTTGGTACTTCACAATGTCCTTTTGTTGATTTCGGGACTGTTGTGGTCTTCCATTTCGTGTACATCTGTAGTGGTGACGTCTCAGCGCCGTCAGCTTGCGTTGTCGGAGCTGGGTGTGTTGGAGAGGGATATCCCTTCGTTGTGTGAGGGTATTTCCTCGTCGGGGCAGTTCCTCTGCGGAGGTCAGTTTACTGCAATGCTGCAGAAGGAGATTGATAGGCGCAAGCAGGCCGCTGATTTGGCGCGGCATTTCCGGGCACAATCTTTGCCCAAGGGGCGGTCGGGACCTTCTAGGAGGCCTGCTCCGTCTGGTTCACGCCAGCGTGCTTCTTTTCAGGCGCCTCGCCGGGCTCCGTTTCAGGCTCCTCGTCGGCCTACGGGTCCTGCTCGGACTCCGTTTGTGTCCCAACCTCGTTCAGGTCGTGGCAGGGGTTCGGCTAGAGGTGGAGGTGGACCGAGGTCTTCGGTCAAGCCTTTCCCTCAGTCCAAGCGGCCCTTTTGAAGGTTTGCCCCGAGCGTTTGTAGACCGGGTCGGCGGTCGGCTCCGGGAGTTTCTTCCCTTTTGGGAAGCTATCACCGAAGACACTTTCGTGCTCTCAGTCGTGCGAGAGGGCTTCTACATAGAGTTGGTAGAGCCCCTCCCGGGCGGCGCCATTCGAGTTCGTCCGCCTCCGTTGTCCGTCCCTTACCAGCAACACATCTCGAGCGAGATTCTCATGTTGTTGGAGAAGGGTGCGATCGAGCGAGTTTCAGACCACCCTGGTCTGAGTCTCTCTCCGGTGTTCATTATTCCCAAGCGCTCGGGGAAGTTGAGGATGATCCTCAATATGAAGAGGATCAATCTTCATATCGCTCCCATGCACTTCCGCATGGAACATTTAGCCACAATCCTTCCGTCGATAGGTCCGGAGGATTGGGCGGTATCTCTAGATCTCAGAGATGCGTACTTCCATGTGCCTATTCACCCTCGCTCGAGGGATCTTCTGGGGTTTTCCTTTCGGGGAGAAACCTTCAGGTTCAAGGCCCTCCCGTTCGGTTTGAGACCGGCTCCTCGGGTGTTTACCCGAGTGGTTTCGGCGCTCACGGCGTTTCTTCGGAGGCGGGGGCTCAGGATTTTCGCCTACTTGGACGATTGGCTTTTGGTGGCCAGTTCCGAGACACGCCTTCAGGAGCATTTGGCTCTGCTTCTGCGGGTCACGCAGGAACTAGGGTTCCTGGTGAACTGGGAAAAGTCCGAATTGTCGTCCGCCCGCAGGTTAGTCTATCTAGGTGCGGAGCTGAACTTTCCGAGTCAGTTGGCCCGTCCCAGTGGGGACAGGGTTCGGTCGATTACCGGGGCAGCCAGGTCTCTGCGACGTTCCCGCAGAGTTCCGGCCAGGCAGTGGCTCCAGTGGCTGGGTTATTTGGCCAGCCTGGTCGATGTGTTTCTGGATGTTCGTCTGCTCATGAGGCCTTTTCAGAGGCATCTTCTGAGGTTCTACAGGCCGAGTGTAGATTCCCTTTCGGTCAGGATTCCTTTGCCGAAGGAGATCAAGCTGCTGTTGGCCCCTTGGGTCGACAGTGCCTTTTTGGTTCAGGGCAAGCCTTTTCGCGTGCCTCTTCCTTCGATTTCTTTGACGACGGACGCCTCCCACATAGGGTGGGGGGGTCACTGTTTGGGCAACATGGTGTCGGGGATTTGGGATTTTCCCGTCCTTCCGCACATCAATGTGTTGGAAATGATGGCGGCGTTCGAGTCGCTTCGTCATTTCAGACATCTGTTAGTTGGTCGCACGGTTCTGTTGCTTACGGACAACACAACTGTGGCTGCCTACATCAATCGTCAGGGCGGCACCAGATCGTCCAGCCTGAACGAGTTGGCTGCTCGGCTGTGGCGGTGGTGTCGGTTGGTGGAGATCACTCCAGTAGCGTCCTTTATTCCTGGCCAGGACAATCTGGTGGCAGATTTCCTGTCCAGAGGGAGGTGTCTCCCATCGGAGTGGGCTCTCCATTTGGAGGTCTTCGATCTTCTCCTGTCGGTCTGGTCTCCTTTGGAGATCGACCTATTCGCATCCCCCTTCAACCACCGACTTCCAAGGTATTGTGCTCGGGTCCGGGATCCGGAGGCTTGGGCGTTGGATGCCTTCTCGATCCATTGGGGGTCTCTTCGAAGTTATGCGTTTCCCCCGTTCGGCTTGATTCCTCAGGTCTTGAGGAAAATCAAGTCGGACGGGGCGTGGGTTCTGTTGATCGCCCCTCATTGGCCAAGGAGGTCTTGGTTTCCGGACCTCCTGGCATTGTTGGTGGGGAAACCGCTTTGTCTTCCGCTGAAGGAGGATTTGGTGGCTCAGCCTCTTTCAGGGATTCTTCATCCTCGGCCAGCGGTCCTCCATTTGACCGCTTGGCCGTTATCGGGGAGGTTGCCAGGGCTGAGGGCCTCTCGGAGAGAGCGTCTCAGTTCTTAGTCAAGAGCCGCCGGGATTCTACTAGAGCAGTGTACAACTCTCGTTTAGAGGCGTTTCACCAATGGTGTGAGGTTCTGGGCGTGGTTCCCAGGTTGGCATCTCTGGGTGTCATTGCGGACTTCCTTATTTCGTTATTTGATAAAGGAAGATCGCTGTCCACGTTACGTGGGTATCGGTCAGCGATTGCTGCGATACATGCGGGGTTCCCTGATGGTTCAGGTGTGTCGAATTCTCTGCGTCTGGCAATGTTGTTGCGGTCTTTTTTTCTGGAGCGTCCGCCCCAACAGAAGTTGGCGCCTCCTTGGAGTCTGCCTAAGGTTTTGGCTGCGTTAGCTAAGCCTCCTTTTGAGCCTTTGGCCAAGGCTTCGTTGCATTGTCTCACAATCAAGACTTTGTTCTTGATTGCAATCGCGTCAGGGCAGAGGAGAGGCACTCTCCATGCCCTGTGTGTTTCTCCTGGTCACATCCGTTGGGAGAGGAAGGGGGTACGGCTTATTCCCAGGCCTTCCTTTATCGCAAAGAATCAAACTGTCTCATCTGGTCCGGTGGAAATCTTCCTTTGTCCTTTGTCCAGTGTCTCCTCTGTTGAGGAGGACAAGGTCTGGTGCCCGGTTCGGGCTCTTAAGTGGTACCTGGACAGGACAAAGGGTAGCCGGACGGGTGAGCAGTTGTTCCTTATTACAAGGGAACCTTTCTCTCCGGCGTCGAAGGAGTCCATCTCTAGATGGCTTGTTGAGGCGGTTCAGGCCGCGGGTCCTGAAGCTCTCGCTGAGGGTGTGCGTCCTCGGGCGCATGACACCAGAGGTATAAGTACCTCCTGGGCTTTGTTTCAGGGAGTTGCCCTTCAGGATATCATGAAGGCTGCCTATTGGTCGTCTCCCAATTCGTTCATCTCGTGCTACCTGAAAGATGTGCCAGCGAGTGAGGAACGTTTTGCTACGGCTTCGTTGTTGGCGGCTTCGTCTTCGTTGGTCCCCCGCTAACCTTTTTGTTTTTTGGGACATGCCACCCGCTTTCATCTGTGTTGGTCTAAGCAATAATAGGTAGATACATATGATTTATTGTGGTAAATTAGTTAAATCAGAACTGATTTTATTATTTACTATATAAATCTATGTATCTACCTATGTCCCTCCCTCCGGCCCCTCTCCTTGTTGGCAACATGTCCCTGTTCTGTATCTGGGACTGCTTTGAGAGAGGAAGTCTGCATGCTGTCGTAGTGCGAGCGTGACTGAAGGGGATAGCGGGGTGTTAGGGTGTTATGCACAACGGTGACTTTTTGTTTTGTTTCGATGACTGCTTTGTCTGGAGGACTAAGCAATAATAGGTAGATACATAGATTTATATAGTAAATAATAAAATCAGTTCTGATTTAACTAGTTAATAATAGTAATGATAATATTCTGCCTTTAGACAGCACTTTAGTTCATCTACAATGTCTCTGAGCACTATACTGGTATATTAGATTCAAGATTTCCCACACACATATGTATACACATTCTCCACTCCTTGGGGAGTATTCCAGCCAGGTGCCATATATCACAGTTGCTCAAAACGTTGAACAAACTACATGTACAACGACATTCCCTTCCAACTGGTTACCCATTTAACACCTGGGTGGAGAGTGGCAAATGTGGATTTAATGTCTTGCCAAAGGACAGTAGTGCTGGGCTGGAATTCCAAACCTAAACCTTTGGATTGAGAGTCAATGAATAAACCACTATACCACAACAGCTCTAAGTTACTACCTGGGTCCTGTTTCATACAACTTGCTATCAATATAAAAAAGTTACAGTATTACTACAAGCTACTGAAATTGGGGCATTTGATTAGCCGAGGGCAAATTCGTCATAGAAATTTAGCATTTGATATTAACTTTTATGAAACAGCGCCTAGGGCCCGTTGCATAAAACTTACCATTGAGTGTAACTTTGTCATCAATGGCAACTACCATGGTAACAGGGCTCAACAGCCAATCAAAATCAAGGTTACCATGGTAATTACCATTGATGGCAAAGTTACCATCAATGGTAGGTTTTATGCAACGGGCCCAGATCTTGTTCTCTACCCCCCTCCAAACTCTGCATAACCATCACAGGCAGTGCGACCCCAAAGGTTTGTGATCCCTTGGTTACCAAGCATGACTTTAGACTGTATTTATTGATCTATCTTCACAGCTTGTAGAAGAATGCAAGAAGCTGACGGAGCAAGCAGAAGGGATCTCAGTCAGACTAGATGAGGCGCATACAGCAGGCATGCAATATCATGTAAGTTATCATTATTATAACAGTTTGCTGTGATTAAGTGCCTGCCTACTCACTCTCTAAATGTTGAAATTTTAGGCATTTATCATCAGTTTTTCACTATCACTTTTGGTTTTGTTTTGCTACATTGACTTTTAAAGATAAAAATGTAATTCTAAAAGTAAAGAGGAAATCAGAATAAGATCTTTCTACATTTCCAATTTGTCTTTAAACCTCACTCCCTTTTATTAATATATCCTTGTCTCTGTATCATCCCTCCCTTTATACATCTTATCATGTCTCTCTACCCTCCTCCTCTTTAAGTGGTAAATCGCTGTTTGGTCCACAACCATTTCGTCTACTAGTCTATTGTTCATTTAGTCTAATAAACATTTAGTCTAATTCCCAGTTTGTCTAATGCCCATTTCATCAACCATCCATAAGGTCTAATTAACATTTTATGCTTAATAATATTATATATGATTAAATGATTATTAGACCATATAGATAGTAGACAAAATGAGCATCAGATAGTCCGAGTATTAGACGGACTGGAAATTAGACCAAACGACTACTAGCCTGAATGCTCATTAGACCAAATGATAAGTAGCCAACATGATTGTTAGACAATGTGGATAGTATAAAAACGGGCTGGGGTTAGACCATATGGGAATAGAGTATTTTGGTAGTAGATGAACTGGCTGTAGTCCAAATGGTAATAAACCATTTTATCTCCTCTCATTAATTCTGGCAGGATAATCTGACTGAGCTGATTAGTAAAGAAGGCATCAAGGGCCGTAAGCTAACGAGAGTAAGTATCACATCGATACATGTCAAATTGGATGCTTAATTCCTAGTCAATAGTGAATCTAGACAAGCCAAAATTCTGCCCTTGGTATTTTGTTTTCTTTTTACAGATCAATTTCACCACTTTATATGGCACACAAATATCACCCTGTGCCATATTATCTTCATCATGGGATAGATACAGTCAAACCTGCTTTGGTGACCACCTGTCTACAAAGACCACCTGTCTACAACGGCCACATTTGTTGTTTCCCTTGAAAATGGTTTCTCATTGAATCATGTACTAAAGGAACCTGTCTATAAAGACCACCTGTCTAACACTTTTTGTGTTTCCCTTGGGTGGTCGCTATAGACAGGTTTGACTGTATACCAAAGGCTTCAAAGATTATGTAACTGTATTCAGTGCAAGATTGATCTAATGTTAAACGGTTGGTTATAGAGCTTATCAAAACTGGAAATGGGTAATTTTACAACGCCATTGTGTTACTACAGTGCAGAGAGTAGAGAAACAGACCCAGTAGTATTTGTGTGTGTTGACTTGATTACACCTGGGCCCGTCTACTAAAAGAGATTGATTCGAATCAATCAAAACTTGAAATTAATGTGCAATTTTAAGTTAAAAGTATTCCACTTGTTTAGTTATGAATGATTTAAAGTGTCTATTTTTTTGAAGTTTTGTCTACTCTGACACGTAGATCCTCCTCCTATGATATTTTATAGTGACCATTACGCCCAGTATATCTTATGCATTGCTGCCATCCAATCCTATTTTAGAAGAATGATTCCTAGTTTATGGCCTTCAAACTCATGTTATGAACCCTAGACTACTCTCTTTTTCCTGCAAAATAGCTTCATCAAAAGTCTACAAAAAAAGTTTGTACTCCTAATTTTGCTTTGAAAGATTGTTATTTTTTTGTTAAGAAATTTGTTCAGGTATTAAATAAGCTCATGTTTCTGAGTTCTAAAGATGTCTTCTTCTTTTTTCATACAGTCAACGGAGAACTTTTCTTGGAACATCCGGGTATTGAAAGGTCAGAAAGAGATCATCATGAGTGCTAAGGATGAGTGCCAGGAGTGGATGAAACAGGTATTGGATTCTAGTGTATTTATATGCTGTTTATGTATTTTTAAATCATCATTTTGGGAGTTATTTTGTAATTTTCCATTTTTTATTTTCCATCATGATTAAGCACAATAACAAAATATTTTATGTAATTTTATTTAGTGTGGGAATTACCTTGATAGGCCTGTTGTTATTTCCATCACATGTTTCTTTTGAATCTTGTTTATTGTTCATTTTTTAGGATTAGATTTTACCTTTGATCGTTTTCATGTATATTATTAAGCCCTGATAACAATGATAACGCTCACAATTTTTTTTTCACCTCTCACCAGAATTCAACCTTCTCTTTAAGTTTGGTGTATGGATATGATGATATTTCAATATTAATTTTTGTCCCATGTCTTTGCAGGTGTACGAGACAGCAACGTCACTAAAGCAGGCACACGAGGGCGACATCCAAGAAGACGAAGATGAAAGCAGATGATCCTTTATTCCTGATAGAGGGCAGTGTTTACATCTGTTGTAAAGAAAACTATACAAACTTTGACCCTCGAACTAATCTGAATCATGATGTTGGTGGTAGCCATGGTTATCCGCGGGCTGTCCTCTTGTCGTGACCTTTGACCTTGCATCAGCTGTAAAGCTGCTTGGAGCCATGGTAGTCCACAGGAAGGAACTGCTCTCTATGACCTTTGACCTCTAGACTGATGTTGGTTAGGAACCTGTCAGAGTCAATGTGTTATTTGAAGTGACTATGACCTTACATAAAGGTCAACTATAGTCGCTCAGTGTATCTTCAATCGTGAATGGGAAAATTCTCACAAAGACCCTTTAAACGGGTTTGGTTTACATTTTCTCTTGAATGTAATATTAAGTGGACAATACTGGTGTATATTGAAATTGTTCGGGGATTGCTGGTATATCTCCTAGTCCTCATCGTTAATTGAATATTGTCTACTGTTTTAGCACGGCTTGTAATCAAACAGGCTTACTACCTTTAGTCTTGGTTCAGGCATACAATAGAAAATGGGTGAATGGTCTAAGTTAATATATTGTGTATCGGTACTACTCTAGCTTATATGTCTAATAGGATAACATCATCAAGGGCCTTGGATGGAGACTAGATCCCAGGTTTAAGGAGCCTAAGCTTATGAATGAATCAAGTTTTCAATTGTGATTTTGGTTTTAACATGTACATGGGGTGGTAGTCTGAAAATTATGTTATCTTTTACATGTATGTTGGTAAATCAATGATACACGTAGTTACCATAACAAATCAAAATTAGAACAAGTCATCACTTTATATCCGCGCAAAGCTGGCTTTTGTCGTTTAAACATCTACATAAAGACATCTACATGTACGTAAACACCAATAGTTGGCGTTACTTCCGTGAAATTTTTGTTTGACAAACACCCCTTTGTCTACTGGGACCCAGTCATTTCTGTATTAAACCCATGGGGGTATATGAGAAATCGGTAGTCAATGTGTTAGCATCTTTTCGTAACGTGAAAGATAGCATCGTTTCAGAATACACCCTCTGAATCGAATAATGAATGATACAGTAATCAACAAAATTTGGACATTGTATGGGAAATTGGTTATATAAGTGATGATAGTGAACACTTTCACTCAATCTCACTCTTTTATCTTAAAACGCTCAATTTTTTAATATTTTTAGTTTGTACATCTTGTTATCATTCTTAGTTTATGCATCATTAGTGTTTTTTGTTTGTTTGTGCAATACTGTTTTTTAGATTTTGCCAAAGGTGACTCTGTCTCTCTTGCCATGTGCAGCACCCTAAGTAACTATGCAAACCAATATACGTGTGCTGTCATGTCAAACTTAGCTAGCTTCATGGCTTGTAACACGACAGAGTTTGAAGAAGGAACATGTGACCAATTCATTTCTTCTTCTCACCTACCTTGCATCACTCAAGCTCCATTACCATTGCTTTAAAGGACATCGACTTGTGTCCAACATGTTTAAGGGCAAGTCCACTCCAAAAATAACCCACTATCAATAGAAGCAGCAAATCCAGACAAACCAATCAAAATAAAGTTTGAGCAAATCGGATAACTTATAAGAAAGTTATGAACTTTGAAAATCACAAGACCAATTGGCAACTCACTCATAAGTCTGTGACTTCATTGCCTCACTATCCACTAATTCTTTTCTTTATATTGATAATTTACATTTCCAATTTTGCCTCTAAAGATCTTATTTCCTCACACCAGCATCCAAGCTATATTGATATTAATATGTTTTTGTGAGGATGCACTAATAAAGAGTAAGTTTTTCGGTTAAATCATGAAAAATTTGAATTTTAACAATATTAAGAAAATAGTATCAATTCTTCAAACTTCATAACAGATTTTTGGAAATGTCATGCATGCAATATGATACAAATCATATAATCTGGGCAAAGGCATGGGAAATCAAGTTTTGGGGGACAAAAAGGGAGATTAATGGGATAAACATATATAAAGCAATTGATAAATAGTGAGGCACTGGCATTACAAACTGATAACCACCTGTCTAGAAAGACCTGTTACTTTTGTACAAGATGTTTGATTATTTTACTTGGTGGATTAAATAATAATATGACTGGGCTAAAGTCTGCGGAATCCTGTTTATAAGGGAAATTGCTACCCTCATTTAGGTACATGTAGTGCTACATGTAAGTATATCCAACTTTATACAACACCTACGTGGATCCTTGTCATTTGATTGGAGGATTGTTAGTCACATGATATTCAATAGATGTTATATTGCACGGTCGTGCATTTTTGGTTATATGCGCCGTGCATTTTTGGTTATATGCAGACTGCGTACCTCTCAGCCGTGCGCGCGCGTATCCCTGCGTGTATCTGACGCGAAGGCAATCTGAATGTAATCGAGAAGGCTTGACTCCAACTTTAATTTATCTTTAATATAAGGAGTAAAGCATAATTTGTTGATTAACGTTCTATTAGATCTTCTTCGATGTTGTATAAAACAAATAATGAATGTTTTTCATTCATTCAATGGTGCTAATATTTTCATTCGTTGAAAGATTAACGTTAATTCTATTCAACTCGGCTGACGCCTCGTTGAATAGAATGTTAATCTTTCAACTCATGAAAATATTCGCACTATTGAACTCATAACCATTCATTATTTGTATAATAATCCATGGGTAACTTTAATAATCATGCTATCATTGTGCTTCTATGTTACTTTTATGTTTATTAATCACAGTACTGTTAATATCTGGTGTACAATGTATGTGCTGCTTTGCTTCATAGGTTTTTATTTTCTACAATAATTTGCTGCCAAATGTAATGCAATACTTACCTTTGTTTTGTTTTTTATAATTTAACACTGCAAACACATACGGTACCTTATTGTTAAGCTTACAGGTGTTTAATTCTTCACTAATTTGCCATACGGTAACTCTGACTTTATCAAATATTTCACAAGTTACATGGCCTGTGGCCTACATGTAGTTATTGAATCGACCAGATTACTAACATATTCAAATTGTATGCATACTGTTTAAAGAAAGGTTTGTTCTTGACGACCTGAAAGCTTTCCCATGGCTTGCCCAACATAGCAACACGTAATATATGCAGACTGGATTCCAAGAATCATAAGTCATTCATTACTAACAGGTTAATGGAATAATAATAATAATAATATTTAGTTTTTATGTAGCGCTTATCACAAATGTCTCTAAGCGCTTTACAAATATACTATTACCCCAGTCATTGGATTCAGTGCTTGCCCGCACACAATGTGTGCACAATCTCCACTAGGTCCCCAGGAAAGAAACATCCATAAATTTGAATATGTTATTAAACTGGTCTATTGTATGATGTCACGTTAAATGTATATGCGATCAATTAATGTACCGGTATCACTTCTTGTGTAATGACTCTACCATTGTTTGATAGACAATAATGGGTTATTTATGTGGGGAATATGTCATTGTTTATGTGGGTAAGTTATCAGGGTAATGTTATGTCTGGTACAAAATGAAAACCTCATGGATTATAAGACGATGTACAGATCTTTAGAATAGACAAATTGAATAATGAATGCATTAAAAGCAGTACTCTTTCTAGATTTTTTAAATAGTGTTCATACATGTTTGTTCACAAGTATAGTCAACCATGTCTGCCATTCAAATGTCCATCCTATGAGCTAGTTCTCTGAACCCTGTTTCACAAAACTCATTATCAATAACAAGTTACAAATTTTTTAATAAGCTACTGAAATCATGGCATTTGATTGGCTGATGGCAAATTTGCCACAGAAATTTAGCATTCGTTATTGATGATAAGTTTTGTGAAACCAGGCCTTGGTTGATAATAAGTATATAGTGTGTGTGTAGGGTCTGATGTACATGTAGATACCTGGTGGTGTCATTTTATGTTGACTTTGTGTGTATACGCTTGATACAGTCAAACCTGTCTTAGAGGCCACCTCTCTAGAAAGGTCACCTGTCTACAGTGGTTACAGGTAGTGGCTCCCTCTAGAAAGGAATATGTGTTGTACAACCTGTCTAGAAAGGTCACCTGTCTACAGTGGCCACTCTTTGTGTTTCCCTGTGGTGGCCTTTATAGACAGGTTTGACTGTAGTTATACATTTTGCCAAAAGAAGGGGTGGTTTTCTGATATTTTAAAAACAAGATATCCAGTATATCATTTTTAAAAGAGTAGGAAATTTTATTAAAAAGGGTCATATATTTCAAAGAGGAATTTGTTACTCAGTTGACATGGTGAATTCTGTGAAAAAAAATTGTTTTTGTAAATTTGAAAATTTTGTGGAAAATGTTCTTTGAAGTTATGAAACACCGGGTAGGCGGTCATTTTTTATTCTGCTACGATCATGCATTACCTCTTTGAACATGGAATGACATCACCAGGTATAGCTTGTATGATCCAGTCATGAACGCTTTATTTCTAGTACCTCTCTGCACCGAAAATGACGTCCAGATTATATGTTGCTGAGAAATTATTGGATCACAATGTGTTGATGCGATTTATGTAACTCTGTCTTGTATGATATGTAACTAGAGGGTTGGAAAAACATGGGTTTTGACACCTTGAAAATATATTGTTTTTATTTAGTTAGTAACACTTGCCATTTATACTAGTACACTATAGTTTGCCTGTTTTTAGCATGATATTTGTTTCCTGTAAGATTAAACCAATCACATTTAATGAGTTTACTTGTGAAGAAATGAACTGAGATGTGGATAATATGACAGTGATTTTATAGTGACTTCATATCTACAGTTTCAATTTTACTAATCATTTCCTTGGAGTTGAAGCAATTTCTTTCAGATCATCTTGATTTTCTTTGTTGACATGATTGATGCATGTTTCTTTATCATCTTGATGAGTCGGATCAGGGGGGTGTTTCACAAAAATTGTCATCAGTGAGAAATGACAGTTTTTGTTATAAGCTACTGAAATCCTTGCTTCTGATTGGTTATCAGCAGATTTATCACTGATATTTGTCATTTGTCATTGAAAAAAGGCTTTGTGAAACGGGTCCCAGATTAACTGATTTGGATATACACTCATGGGTTAAAGATGATGTATATATTTATATTTTTTTCTTTTTGTAGTAAGCTTTCTTATTATCCTAACTTCGATCCCTCTCCATTCATCTCAGTTACTATCCTCTTTTCTCCTCAGATTGTTGGTCTCTCTCTCTCTCTCTCTCTTTCTCTTTCTTGCTCCTTTCTAAATTCTTTTTTCTCTTACTCTCAACCTCTTTCTCTTTGCCTTTTTTTCCTGATCTCTCTTTTTCCATCTCCCTCTTCTTTCCCTCTCTCTTCTCTTTCCTCTTTCATGTTTTCTCTCTCTCTCTCTGTGGCTCCTTTCTATTTTTCGCTCTCCACCCTTTTCTGTTTGCCTTATTTTCTCTCTTAATTCTCTTTCCTCTTTCCTGTTCTCTCTCTATGCCCCCCCCCCCCCTCTCTCTCTCTTTCTAGATAAAACCAACCATCAATGCAGTGTTTATAGGACTACCATAGACAGTTTATACCATGTGGGTGTATATATACAGAATTGTAGTTGTACATGATGCAATGTAGAACCTTTTTATATTATGAATGAAGCAAGGTAGTGTGTGGTTTATAAACCACTCCCGAATATATGTATCTAGGCTGGCTCCCAGTCACCATGAATTATTGCTCCATTCTCTGGAAATAATCGGTAGTCCATTGTACATGGACATGTATATATACAACCCTCTCACACTTTATAAAGTCGTGCGAGAGACGTTGAGTGTTTTAACCCTGATATAATGTTCACTGAGCAGGGAGATAAAATCATTGAGTCTGGAAGCTAGACTAAGTGACGGTGCAGAAGGGTAGAATGTATTTATAATGAGATTTATATGCAGTACAATATCATTTAATGCTCCTTTATGGGACGTGTGTAATGTGGTAATAGATGATTATTATGTCAAGTTAAGACTGACGAAATGAATTCAAAATAAAAATGCAGAAGATATCAATCTTGTCTTGTTTTATTTCTTATGTATTCCCTAACATCAAAGTGTCTCATATAAATTGTTGATGCATTACTTGCATAAATGTTAAACTTAAACTTACTTTTATTGTAAAACAGGAAGGGGGTCATTTTTAATACTGCTATGATCCATAATTAATGGAAATTTGAACAAAATCAGGCAAGGAACAAGAGAGTTAATTAAAAGCTTTTTGAAATAGCATGCCAACAGAGCGATATTTAATTTGATGACACAATTTATGGACAAATGAACCAAAGCCTTCATCCTAACTTACTTTTATTGTAAAACATTTTCTTCGGATTCATTTGATCTGACTTCATAAAATGTCAAGTACAGTATTATTTTGCATACTATATCTTATTTTCAGGGGAGTAGATTATCTAAATCACAAGAAAACATGAAATTTAAAGTACAAAAGGCAAGGAAGTTACCCATAAATGACAAGGGTCCTTTTTTATAATGACACGTGTCCCCTTTTTCTTTCTAATAAGTGCCCCTTTTCACCTCTGATAACTGTCCCTATTAAAATCTTATAGGTGCCCCTTTTCCTTCGATCAACAAGTGCCATTTCCCTTTACAGTAAGTGCCCTTTTGACAAGTGCCACTTTTCCTTTGTGAGTGTCCCTTCCCCTTCTGATAAATGCTCTTGTTAATTTGTTTAATAAGAGCCCATTTCCCTTCACCTCTGATAAGTGCCCCTTTTACTATGACTTGTACCCTCTTTTCGTCTGAAGCAAGTCATTTTTGTAAATTGTACACGGGGGGAGGGAGGGGGGCTAATTGTCCTAAGGGGTAATTTTCTGGAGATAATTGTCCTCCGGGAGGGGGGTATTTTTCCGGGGGGCAATTGTCCTTGAGGGTAGTTTTTAGGAGGGTTATTAGGCGGGGGAGGGGCGATTGTCCGGGGCGAAATTGTCCTAGAGCCATTGAAATAATCTTTCATAATGTATTCACAATGTATATGTAGCCTATATACCAATCAGTTAAAAAATGGTTAATTTTCAATTTGAGGTTTTCCGTTGTAGGTGCCCCTTTTTTTCCAGATAGTGATCTGCTCCCCCCCCCCACACACACACATACACACACACACACGCACGGCACACACACAACTTTTGTAAGACGCTCTGCCTCCTCTAGCTGGTCGACTTTTTTTTCATAGGTTTTTATTTGCTCTCTCATAAACAATACATATTTTATACAAAATTACAAATAATCTTACATAAATAAATTTGCAAGTGAACTATAATATTTCAATACAAGGTTACAAACACATTTTTTATAAAATATATTTGCAAATGAAGTTACACACTTACAGAAGAAAAATATTCAGCTATACAATAATTTATTTTTTTTTCAAATATTTCCTTCAGAGAGAAAAAAAAAATGGTCATGATTGATTGATTGCTTGATTGATTTTTATTCGACAAGTTTCCAACATACAACAATATACAATAATAACAGATCAAAAATAAGTCAGCTTGAACAAGATAACCCACGAAAGCTCGAGAGCTTATTTCCAGTGGGGTTTCTTACATACATGTATACAATTAATAAGTCAAAATAGCAATATTTACAGACAGATAAGAAAATAAAAGAATTACTTATTGAAGATAATAATAATAATAACAACATTAAACTGATGATAGAAATGATAATAAGTACAAGAAGAAAAAGAAGAAGGAGAAGAAGAAAAAGAGGAGGAGGAAGAAGAGGAAAATAATGATGAATTTGTAGAATTTCTATAACGTACGAAAACATAAGTATATACAAAATTAAAAAAGTATGATGAAAAGAAAGAAGAAATGAGTAAATGACACTCGAGCGCTGTGGGCCTGTAACCTGCTGAAAAAAAATCGCGATCGAGGACAAAGCAATATGGCGGCGTGTGCTCTCGAGCGTATTCACCAGCGCGTTTGACGGCTACATGTCGCTCTGTGTATTGTGAATGTAGATCAGCGTTCTACATATCTTTATTTCTGTGGCCCCATGATCTTGTCGTTATTTCGCTGATGACCAAATCTATATCTTTCCGAACATATCTGATAAGGCTGGCGTACGTATCAGCGGAAATTTGTCAGAATCGTATACTTGATCGATCGAATATACTTTAGGGGGATAATTCACATAAAGAGTATGTTTCATTGTAAAAAAAAATATTCCAATAGAAGATAGGGTCAAACAATTAACATATAGCAAAAATCCTAACATAATGCTTTAAAAATAAATAATGAATTAACTTGAAACAAACTTGATTAATTATCATTCCATTATCCATGGCCCCCACAAAATAGTAGAATCGTCCGACAAATTGCAACCTTGCGACGAGACGCTAAATCTTTTTGCGAACCAAATCTGTCTGAAATCATCTCTAAATTTCACCATGGGGTGTTGTTTTTCTGGAGGTGATGGAAAACTGGCTGAACAAGAAGAACCGGCTCCTCAATTTAGTTGGTATGTTTTATTTGAATTGAATCGGTTATGAGGGAAATGTTACATTACATGATGATCATCATGTTGTGTAGGTCTATGCGAAGCATCTCTGCTAATTTTTGAGGTGGCTTATTTACTATTCAATTAGGCCTAGGTCTAGTCTACGGCTTTAGCTATTTTTCAGGGACCTGGGGACACATTGCAGTGATGTCTGATGTCTGATGAGTTTTAGTTTAAGTTACACAATGTCACACGATTTATAATCAATTATTCAATATCATCAATATAATAAGAGTAAGACTAGATTCTAGATATCAAACGTTAGATCAACTCGTATGAAAATCATAGACGGTTGAAACAAGTTGGAAGTTCTAACTTCTAGTCAGTGGCAGTGCTGACATTCAGGCAGCTCATGATTGATATTGTCAATATTGTCAAGTTCAATTTTGTATTTACTATCTGGAACTGGCTTTGCCTTTTGAAATACTTTAAAATGAGGGATCAACCACTGTCATAGTGTAACCCACGGTGAAGTTATACAACAAACAATGTACAAAATGGGGAAAAAATAGTGTGACCTTAATTAATAGCTGCCATAGCATTTGATTAACAGTTTATTTGAATTGTTTGATTTGTTGGCGCTAGTTCAGAAGTCTATCCAGACTTTGACCCGGAACTCCGGCGTGGAGATACCCTACTAAAACATACCAAAAATAAAATAAATTGTCATCAATTGTTCAAATAATGGTTATGGATATAGACCTCTAAAAGCTGTTATGTTTCTTACCTGTTTCGTGTCAATTTTCTTATTTTTTTGGAGTATTTTTTCTAGAAACTAAGACTTATTATCTATACACTTTCTCATGGGATTCACAGCAAACTGCTACACACCAACCGACGGTAGGGTGCGGGCGCGCGTGTATGTTAAGTTAGCGACCGTACCGATGAATTGCTTAGATTACAAGGGATCGGTAAACAAAACCTGAAATGCATTTGTAATCCCCCTTCCTGCACTCTAAGAATAATACATTGCACATTGGGCCTTGCTTCGGAGTTTGCTAGTGAGTAGTGGACTCTTCTTTCTTCTCATACTAATTGAGCACTTTCAAATCAGACAAGAATTTAACCAAAAATTATGAGATTTGGATAACGAAGTGATAACAAAGTTATAATGAATTGCTCAGAGTTTATATTGGCATGATGTTGACATTTACATTTTTTTTCTTTTCTCTTTAACATTATTGTCTGTTTTATCCCTTCAATTTTTGTCATTTAATTTCCTCTTTCTTCCTTCTAATCTATGGTTGCATCATTCATTATATTTTATTCATATTTTTTGAATCATCTGTTCCTCTATGTACTCGATTGAACTATTTTAATTTTACTAATTTTAAATTTAATTCCATTTTACTCTCATACAATACATTACGTACCTCTTTTTCAATTTGCTCTAAACCAATCTGATATCTCTATCTTCCCTTGTATGCATAACTCTACTTTCTCTCTCCTTCATTCCTGTCCCAATCTCTCCTTTTTCTCCTTTCTATCTTTCCCTCTCTCCTTTCTCTCTTTCCCTCTCTTGCACCCCTCTCTTGCCCTTCTGTTCCTTTTTCTACCCCTTTCCCTTTTTTCTTCTTCTCTCTTTCTCCTTTCTTCTCTTTCTCCTCTTTCTCTCTCTCTCTCTCTCTCTCTCTTTCTCTCTCTCTCTGTTGCCCCAACTCTTCTTGTTCTACCCTCTCTCGTTTACCCCCTTCCCATACCATGTCTTCATCATACCATTGGATATTCACTTATTTGCATGCATGCCTTTACCTACCGACTCTACTTTGCTATTATAGTTGTATTTCCTATCCTCTATTTTGCAGGGAGAAGCGAGAGAAACTCGACATCAAGGATTTCACATTCGCTGACAAGAAAGGAGAAGAACTTGGCAAAGTGCCAGGAAAGATAAATGGACAACGATTCATCATTAAGAACTGTGAGGTAAAAGATAGATGAAGAGCTTTTTGTTAAGCTCTATATAAAGATTACATTTTAATTCCAGTATCATACAATTGTTTTATAAATAAAGAATTGCATTTAAGACTTGTGAATGTGATCTCTATACAGATTACATTTCAATCCCAATATTATATTACGTTGTTTTGGTTTGTGTTAATGGCAGTTTTAGGGAACTACGCCATCTACGGCGAGACAGAGAAAGTTCAGAGAAAGTGTTTTCGGAGTTTCGAGGCCAGTGGAAAGGCATATTAGTTTTCAACCTCTAGTTATCTGTTTAAACATTGTTTATCACGTTTTGAAGACTGTTACCATGGAAATGTGTTGTACCACAAGATCAAGGATGTGTTGGACCTGTGCAAATTCATTTGGAGGCACGGATGTGGCAAATAAAGGCGTTTAAATAATGCAAACTTTCGGTGCACGAGACCTCAGTCATTTTACGTCACATGTGTGTGGTATGTACATTGAACTATGAATGAAAACGTAGACGAAGATGGCGCTATATTAAATGGATGCAAGAGTGTATGGAGCGATGTGTAGACCCAGGCGTTGAAACTCATGCTGGATGTCGGGATCCATCGACATTATAACAGTTGAAAACTAGCAGAACTTGAAAATGAACTTATGAAGTACTGTTAAGACTATATTGAAAGATAAATTGAAGCCCAGTTTTGTGGAACTTATGACTTGAAGTACAAATGGTAGCTGGTTTATGATTTCATTGGAGCAATGTTTGCAGATTATGAGCTTACAATGGCGGAAAGCAATGATGATTTGGCATGGCTGTCATCAGCCCAAGCCCGTACTAGTAATCAGAACGAAAAACCAGACCAAACTGTGCATGTAATTACACATACTGGCATATCTGGAGAAACAAGATCAACTCCACATGAAGAAAGTCGGGCATCAGACATGATATGGATACAATCTGAGTATGAAACAACAACAAGGTACGATGACGTGAAATCTAGTGACAGTGTGTCAAATATTGGACCGGCAACTGCAAGCTTCTTACCAAGAAGGAGGGATTCACGTGCTCAGTCTGTCACCAGCAATGCGAGTAGTACCAGAAGTTCTGCGTCACAGGCTAGGATTGAAGCTGCTGCGAGGCAAGCAGAACTAAGAATAAAGGCTGAAGCCTTACAGATGAAACATGATTTGGACAATGAAATGCAGCTCATCCAGAGAAGGAGGGAGCAGCTTGAGCTACAGACTGAGATAGCTGCAACAAACGCCAGACTTGCAGCCATTGAAAATATAGAGGCGGAAAGTCAGCAAAGGCAGGTTGTAGAAGATCTTCGCCCAGAATACAAGGTTAAATGTGATATTCCAGCTACACCAGGACGTGCAGAAACACATGGAAGACCAAGTGTAGAGAATTATCAAACAAGTACAGCCATTCCGCCAGACACTCCAACGAAGAAATTTGATCTCACTGCCTACTTAATGCAGCAGAATGAGGTAGTGAGGCAGCAGAATGATCTGACAAAGGTGCTGGTAGAGTGTCACATGAGATCTTCCCTACCACAAAGAACACTTACTCCATTTCATGGTAATCCGCTGGAGTACAATGCCTTCCTGAGAGCCTTCCAACATAGCGTCGAAGAAAAGACTAACAATCCCAAAGACAGGCTTTACTACCTCGAACAATACACAAGAGGTGAGGCAAACACCATGGTGCGCAGCTGCATGTGCAATGTGAATGTTGAGGCAGCATACGCAAAGGCAAGAGAAATGTTGGAAAAGGCCTTTGGAAATAAATATCGCATCACAGACGCCATTATAGGAAAGGTAGAGGACTGGCCGGAAATAAAGGCTGATGAGGTAGAAAAACTGACCAGTTTTTCTTTGTGCCTGACAGAGTTGCTCAACACAGCAAAAGATCTAGGACAATGCCATGAGATCAATCATTCCCACAATATCCGGATGGTGGTGTCCAAGTTGCCATACCGCCTACGGGAGAAGTGGCGTCAAAGGGCAGACTACATACAAGAGGAAAGGGGCCTGTCCATTCAGTTTGCCGATGCAGTATCCTTTGTGTCCAAGGAGGCTCGAGTGCTCTCAAATCCTGTATACGGGAATATTAAAGGGCCACAAAGGAAGGCAGAACCCAGCCCTACGAATGCAAAGCCAAGAAATGAAAGGCGTGGCTTTTCTGCAAATGTAAACCAGCCAGACAACGTGTCAGTCAAACCAGAACAGTACTGTCTTTACTGCAAGACATCAACCCACATGCTAGACAGCTGTAAGAGACTTGGAGGCAAATCATACGGAGAACGTCTGCAATTTTGCAAGTCCCAGGGACTTTGTTACTCATGCCTGAAGAAGTCTTCGCATTTTGCAAGGGATTGCAAAAACAGGCTGGAATGTGCTGTGTGCAATTCGTCGCACCCTACGATTTTGCACAAGCAATACCAACAATACCAACGGGCGCCCACCAACCAAGAGCCACCACAAGAGCAAGCTACTAGTAATCAAGTGCCACACGAAGAGGAAGCCTCGGCAGTAGCAGATGAATCCATCTCAACCGAAAGGGTTAAACGAAGCTTGACCAGCATGGAGGAAGGATCGAACACACTCCCTATCATCATTCCAGTAACTCTACGATCCAGAACTACTGGTAGAAAAATAAGAACCAATGCCTTTCTCGACAATGGGAGTAATGCAGTGTTCTGCACACAAGAAGTCAAGGAGAGCTTGCAGCTTACTGGCAGGAAAGGGAGGATTCAGCTTCAAACCCTGACGGAGGATAGGCTTACCAATTGTGAGGTTATCAGTGACTTAGAGGTACTAGACTTGGAAGAAAAAACAAGCATCAACATTGACGAAGCATATGTGCAGGCCATTCCAATCAGCAAAACAGAGGTGCCATCATCCGCAGAATTGAATAAGTACTCGTATCTTCGTGGGATTCAACTTCCAGAACTCGATGCAGAAGTGGGCCTGTTGATAGGGAACAACATTCCTGAAGCTGCAGAGCCCTTAGAAGTGATTAACAGTCGAGATGGTGGCCCGTTTGCTTTCAGGACGGTACTAGGATGGGCAGTGTGTGGTGCAAAGAGAGCCAATCGACCCCAACGGATTTCATCTCACCGGATTTCGGTGAAAACTGACCTAAATGAACAGATGATCAGCATGTTCAACCGGGACTTCAGTGAGCGGTTAATTGAGGATACTCCTGAACGATCAATACAGGACCAACGGTTCTTGAACATTGTGGAAGGTTCACTACAGCATGTTGATGGACACTTCGAGATTGCCATGCCACTCAAGAACAAGAATGTCTCTTTACCAACAAACAAGCCACAAGCTGAGCAACGTCTACAACACCTGCGAAGGAAATTTGAAAGACAGCCACCCTTCCGTGAAGAGTACATGAAATTCATGGGAAAGGTTATGGACAGAAAATTCGCAGAGAAGGTCCCGGAAGACGAGATTCAGAGAGATGATGGAAGAGTGTGGTACGTTCCACATCATGGCGTCTTCCACCCACAGAAACGGAAGTTGAGAGTCGTGTATGACTGCGCAGCATCGTACAAAGGCCGGTCACTGAATACAGAACTCTTACAGGGGCCGGATCTGACAAATAGCCTCGTTGGTGTTCTTATCAGGTTTCGGCAGGACAAGGTGGCTGTAATGGCGGACATAAAAGCCATTTTCTCTCAGGTTCGAATCCCCAAGGATGATAGGGATCTCCTGCGATTTCTGTGGTGGCCTGAAGGAGACATCCAAAGACCAATTGAGGAGCATCGAATGACTGTGCATGTCTTTGGGGCAACATCATCACCTGCATGTGCCAACTATGCATTGAAGCGCACTGCAGATGGCCAGAAAGAAGATGTTGCAAAGATCATCAAGCACAACTTCTATGTTGATGACTGCCTCTACTCAACTTCTACAGCAAAGAAGGCCACAGAACTCTCCGAAGATCTGCAGGAAGCCTGTAGAAAAGGAGGATTTCACCTCACTAAATGGATCAGCAACGACAGAAAAGTCATAGAGGCCATCCCCAAGGAGGAACGGGCAAGTGGAGTCCAAGAGCTGATATTCGACAAGGAAAAATTACCACAAGAAAGGGCACTTGGAATTATCTGGTGTGCGGAATCGGACTCATTCAGTGTCAACATTCAAACCAAGCCACGTCCTTTGTCGAAAAGAGGAATGCTATCGAGTCTGAGTTCAGTTTATGACCCCCTTGGATTTGTAGCCCCAGTCATCCTAGTAGCCAAGGCTCTTCTTCAAAATCTGTGCAGAAAGGGAATTGGCTGGGACGAGGAAATCCCCAGAGCAGAAGCTGAACTATGGAAGGAATGGTTGGCAGATCTTCCAAGGCTGTCAGAGTTCAAGATGGATAGATGCCTTAGACCATCAGGATATGAGCAGGCAGAGGTCTCCTTACATCACTTCGCTGATGCCAGTGAGGTTGGCTATGGGACGGTCTCCTACCTTAGACTTGTCAACAATAAGAGAGAGACAACGGTTTCCTTCGTCATGAGTAAAGCAAGAGTGGCACCAATCAAACAAGTCTCCATCCCTAGAATGGAGTTGACAGCTGCATGTGTTGCCGTGCGAGTTAACCAAATGCTCAAAAGGGAACTGACAATACAGGTGAAGGAAACATACTACTGGACAGATAGTATGACTGTTCTGCGCTACATCCAGAATGAAACAGCAAGGTTTCAAACATTTGTAGCCAACAGGTTAGCAGTTATTCATGACGGGTCCATTCCTGACCAATGGCGCTATGTGAACACCAGCCTCAATCCAGCTGATGTTAGTTCGAGAGGGATGAAGGTGCAAGAATTCTTGCTAAGAGAAGATTGGAAGAACGGCCCAGAGTTTCTTTTGCACTCGGAAGAAGATTGGCCCAAGACAAATGATGAAGTCACAGATGATGTAAACGCACCACTTGAAATCAAGAAGAACTGTATGATGGGTTCAACAAAGACTGGAGGAGAAGAGTGCGCCGTGAACAAGTTGATATCACACTACTCAGATTGGACAAGATTACGAAGGGCAGTTGCTTGGTGGCTAAGGCTCAAAGAAAAGCTGAAGGAAAGGGCCAAGTTGTCCTCAGATAAAGTGTGTACTGGCACCCTTACAGTAGCAGAAGTGAATGGTGCAGAACTGGCTATTGTCCGGTGGGTGCAATTTGAGTCCTTCCAGGAAGAAATAGAAGCCTTAAATCAGAAAGGAAATCAACAGTCAGGAAAGGACATACGCAAGGGCAGCAGCATCATAAAGCTAGATCCAGAACTGCATGACAAAGTACTGAGAGTTGGCGGACGACTAAGGAATGCCGAGATTGATGGAAATGCAAAACATCAGGTGATCTTGCCCAAAAAGCACCATGTGTCTACCTTGATAGTAAGACATGTTCATCAAAGTGTAGCACATCAAGGTCAAAACCATGTGCTAGCAGAACTTCTTCAGAAGTATTGGATAATTGGAGCAGGTGTGCTGACAAAGACAATCATCAGAAAATGTGTTACATGCAGAAGGTACCAAGCCAAAACAAACACACAAAAGATGGCAGATCTTCCAAGGCCTAGGGTTGCAGCATGTGAACCACCCTTCACATATACAGGCATGGACTATTTCGGACCTTTCGAGACGAGGCGTGGTCGAAGCATGCAGAAACGTTATGGTGTTGTGTTCACCTGTATGACCAGCCGAGCGATACACATAGAAGTGGCAAGCAGCTTGGACACCAGTTCTGCCATAGATGCCATAAGACGATTTGTTAGTCGAAGAGGTTCTGTCAAGACAATGTATTCAGACAATGGCACAAATTTGGTGGGTGCCTGTAGTGCATTGAAGCAGGCTCTACAGGAATGGAGTCAGGAGCAGATCATGAACTTTTGCTGTAATCGTGGAATTCAGTGGAATTTCAATCCACCTGCTGCATCACATTTTGGAGGAGTATGGGAACGACAAATAAGAACTATCAGAAAAATCCTTCATGCCATACTACATGAGCAGTACTTGAAAACTGCCCAGAGTGATGAACAGCTTCACACTTTAATGTGTGAGATAGAGGCAGTTATAAACAGTCGGCCCCTAACCAGAGCTTCAAATGACCCCAATGACCTGGATGTCATTACACCTAATCATCTACTACAGGCCAAGATGACTACAAGTCCACCCCCAGGGCGCTTCTCAGAGAAGGATGTATACTCTAAGAAAAGATGGCGGCAGATGCAGTTACTAGCAGATACCTTCTGGCGGAGATGGGTGCGTGAGTACCTTCCTACCTTGCAGCAACGGCAGAAGTGGGCCCAACCAAATCGCAGTCTACAAGTGGGAGAC
The DNA here is from genome assembly GCA_035222895.1 of Strongylocentrotus droebachiensis. Lineage (NCBI taxonomy): Eukaryota > Metazoa > Echinodermata > Echinoidea > Camarodonta > Strongylocentrotidae > Strongylocentrotus > Strongylocentrotus droebachiensis. Next base: position 282,561 of record JAVYIG010001031.1, read on the forward strand.
GTCGTCTTGATTGCTGATAAGGACGCGCCTAGATGTTCCTGGCAGATGGGACGAGTGGAGGAAGTATATCCGGGTAAAGATGGTCTAGTTCGCAGTGCAAGGATAAAGACAAAATCCACAACACTCACGAGGCCAGTGATAAAGCTGTGTTCGCTCCTGGAAGCAGAATAGTGCTCAACATGTATCTTTTTTTTGGTGAAGTTTGGATCACTGTGAATTTAATTTGGATCAAAAAAAATTGGAGCCTTGCTACCGCCATGTGGAATGTGATAAAGTACCTTTGTGAAATTGGTGCGAGCCAAGCGCCGCCAATGAAATTTATTTTGTCATCAACGTCGACTTTTGCAACCGCCATGTGGAATGTGATATAATACTTTGTGAAATGGTGCGAGCCAAGCGCCGCCAATGAAAATTATTCTGTGATCAACGTGAATTTATTTGGATCAAGAGCATTTTCAGCAACTATGAAGCACCGAGTGTTAAAAGCAATTCATAAATCGCGAGTCGAGTTCCTTCCGTGACGGAGAATAATTTGGATTGTGATAAAATACATTTGTGAAATTGGTGCGAGCCAAGCGCCGCCAATGAAAATTATTTTGTGATCAACGTCAATTTATTTTGGATCAAGAGCATTTCCAGCAACATTAAAGCACCGTGTGTTGAAAGCAATTCATAAATCGCGAGTCGAGTTTCTTCTGTGATGGAGAATAATCTACTCCATCAGATAAACAAGTTGGATGCAGATTCAAGTGTTTGAAGCGTGATAAATGATCAGCTGATAAAGTAATTTCAGAAGAATCTCACTAACTGCAAACTTCGAACAAAAACAAGACATATGAAGAACAATTTGTGATGTCCATGTTCCATAAACTTTCAGACTTTCAGAGAATAGCAACAAGACAGGAGGACATTATATAAAATGTTTACATTGAATGAGTATTTAAAATTTTGTGAAATTGAATAAGTTTTTTATTTTTTATGTTTTGTCATGCTAAACAATGTTTTTAACGTTTGATAAAATTGCAAAATTATGTTTTGTATTTTGGCAGGTATTAAAGCACAAGTGGTGCAGTGACACTATTTGTTTTTTGATCAGCCACCTCGATTTCATATAATTCAGATTTGGAATTATCAGTTTGGAGAAAGTTTTTGATTTCCAAAGGTAGATATGCATTTTGTGCAGGAACAATGGCTGACTTGTTCAATTCAAATTAGTGTTACTTACAGGTTGTAATACATGTACAATGTAGCTGTGTTTGTACGTAGGTTGGATTCCATGTCACACCAAAGCTGGATAAAGTTGAACTTGTTTTGTGAATTTGTTGGGATAAAAAGACCATTAGAGTAATCACTAGAAAGAAGTGCACATACAATTTGGTGATGTGAATTATTGTTACATTGTTACATTTGTTGAATACCTGACAACAAGACATTGTCATACAGGTGTATATGTTTTCTAACATTTGTAAGACAGATTGTATATCAATTAATAATTGTACCAACTTTAATAACAAAGATTTCTTAAATGATGAGTTTGTTTAAAGTCATAGTTTACTCAGCATAATGTTTGTTAACAATACATCATAGTTGTTTGTTTACACAGTACCATGTGAACATAGAAAGAGTTGAGAATATATGACGAAAGTACCGTCAATCCCTGTTTAAGCAAACACTGGGATCAGAACACATTATTATAGCCATGGGAGTTTATGTATTATGTTTATTATATCAAAGGCTCATGGTTTTGAATGGCTTTGTTGTAAGGTATTATTGATTTTAACTTTAGGTTAAAAACTGATATACAATGGTATAATTGGTTAATGTATCTAATAGTTAGGGAGTAAACTGAAGTTATGATAATTTCAAGACTTGTACTTTATTGATGTGAAGATATTGCATGGTTAATGAATGTTTGATAATTTGACTGGAATGCAATTTTAAAGAAATCAGTTTTTTGTTCTGAGACACAGTTAAATGTTTTTTGTTTGTTTTTTGATAATTACCAATGGCAAGGTATAACATTGGTTTGTTGAGTGAAGAGCTTGTATTCATAATGTATTAAGGGGGAAATCTACATTAGTAACGAATACCGGTAGGTTAATAAGTAAGTTGACTAGTGTTTGTTTAATTTCTTTTGCAAAAAAAAAAAAAAATACCAAAAACGAAACAAAACAACAAAAAAAGTGTACTTACAGATGAGAATTTGCATAGTTGCATGAATATGCAGCTACTTACGCATTATAGTTTGACTTGAAATTTTGTTGGCTACATTATGGTAAATTGTTGAGGGAACGCAAGAAGCATTTATTGGCGAGTAGTGGTTTATCATGAATTCAGGTCAATGGATTTTCGATCATGTGTGAGTTTCGCTATTAGATTAATGAAGCAGGATATTCTTTAGAAACATACAGGCTAGTATGCATGCTGGCATTTTAAGGTTTGAGAATAATCACTTTGGGAATAATTGTTTGTTATGCAAGGAATACATGTATAATGACCATTGTTTGTGTGAAGGACACCTGAGGCAGAGATGCATTACTCATAGTAAAGTTAAAGGTACATGTATGGTATCACATTCATCATACAGTAAGTGTCTTTATAGTAGTAAGACGACTTACAGGTTTATGTTCAGAGTTGATACATTTGTTGTTGAAGTAAGGATTAGTAATTGTATTGTTTAAAGTGAAGACAATTAAGGGGCCGGAATGTTAATGGCAGTTTTAGGGAACTACGCCATCTACGGCGAGACAGAGAAAGTTCAGAGAAAGTGTTTTCGGAGTTTCGAGGCCAGTGGAAAGGCATATTAGTTTTCAACCTCTAGTTATCTGTTTAAACATTGTTTATCACGTTTTGAAGACTGTTACCATGGAAATGTGTTGTACCACAAGATCAAGGATGTGTTGGACCTGTGCAAATTCATTTGGAGGCACGGATGTGGCAAATAAAGGCGTTTAAATAATGCAAACTTTCGGTGCACGAGACCTCAGTCATTTTACGTCACATGTGTGTGGTATGTACATTGAACTATGAATGAAAACGTAGACGAAGATGGCGCTATATTAAATGGATGCAAGAGTGTATGGAGCGATGTGTAGACCCAGGCGTTGAAACTCATGCTGGATGTCGGGATCCATCGACATTATAACAGTTTGTTTTTCAAATCAAGAAGTGCATAATGCTTGTGAATGTTATCCGAGGCTAGTGGAATGAAAACATTATAGCGTGCAATTTGATGAAAATTGGCAGCCGATATGCAGACAAATCTATCTTGAAAACAGTGAGAAGAAATAAATTAAGAAATTATGGACCTTTACTTACACAAAATAAATGATTAATTCATATGAAATTGAAATGCTTGATTGTTTTTCATTTTTTATTCTAAAATTTATTTACAACAAAACTAGTACTACTACTAAAGAGTAAGATCATATCCTTTAATGATTTGTGAACATAATATTCTCGTCCTAAAGTGTTGTATCCACACTGTTAAGTTTAGGCCATTACTTTGTATAAAAGGAGAGAATTCTTTAAGATGCTTTATTTCTTGTATTCTTGGTATTCCTTTGTGTAGGATTGCACCATATATCTGTTTGATCACATGGCGACGATCACCGTGGATGACTGCACAAACTGCAGGATATTTGTGGGTCCAAACAAAGGAAGGTAGGTTCATGTTATTTTTATTTTGCTCATGATTCACCGATCATCATTCTCTCGGACACATAGCAGGTCAGCTTCTCCTTGTAGTGCTTTGAAAAGAAAAGATTTTTTAAAAAATTTAATTCTACGTATAGATAAAAAAAGAATTACGGTATACAACAATCTTCTGGAAAAAAAAAATCATATTTACATTTGTATTTGTTTTGAGTTGCTCTATTTAAGTGCCAAATTTTAAGATATTCTATTGCTCCACTGCCGAGATAAGAGGGAGATGGAATGCCCCCCCCCCCCTCCTCATCATCCATGGATAAAGTTCTTACTTGAAAGCAATCATGACTGCCTGACTCCTTGCGCCAATAGAAGAGTACAATTTGAAACTAGACATGGTGCTAACGAAAAGTCTCATATCGTAATAATTCCTGTGACTTAGAATAACGTATGCTTGCTTTAAATGATTTTCTTCTTATTTAATTGGTTGCGGGATATTCCTGAGGAGCTGCAAATCCTTTAAATGTGTCATTGCCTGCCAGCAGAACAAATTTTGAGATACAGGTGTATTTATTGCTCCACTGTCAAGATTAGAGAGGGAGGAATGTGCCCCACCTCTTCATTAAATCCCCCCCCCCCTCCCTGCCCCCTATCGTTATTCTGTTATTGAATTTCTTCTTATTTGATTGTTTGCAGTTTATTCCTGAGGAACTGCAAATCCATGAAGTGTGTGATTGCCTGTCAGCAGGCCAAATTTCAAGAAAACGGTGTATTTTATTGCTCCACTTTCGAGATTAGAGGGGGAGGGACGTCCCCCTATCAACTCTTACTCCCCTATCATTGTTCTGTATTAAAATGAATTTCTTCTTGTTTACTTGTTTGCAGTTTATTCCTGAGGAACTGCAAATCTATGAAGTGTGTGATTGCCTGCCAGCAGTTCAGAACAAGAGACTGTAGAGGGATAGATACCTTATTACACTGTGACTCCAAGCCTATCATAGAATCATCAATTAAAATGAAATTTGGCTGCTTTCAGTACTACTACCCAGAACTCTATGGTGAGTAGCAGCAACAAATAGTTGACAATTAAATTATACATACCCTTAACAAGTTTTGTAATTTTTTGACTACATGTGAGAAATTGATTTGACATATCAAAGCTTAAAGAGAAGGTTGAGTTCTGGGAAGAGGTGAAACATAATTTGAGAGCATTATCATTCTTATTATGCAAGTATGGAAGAACATCAGATAAGACATGTTCCCTGAAAAGCATGGCTCTTCAAATGCCTTCATATTCTAAATATATCATGTAACATCATAAAAATCCGGGTAGGATTTTTATGCCACATGTTCGTGTAGTCCCATATACATCTTTCCGTGTACAGTGTTTGTAACTTTACCAAGACTTGGCCAAATTTCTTATCATTTTGATGATTCCAGAACCTTGCAGTACACATAAATTCTTATATGCTAGATGATCAACCTTTCTGGTCGATTCCACACCGTTTCTTTCACAATGCAATCGCATGACCAGAACTCAACTTCTTCTTTAAATTTAAAAGTATTTAACAAAGGCCATACTCCTACCAGTCCAACTTTCCTTCTGGAGTTTATACGATCTTTTGCACAGCAAGATGCGATGTGCGATGCAAAAACATGTTAATTGTGATTCCATGTTATCGACATGTTTTAACTTTCGCAAATCTGAATTTGTGAAATTCACAAACATTTCGTACATCCTAATGTTTTGTGCTTGACAGAAGTGGATCATAATGAATTAATGATGTTGGATTGTTCTCCTTTCTTAGACCAATTCAAGGCAGCTGGATTGAAGGCTTTCAATAATACATGGAGCAGCATACATGATTATACACCAGTCCCTGGCGAAGACAACTGGTCACTCTTGCCTGAGGTTAGTAATGATGCCTGACATTTTGTAAAAGAAGTTTTCATTTGTATTTTCAATAGCAAAAAGTGATTACCTATGCTGAATGTGTGCTGGGCAAATGCATGACTATTAGGGATATCTGTCACTGTTTATCCCATAGCACTGTCATACATGTATTTTACATGGTATTAATGTCCTTTGGCAAGGTATCAATCTACATTTGTCACTCCATACCCAGGAGAGAAATGGGGACCTGGTGAGATGAGAAAACCTTTGAGTGAATGCCTCACCGTGACCATATAGTAGGAATACTTCCCTGGGAGTGGAGATGGTGCACATCGTGCGTGAGTGAATCCAATGGCCGGGTTAATAATATCTGTAAAGCGCTTAGAGATGATATTTTTGTATTAAGCACAATATAAATTCAGACTTCCAGTATATAGACAAAACGCAGGATTAATCTTACCCAAAATTAAAACACAGATGGGAAAATAATTTTTGTCATTTGATGGTGCAGCTCTTTGGAATAGATTATCAATTTTTTTAAGGAATGCACCATCAAATTCTTCATTTACTCTTTTGTTTTGGCGTTATGATAATCTTAATCATTGAAACTGGTCTATTTTGTTGTTTTTTGTTTCTTTTCTTTTGTTCGAAAATGTTGTAACTAAATTTATTTTGTCTAGATTGTATTGTTTACATCAATATGCTTGTAAGTTTTGTATTATGTTGTAGAGCTTCCATGGAAAAAGTATTTTACTCCTGATGGAGCCACCCTACTAAAAAAAGAAAGAAAGAAAGAAAGAAATGTATATAACTCTGCTCTTTTATTGGCTATCATGATGTACAGGACCTGAATGTGGAGGAGTTCTTACCGTTACCTGCCTCAGATGAGCTAGCCTCAGTAGGTGCATCACTAGACCCTGAGAAGAGTGTTGTACCCCTCACGCATGGAACAAGAAGACCTGTAGGAGACCTGGTAAGTCACTGATCCATCAATTGCTCTGGACCCCGTCTTACAAAGAGTTGATATCGATTGCAAATAAGTTGCGATTGATCCACATCAATCACAAGTTTGCAGTCTCCTATGTCTCCTATCTCTTATGTACATAGTTGCGATTGATATCAATTGTTTCCTCAAAAGTATTAGGTCACTTCATCGTTGGGTTAAGGGTTGCAATAGATTTGGTCAGTCACTGATCCAACGATTGCTCTGGCCTTTATTTCCTCAAAAGTATCGGTTAAGGGTTCAAATCGATTTGGTAAAATTTGTGATCTGACATTCTTGTTTGTAACAATTGCTCCGGTCTTTATTTCCTCAAAATTGTAGGGTTAGGATCAGGGTCACAATAGATTTGGTAAGTGAATTTGGTTTGAATTGCAAAAATTTGTGTTGTGTCAACTGTGATTCATTTATTTTGCAGCACAGATCACTTTTTTTAGAAATTGTAATTTGCAATTTTAACTTTGCAATTTTAACTTTGAATTAACTTTCATTCTTGACAATGTATCATCCACATTCTTTGTTGTATTTTCTGTTTTTGTTACAGTCTTGCTTGATGTTAGTGTTTAGAAATGAACACTCAGACGAGAGGATAAGGGCTATTATCAGAGAAATACATAATTGTGTAAGTATTACAATCAAAGCTTATTTTAAGGGATCAGGTATCTTTGCTTCAGATTCTAAACAATATCCTGGGGTTAGCTCCATAAGAGAGTTATAATGTATGTTTGAAATATGAGATCACTAAAGCTATGACAATGACAATTATATGTGTATGCCTCTGCAAAAGTAGCCGGAGGCATTATGTTTTATGGTTGAATTTTTACAATTGCTTCTGTTTTGGTTTGTAAAATCACTCTATGGCGGAGGCATCATTTTCAACTGCGTGTAGTCAAACATCCATCTAGTTATCTAATTCTTGCAAGGGTATTGAAACATCTCTTTTTTTAATAAAAATATTGACTGCTTTAAGTTCCTCAGTAGTCTCAAGACTGTACTCTGCCCCTTGACTTCTTCCGGGAACAGTATAGTTTCAAGTTGACCTTGGGCAATAGTTTAACCCTGACCCCCAAAAGCAGTCAATATGTGTATGCTATTTAGATGCATAACACATAAGTAGTGAGTACGGTAGGTATATGAACCTTTGTTACATACAGCTACTTTTGTTTTCCCATCCCAACTTGCCATTCATGTTTTAGAAAACAACTGTAAGATACGGATCTTACAGTTGTTTATGTGAGTAACCCATCATTGATTATCAATTCTCTCCTGTGTTCCCCTATTGTTGTTGATAGAGCGACTGTGTGTTACTGAAAACAAGACAGACGAAGCTAGATCCTCAAGACGTGACAAGAATGTTTGGTGGAATCCCTGCACACAAAGAAGCTGCTAAGAAAGGTATTGGAATTGCCGGGTTGAAAGATAGATGGATAGATAGATAGATAGTTGGATAATAGATTAATAGAAAAAGATACTTAGGTAGATCCATTGCAAAGAATGATTATAAAGATATAGCAATGGATAGATAGATAGATGGATAAATAGTTAGGTAATAGATGAATAGATAATGATAGATAGATCAATTTGAAAAAATGATTAAGAGAAACTGTCGTTATAAAGAAGCTGCTCAGAAAGATGTATGAATGGATGGATAGACAGATAGATAGATAGAAAGATAGACAGATAGGTATTAAATGAATAGTAAAATATTTAGATATAGAATGAGAAGAATTTTTGGTTGTAATCCTGCGCATAGAGAAGAGACTCTATAGATACACAGATGTATAATAGAGAATGAGGTAGATAGATAGTTGAATGGATGGACGGATAACATTTATATCTATATATATATATATATATATATCAATGAATGGCCATCTGATGGATTAGATAGATAGATGGCCAGATGAATAGATTACTGGATGAAGAGGTACATATAGATAAAGGGTGGATAGATAGATGAGTGAATGGATCGATAGATGGATCGATGAATGGATGGGTGGGTGGATAATAATGAGATTCACCCAGCGTATCACGGAATTAAAAAATTAACGATATCTCCTACCGTATATCTTCCTCCTTATCTGTTATTTCAGGCCTTGTTACATCTCTTGAAGTCAATGGCTCAGATACCATAAGCAAATGCAACACTATCATTCAGCAGGTCGCTATGGACTGTGTGGTGTACATCTCAGAAGATAAAGAAGCAGCATCACGTGATCACGACAATTGGCTCAATTTCTTAGATTCACAGATGACTATGTGAGCAACATCAAACTCATTTATGTTGAATGAGGCCCGCATCGTGCATTTCTGTTGATTTAAGTCCCACATGCAGTGGTTTGTGTTGGCTAAGGGCTACCTGGCGTCGTCCCATATGCAGTGGATCGTGTTAGTGAGGGCTTGCTTGTGTAGTCCCACTTGCAGTGTTTTTAGTAAGTAGACCGTGCCTGGGGATATCCGCCTGCCGTGAATATACTTGCACTAGTCCAAATGGTTGTGAAGGATGTAGGGGAAGTGATCGTGATACTTGATAATATCACACATTTAGGAGCACTATAAACAAAAGGTACCATATAGCTCTATATACAAAATTACAGAATGTGAATTATATAGAAACATAGAGTATGTAAATCGCAATATTTATGAAGAAGTATGTTTTCATTGATCATTTTATAGAAGCAACACACATTAATTCTCTGACATAAAATGATGAGAGTCCGGATGTATGAATAATTAGTTATTCCTTACATGGATATGTAGAGAAATAAGACTTTTTTTTAACATAGTTTATACATCCTTGGACATTTTTTTTCTTTAAATGTAAAAAGAAAAAAATGTTGTGGTGCATGGGAGAGTCAAAACAATGTAATTTTCTAAGGACTAGAGATTGCTGATTGGGATTTCCTTTGTATTATTTGCAGGGTGTTTTATATTAAAGCGTCTGTGGCATGCAGTTTTGGGAAATGTAAGCCTGTTTTTGTTTAAAGTTTTGGTAAGCATGATATTCAAGAGAGTATATTTGGAACGTGTGAATATTCATTGTTTTCGTTCAGGTGTTAAAGAATATTCAAGAAATATCTTTAGAACGTGTGAATATTCATTGCCTTATAGTTCAAGTGAGCTGAATATCTATTTCTATTGTGTATTGATACACAATATTGCATAATTTGTGGTCCTTAAGCTAGCTTGCCCCCCCCCCCCCCAAGTAAATAATGGGACATAGAAAGGCGGATCATGTAATGATGGCCATACACACTACCCATTCAGGTGCTTTTATTTTTGTGAATAAATTGTTTGATAATTTTGACCACTCTTGTGTTGAAATAACTACTGTTATTAGGCCTGTTTTAAGCCAAAATGGTGTTAATTATGTGTAAAACAATATGAGTTGAATCTCTTCTGGATCTGAACAGATGATTTGTCATATTGAACTGCTAACAAATGCTATCCTCGAGCACTGTATTAAACTTGATACCCAGTAAAGTTCTGAGTGGCCCAGGACCCTGTTTCATAAAACTTGATATCAATAACAAGTTACAAGCTACTGTTATAAGCTACTGAAATCATGGCGTCACATTATTTGTCATAGAAATTTAGCATTTGTTATAGATAAAAGTTTTATGAAACGGGCCCCAGATCCATGGGTTTGATAAGCTTGCCTGATGAACCTAGCAGGGTTGGCCAGGAGGATTTAACGAAGGAACCAGACTATAGGTGTAAATAATCAAATGTGACTGAACACCATAAATACAACCAACAACACCAACTTTATATATCTAAAAACTATGTAAAGACTTAATAGTGCCACAGCACTAATAGCACTAATACCCTATATCAAGACATTTATATACAATGTTTGTTACCTGATAGGAAGAAACTGTTTATGCCTTTAGAGCCAACAATGGCAGTTGCGTGGACTATCAAAGCCAGAGTAATATAATAATAATCTTTAAAGTCTTTGTTTTAAATGCAGTAAATGGTGTTGGTTTAGAAGCTATACACACTATGTATCTATGGTATTATTATCTTGTTAATGAATTTGATGTATTTTATACTGAATGTTGCGTTCAGAAGTACTGCACATGAATTACCAAATATCTTCTGCTGTTTAGAAATGAAAGGTGAATTTTTTGTACTCTATTTCCAGAAAATAACTTTCAACATTGACATGTACATGTATACATGTGTATGTACACTTAACCTTGTTTAGATATGATGCATCAAAATCACAGCGTTTTTAATTGTTTTTATGATGACGCAAAATGTAATATTTGTGTATCTTAATTATAATCAAGCTCAGTGAATACAGGCATTACCTGTTGTTATGCGCAGTTGCCATTTTATTTACTGTACACATTAAAATGATGGACCCTTTCTGGGGGGGGGGGGCAGCGGTTTACTGCATTATATCTGAACGAGCCTATATCTTTCTTAAAGGCCCACTGCACTGAATATAGCTACTTGCGCCCTCTATATAGCAAACCATGCCTAATCGGTGACCGTTGGTCTCCCATACCCCCCGTTTTTTTTTGTTTAATTGAGAGCTGATTTGATGAGATAACCACCTGTCAGTGACCATGCATGTAAGTAAAACACTATATGATCCTTATACAACACACAAAGAGATTTTGTATTCTTGTAGTCAAATTTCTACATACCTTTTCTATTTATTTATCGATACTGTTAGTATGTTTGTATTGTACATACAGTGTATTTATAGTTGTGTTCTTACATGTAATGTAAATGTATGCGATGTTGTGTGTTTGTGTTTAAAGTGTGTATTTGGTGACTGACTTTACAGCTGATGTACATGTATAGAGTAAACACGGTTACATAATGAATTCATGCTGGGGTATAATGCCTACTGGTAATCCCATGAAAGGCAGTTGGTAATTTTGCTTGTTTTAGATTAGTGATAGCTTCAAATAGACCATTTTCAAAAAGATAACATGTTTTCCTAGCCAAAAGCTATTACATTCACATATTCCATATTATTGCATCTCAACAGAACTTAATCAATGCTAATCTCATACATTAACTGTCGCTAGGTCGGACAGATATTATAGCTTGTCCTACCTGAGTGACAACATATAATGTTATGTGGACTCGTAACGAGACACTTAACAAAAGTGTAATACTGTATGTATTTGATAACATTACTGAAATGGCATTTTGCCTGTTGAGAATACTTTGGATGAAATTTCCAGGCACAATTTGAAATATAATCAGTATTCAGTCTAAATAATGTAGGAATGTGGCTGGATTTAACAGTCATTTGAGTCACTAAAGAGCTTTGCCATTTTTAAAGTTTATCCAAGTACATGTATTCTACTTGATCTGCATTTCAAACTTGTGTATGTGTTAAGACTAGATTTTATATAATATTTTGAACGTGTATCTGATTATTTGTCTAGTAAATTATATACAAATATTTGATTTTTTTTTCTCTTTGATTTACTGAGAATACAAAGTTTTATTGTTTGTATCATGTAATCATTTTTACATCCTCATTACCATCATCAACACTTTCACTTTCACCACCACCATCATTTTCACTATCGGGACATAATCATTACCTGTCGCCATCATTATTTTCACCGTCACCATCATCATCACTTTAATCATCATAGTCATGATCATCCTTACCACCATCATCATCACTTTCACTATCAGGACATCATCATCATCTTCACTATCACCATCGCCATCATCATCATCGCCATCATCATCTTCGCCATCAACATCATCATCATCTTCGCCATCAACATCATCATCATCTTCGCCATCAACATCATCCACTTAATCATCAACATCATCTTTACCTTCATCAATATTCAATCAAAAATGAAACCTTGAACTTTTTTCGATTATATGCTGTCTTATATTTTGAATCGTGGTTTTGCCTTTTTTGTTGTTCAAATAATGTCACCTTGCTTGTTTTGATGTAAAACAATATTTTCAAAAAATAATTGTGCAGATCTTTCTTCAATATATGTATATTTAGATCAATGTTGAATAAACCAATTACATTGTGGATACAAATAAAGTATTTCTGGTACATGTATTCCTTATTAGCAACAGTGCTTGCCAGCAGTTTTCTTGCAAATATTGAAAAAAACAGCATACATTTGGAAGAGACTAAAGCAATGATACAATTAAATTCTCTTTTTTTTTAATCAGCTGAAAATTAATATATACATTTACAATCAATGTATAGAATAGATCATTAAAGTACATCTGTCAATAATTTATTACTTCCGCATTTTAAGATAACACACACATCCTTATTGTCATTAGTTGTAACATACTGGCCAATCTTCCATAGAAACAGAAAATCAAAAATTAAGTATAAGAGAAAAGTCAAGTGGAGGTATAGTGGTTCATTCGCTGGACTCTCTATCCAAGGGTTAATGGTTCAAATCCCAGCCCAGCACTTTGGCAAGACATGAATCCAGGTGTACCACTTTCCAACCAGGTGTTACATAATGGAGGCCTTGGTTTACATTTCAGCAAGAAAATATTTAATTGTATTCCCTTATCTTCTTTTCCTCCTCCTCCTCTTCCTTTTCTCCTTCCCCTTCTTTTCTTTTATACTTCTCTTTGCTTATGCTACAATTCTGATATACATGTATTTTCATAACATTCTCAACAAATTTCTGTTCCTTTGTTTCGAATGGCAAATAAAAAACAGAAGACATACATGTATTTGTCTTGCATTGTAACATAACGTTTAAAAACTATAAGCTAGTAGATTGTCATCCATGTGCATTTTTCCTATAAAATACATCGCTAAAAAGAATACAATTAAAGAAATGGCACAATCATAAATTTTATGTTTATTTGTCCTCTTCACAGACAAGTCAATTCTTAAATTGAAGTAACAGGCCACTTTGCAGATAATCTGCACAACATCAAGTAATCTTTAATCATCGTAATATATATGTAACGCTTCAGTTGCCTTTTTCACATCTCTGCAGTCGTTCAATTCCAACACGCGCAATTTTAAACAACATAAAGATTGACTGGAGGATTGCTTTGTGCAACACAATGGTTTTGCAAAATGACCCATCTCCGGCCTTGACTAGCTCCATGATAATCCTTTCAGTACCGGTATAGATTAATTTTGCACTGGAAAGTGTTCCATAATCTTGGAGCTTAGGTAAATCTCTCCCATGATAATATAATATGGCCCTGGTATAAAAATAAAGCTTTAAAATGCATGATTGGCAAAGGACACAGGCTCCTATTCATCCGAGAATTTAACTAAAAAACACATTAATGATGATTGCAATATACAGTCATCTTTCCTACATAATGTAGCAACCTATAAAAAGATACATGTTGACGACCTCAACATGAAAGCTTTACGACACAATACCATTATTGTCATGATAGCAGATACAACTTCCCCCTCTGACACCCTACCCTCACCCCTTTTTTAACACCAAGTATACAACACAATATAAACCCCCTTTAGTTAGAGTTTTTAAAACATTTTAAATTGTCCATGATAACATTTAGGAGCTGTTCCTGTAAATAATAAAAGCAATAGAAAAATTAGTAAAGTTTTAGTATTATCAACTTTTTTATAATTTCATACTTTGCAAAGACATAGTACAGTATTCATCACAATTACAGGCACAAATTCAGTTTTAAATATGTCAAACAATTTCTGTACATATTTAATAAGCATTTTATCTACATAAATCAATTTACAAATAAAACAATTAACCATCATTTTTAAATGCTCCTGTACATCAAACAAGCAAAAACAACAACAAATTACACCTGTTGTAAAATTCTGACTTGCCGTTTTTCACATGCACACTGGATACATCAAATTATTACAGCCCGGCTTTCTATGCCATGCAGGCCTATGAATGTACATGTAGATGTTTTGGTATAAGATTCACATAAAAGTACCTATCATTTTCAGAATGAAATAAAGATATGTAAAATTTAAAGATTGTTTCAATGTTAATATAAAATTGAACTAAAGAACTAAAAAGATCCAAACTTGACATTGAAAAATTCATTTACCCTGTATAATAATTGAATGTTATAAACCTACTTCTTGATTGACATAGCGGCTCAGCTAATGGGGGTGTTACTAATTATAATGCAGGATATTGGAATAATAGTTATGCTACATGAATGCATCTATATTAACCATCATCAACTCATCTTAAAGAAAAATGAAGCATTCAAGTATCATGTAATCTGCTACATGAATGCAATTTATGATTCCCGAGTACAATTTAAAATCATTTAAAGTAGCTTTCTTCTAGATCCTTGATATATACCACTCTGTTCAACAAGATTTCTCTATTGAAGTAACTAAGTGATCATAACATGAATTTAGTCCAAAAACAAAACTACTAGATTAATATGATAGCAAGATTTTAGTTCATGCATTTAGTCTTTAAAAGATTACATTAATTAATAATGGATGAATCATATCAGAATTGTAAGCATGATTGGATACATAACAAAGTACTCTTAACTCAAGTTAATTACTCTTAACTTAAGTTAATTACTCTTAACTTAAAAAGCCACTGTGGCTCAGTGGTAGAGCAGTGGTCTCGTAGTCAGACAGTCCCAAGTTCGAAAACAAGTCAATGTGCTAGTGCCCTTTGGTAAGGTACTAATCCTCATTACCAGGTCCCTCAGAGATGATTTTAAGCCATCAGTCCCCTGGTTGCTACCTTACAAGCATACACATGATTTCTTGGCAGTCAGGTAATACAAACAAACCATTAATTATCATTATGTTTATTAGATACAGGTACCCAAATTATTGCATGCTCTAGAATTAAACTTCATTGGTAGACAGTAATGCTACAGTAACACTATCACATAAAGAATAGCTGTATATGAAAGAGACATGCAATGTTGCACAAATCAATAGGCACCAATGGACAGAAGCATTGCTTTGTGCAACACAACGACTTAGTAAAATGATTAATTTCCAGTCTTCATTAGCTCCATGACACCGGTACAGATTAATCTCGCACTGGAAACAGTCAAATAATATTGAAGCCTGTGGTATATCTACCGATATCCCATGAAAAACACAATATGGCACACAGAGATAATTTGTGTGGCATACAAGAATTAAACGGCATTACATGGCAGATACCACAAACATTTATGAAAGTCTGCATGTGAGGATGTGGCTATTAAAAGGCCCTACGTCAGCTTGTCAGCTATGTTCAATTTGTAAACACAAAATTGTTTTGATATGGCACTTACAGCTAGACTTTATGTGACAATGTGACTCGTACATTCACTACACAATCATTCCGCCCTTAACAAGCGCTACAAATGAATAACTGTATACTATATCTGTAAAGCGCTTTGAGAGGGCCTGCGATCCTGAAAAGCGCTATATAAGAACGAACTATTATTATTATTATGAATTTGAGTCTAAACCGATTGTTGTCTTTGGTCTCTGGTTTGGTCCGTCTTCTGATCTTCTCATGACATCACTGTTTCAAGGCACTGGGAAGATACTTCTCAATACCGAATGCCTGTAAACAAATAGACAGAAACACAGAGAGATAGATTGATAGATGATAACTGCATAGACATGTGCTACAGAGAAATGTAATTTCAGGCTTTTATTCTGTCAGAGATATATAGCTAGGTACACAGATGGTTCCAACACAGAAATGGTGTTCACCTTTAAAAAAATGTGTATTCCAAAGTAAAGTTTATAATTAAACAGGGGAAAAAGAGGGGGGGGGGGGGAAGAGAGAGAGAGATAGAGAGAGAGATAGGAAGAGAAAGTGAAGGGAGGAGATGGAAGAGAAGAGAAGAAAGGGCCAGGGATGATTACACCTACCCTCAAGACCACTGCTAATCTTCTTCTTTCCTATGATGTAGTAGAATAGGAAAAAAGGAACTATTACAAACATTAAGAAAATTACTACAGTCAGCCTCGCGCAAGTCAACATGGCATGTGTTAAATAGCCGCATGACTTCACCTTTTGGGAGAATTTTCAGTCCAAAAATGAATTTTCATTTCATACTTTGCATGTATGTTGCAAATGACTGGGCAAGACAAATTTCAACAAATCCTAGGGTCTCCAAGGTCGTGTTCAAGGTCATATCATTTAAAACAGTAGAATACAGAAGATATTTGTTACTTTCTTTCCCCCTAGGCCTAACGACCTCAATTTCTTAGGACAGCTTCTTTATAAGTTTCATATTAACCAAAGAGAGAAGGAGGGAGGGAGGGAGAGAGAAGGTGGGAGGAAGAGAGAAGGAGGGAGGGAGGAAGGAAGAGAGAAGGAGGGAGGGAGAGAGAAGGAGGGAGGAAGGGAGAGAGGAGGGAGGAAGAGAGGGAGGGAAGGAGGGAGGGAGAGAGAGAGAGGAGGGATGGAGAGAGAGAAAAAAAAGGGGGTGGACGTTGGCGAGAAGAGAAGAGAAAAGAGTGCGCACACACACCCTGTAATACAGGACATACAGAAGGTTAATGATAGAGAGAGAGAGAGAGAGAGAGAGAGAGAGCGGAAAAGATTTTACCTATCTTGAATACCACATCCAATAGCAAACCAATGCAAGAAAGTTTGAGGAAAATAATTAGAAGACATATAAAATGGGAGAGAGAGAGCAAGAGAGAGAGAGAGCAAGAGAGAGAGAGAGAGAGAGAGAGAGAGAGCAAACAAAGAGACATACATTGGACAAGAGAGGAAATGAAGGAGAGGATAAAAGAGTCTTACATACCTTGCACACAACAGCAAGAAGAAATCCGATTAGCGTAAGCTTGAGGAAGGTATAAAAGAATCCTTTTCTCTTTGGACTCTTCTTCAAGAAGAACTGGGTTATCTGGGTCTTGCGAGCAGTGTAGGGTGGGTAACGCATGCTGGAATGGAGACCGGAGACAAGGCAGAGAGGAAAGAGGATGAAACAACTCATTATCAAATTACACTTTGAAAGGAATTGGGTAGCTTAGCCAACATGTGATGTAACAAAGAGACGCATCTGGGGAGATCTTTCAAATAAACATTTACTTTACTTGCATTAAAGAGAACTGTTGCTGAGCTAGCGCCATGAGCCTCCCTGGACGGTGTGTGCACTCTATAAGTAACACTATTATTATTATAACACTAATACACTTTAAGTTGGACTTAACTATGGCAGGCCATTCATGCCACTGGTTGCTCTCACCATTGGTCTCTCAATTATGATCTTTAGATAATATTTTTGCTTAAATAATGAACTATCAAAAAATGTAATTCTGTAGATTTGTGACCATGATTTGTACGTCCCTTGAGAAACCAATGCAAGGAATGGTTAGATGAACTAGTAGCATGAACAGCCTGCCATATTTAAGTCCAATTTAAAGTCGATCTTAGTCTTTGTGAAACACTACCCAGGAAGGCAAACTGCAGAATTCTTGAAAGTTCTCATTTCATCACACAGAGGAGGAACCACATCACTATGGTATGGAGCTAATAAACGCATCTTGACGAGGTTTTATGTTAGCTAAACAGCCTAACTTTTTTTAAAGCCATACACAGCCTCTTTGGAGCAACGAGGGCTTTAATTCTGTGTTACAAAACGATGTGATTACCGCTTTTCTATTTGGCATCCACTGGAAACACTATGTTGTAATTGAACGGCAACTGTTTGATTTTCAGGTGTGTTCATGAACACCGTTTGATTTTCACAGTATGAAATAAGCAATGCCTGAACAAAGCAGTCTGTTCACACTTAATACTTACCCCTGTGCCTTTTCTGTGAGCCACATGTGTTTGTCAATGAGCACTGGTTTCTTGTGAGAGAAGACTTCGAATGAGAACTTGCCGTGGTATGACCCCTGACCTGATCCGCCTACTCCACCAAAAGGCATTGAGTCAACTGAGACAAAGACAAAGAAGCACAAATTTTGTTGTTATTTCTATAGTGCGTATTTGTTTGTTTCTTATTTCTACAAAAAAAGTATATGTACAGTATGATTGTAAGTAAGCATCCAGAGGACCGACGGATTCAAGTCATATTCGAGGGACTTGGTAATGAGGATTAATGCCTCATCAAAGGGCACTAGTGCATCGACTTGGTTTCGAACCTGGGACCTCCCGGATACGAGACCACTGCTCTTCCACGCCTTGTTGAAAAATCCTATTTTTAATCCCATTGCGGTATTACCATGACATTAGGCACCAGACCTAGTAATAATCTCCATTTCATTGAGTAGACTTAATATCACTAAAATAATATCATCAAAACATGCCAAATTACAAGTTTTTCTTCCCTGATGTCATATTAACTATCATGCCCTTTTTTTGCGTTTTGGGCATGCCTTTTCATGCCATGACATTTCGCTAAGCTACCCAATAGAAATACTTTTCCTTTTTCCTCTCCGATGAGCATTGTCTACCTATGGTTGTCTGTTTTTTGTTCTTGTAATCTGATGTAATCTGTTAATACCAGTAATCGACTACTACCGCTAGTCATTTGCTTGTTGTTTTTATGTATTTTAGACATGTGTACTTTTTACGTCATTTATATTTTATATGATCTACCATAACTTATGTTGATACTACAAATAGTTTATTTTGAAAGGAAAAAGGATCAATAAAACATTAAATCAAAAGAAAAGAGAAAAAGGAAGTAATTCTATACAATCAGGGATAGAGCAACGTCGATCTGGCGCTGCTCAGTGGCTGCCGGGCTCACGATCAATTGGGCAAGAAGAATGGAAAAAGAATTTCCATTTTCGGTTTAATAAAATTTGGAGTGGACTTTAAAAGATTATTATTATTATTATTATTATTACTCACTTGCAGCATGTATAATGACATCATTTCCAAGGAAAGCTCCACTTGATGTCTCATCAGCAAACCTTTGTACAGTCTTTAGATTGTTAGAGAACGCATACAAGGCCAAAGGTTTATCCCTGTCAACATAAACAATAAAGATTCTTACTATCAACCAATACACTAGTGAATTCTCTCATCCTATATGTTTTAATACACCGATTTACTAACATATTCAAATGTGTCGATGTTTCTTTCGTTGGGACCTAGTGATGAGTTATTCCATTAACCTGTTATAAATGAATGAACTACAATACTTGTAATCCAGTCTATATACATTCCTTGTTGCTATGTCTGACGAGCCTTGGGCAAGCTATCAGGTTGTTAAGAACAACCTTTGTTTAAAAAGTATGTATACAATTTGAATATGTTAGTAAACCGGTTTCACCCCTATTAAAGCAGAAAATCATTATAAATCACAAACCTGGCCAATAATGTTTGACTAGAAACCAGAAAGCTTACAGATGACAATCTTATAAGTGTTAGGTCAACTGCGTATAAAAAGCACCTCTCAGCACCTGGGATATACGAGTGCTTCCCCAGAAAATTTAGCGATGTCACTTTAGGGACCAATCCTGCGTAATTTGAATACTTTTCCTTGCAGTTACAAAGTGCTTTGGTTTGACCTGTGACTGTGCTGGTGTATCATCCCTGCTACCCTTTCACAGCAACAAATTAGGAATCTATCACGGCAAAATTAGGAATACAGTCTTTTTTGTATACTTTTCACACAGGATATTTCAGAAAAAGAGAGGAATCTAGGGTTCAAAACAATAGTTTGAAGGCTCAAAAATATGAATCATTCCTACAAAATAGGAATGATTGGCACCTATGGTGTATGTGTGTCACAACTATCCCTCTCAATGGACTATGGGTGTGTAATTCTTGCCTACCTGTCATTGATGAAGTCAATGGCTTGGTCAACTGTGTCTAAATTGAAGATAGGTAGGATTGGACCAAAGATCTGAAAGAAAAAGAAATGTGCTTTAAAATTGTGCAAATAAAGAAGCAAAATACTTTGAGAATGCAAAGTATACACCTTCAAAAGTAAAAACATGCAAACGAAGAAGCAAATTACTTTAAGAAAAGAAAACAATCTTGATATTCCCTGCCTTCTCCTTTTTTCTCCCTCTTTCTTTCTCCCTTTCCTCTCCCCCACCCCTTCTCTCTTCTCTCTCTAGCTTACTTCCTCTGTTCTGCACTGAGCAGTTTCGCCAGGATTCAAGATGACAGCACGAGTACAAAATAAATCAGATTCATCTATCTTTCTCTTTGCCTTCCCATTCCACCCCCTAACCCCCTCCCATCTCTCTCTCTCTATCTCTCCCCTCCCTCTCTAATGCTTACCTCTTCCGTCATGCACTTGGCAGTTTCGCTAACATTCAAGATGACAGTAGGAGCAATGTAGAGATCAGATTCATCAGTCTGACCCCCAATCACTACATTCTGACCGTCCATTAGGGCAGCTATCCTCCTAAGAAGGTGAAAGAGAGAGAGAGAGAGAGAGAGAGAGATATGGAGAGACAGAGAGAGAGAGAGTATGACATCATCTAGGCAGTGAAGAGATAGTCAAGGTAACATATCATCATAACCAGTCACATCAACATGACCATCACAAAACATTCTGTCACTACCAGCACCATCATGACCAATACCACCACCAGCATCGCCTTCACCAACACCCTTGCCACCACCATTGGCAAATCTCATAATCATCACCGTTATAACGATCACTACTTACACATAGACAATCACTTACATTTACCACCACCACCATCATAATAATCACCACTAGCATTTCCACCACCACTACCAACAACTCTACCACCAATACCAACACCTCTACCACCGTCACCAACATCATCACCACGCCCACCATTACCACCATTATCGCTACTACAATATTAACTATCTTCACCAATGACACTACGACCACCGCCCGTATCCCCACCATCACCATCACCAACCATCTTCACCAATGACACTACCACCACCGCCCGTATCCCCACCATCACCATCACCAACCATCTTCACCAATGACACTACCACCACCGCCCGTATCCCCACCATCACCATCACCAACCATCTTCACCAATGACCCTACCACCACCGCCTGCATCCCCACCATCACCATCACCAACCATCTTCACCAATGACACTACCACCACCGCCTGCATCCCCACCATCACCATCACCAACTTTCTTCACCGATGACACTACCACCACCGCCCGCATCCCCAACATCACCATCACCAACTATCTTCCCCAATGACACTACCACCACCGCCTGCATCCCCACCATCACCATCACCAACCATCTTCACCAATGACACTACCACCACCGCCTGCATCCCCACCATCACCATCACCAACCATCTTCACCAATGACACTACCACCACCGCCCGTATCCCCATCATCACCATCACCAACTATCTTCACCAATGACACTACCACCCCCGCCCGCATCCCCACCATCACCATCACCAACCATCTTCACCAATGACACTACCACCACCGCCTGCATCCCCACCATCACAATTCTCTTGACAATCACTTACTTGAAATGCCTCTGGTTGACTATCCTAGCATAGGCAGGGTTCTGTTGGGGATCCTCTCCGTACAGCTCCTTGACCGCTGACCGGAAGGCCTCCACTATCCTCTCATTGTCCCGAGAGTGGCAGATGACATAGTCTGGAGCAACACAGGTCTGACCGCAGTTCATGAAGCGACCCCATGTGACACGTCGTACTGAAGTAACGATGTCACAGTCAGAATCTATGTAACAGGGACTGAGGAATTTAAAGACATGATAATGGTATTCTGCATTTGCTGCACTAACTGACAAATTGATTACTTCCTCATTCACTTCTTTAAAGGAACAATACACAGAAATGAACTACATGTATCACTAGTCATAATTTATGATACGGTACATTTGTCCTATAAACAATTGAAAATGTCATCTTATTTATCTTTACTACTACTACTAATTATCTGGATTCATGCAGCGGTTAATATTGAATACCATCTCTAAGAGCTTTACAGATATTATTACCCCGGTCGTCACATCACAATGCGCATTATCTCCACTCCCTGGCATTCTTACAGTCACGTGAGGGTATACGGCTATTACCAACACATTTTTGTTTGGTCATCCTACCAGGTCCCCATTTTTTCTCCTGGGTGTGGAGTTGCAAATGTAGATTAATGCCTTACCAAAGGACATTAGAGCTGTCCCGGGATTGAACCCATGACCTTTGCATTTTAAGCCAAGTGCTAACTTGGCTGCCATCGATTTCAAGCTTTCCGCTCATGATGGCGGTCTCCTGCGTTTTCTGTAATTTATCTTTCTTTTCTTAATTGAAATTATATTTGTGTTTGTATGCATCTTATTCAATGTACTTAAAAATGTATAATTATGTAAAATGAAGAAATATTTGTTACTTTTGTATGTGATTGTTTGATTTTGAAAATGCAGAAATAAAAACAAACAAACAAACTAGGCACCCTAACATATTTTGATCATGAAACCACTACCACACGACTATCATCATCAATATCTAATGCCGTCAGCATAAGCACAATTTCATCATTATTACTATTGTTAATATCATCATTATTACCATCATCACAATCTAATAATCCTCATCATCATCATTATTCCCTCAATCTAATGATCCGATCGTCATGATCATTATCATCATCATCAACACAATCATTTTTATCATCACAATCATTATCATGAACACAATCATTATCATGAACACACTCATTATCATCAACACAATCATCATCACCATCCAAATGACAAACATCATCAGCACCATCAACAGCACCATTATCAAATTATCATCAGTCCTTATCAACAGTATCATGAAAATCACAAACACCACCACCACTACTGCCACCCCTATGGCCATCCTACTAGCCATCATCCTTGAGAACACTGACCTCTTTCCTCCAAGCTCCAGGGTGACCGGAGTAAGATGCTTAGCTGCTGCTGTCATGACGATCCTCCCAACCACACCACTCCCGGTGTACATAATGTGATCAAACTTCTGTTCTAACAGCTGAGTTGTCTCCTTAACTTCACCATTCACAACCTGGTAACAGTCCTGCAAAGAAAGGGTACCATTCACAAAATGTCTATCATATATTTTTAAAGATATGAGCTTCAAATAATACTTCTCCGGAAATTTAGAAAAAATAATAACAATCAAAATAATAATGAAAAAATTCACAAAAAGTCTATAATATATTTAAGATATGAGCTTCAAAAAACACTTCACCAGAAATTTAAATAATAATAATAATAACGATAATAATAATATAAAACAGAACAATTAAAAATGTTATATAGCGTATTTTCCATAAACATGTTCAATGCGCTTTACAATCATGTTATTAATAGAAGGGGTGAGTTTTGAGATATTTTTTAAAGGTATTGAGAGATTGCTGTTTGCGAAGAAATCTGGGTAGGTTATTCCACGGTTTGGTAGCAGCAATTGTGAATGCTCTGTCACTAAGTGTGGGTAGCATCTTGGGAGATGGATGGTTCAGCCTTGAGAGGAGCGAAGGAGTATAGTCGGATAGTTGGTGGATAGTTATGAGTTCAAATAGTTTGGGAGGAATCAGACCGCGGATGCATTTGAAGGTTTATTGAGAGAAAAGACGATAAAAGGTGCAGTTGGCCAATAAAAAGTAGCCCTTTCCCTCTAATGCTGACCATGTTCATGTAATAAATACAAGTAGAGTGAAAGATCCAGGCAACTCTGACAATGATAAACGTAAGCACCATCCCTCGCTGCCTGGGTAATTAGGAAATTGCTGCAATTAATTGGTTTAAGTTGACTGGTTTTCTTCAAGTTAATACATTTTGTATGGGTGGTCCTAAGCTTTTGCAAATATCTTCAGATATGAACATCAACTAAGAGAAGTACATCAAACAAAATCAACAACAAAATTTAATGAACAAATGCTGTTAACACAAAAAGTGTCCTAAATATATTTGCAAGATACAGAGGGAGGGGGAGAAGTTAATATAGTTTACATGTACATGTCCCCTGCACATCATTTCTTGTAAACTAATTCTTTCAGCATTTACTGCTTATTATCCTTTAAAGCAAATCAAATAAATGAATGAAATGAATTGTATTGTATTTAGTAACATTTTATTTTATTGCTTAAGCTATTGAACATGTTGAATAATTATACTGAGTTAGACAATACCACTTGTGTGCTTAGAAACGCCTGTATTAAGCGCCATATAAGTATAATTATTATTATTATTATTATATGAATTTTGTAATGGCAACTGCATGGAAAAATGCTGACAGATGGAGTTGCGTGATCGGAGAGATAGAGAGAGGAACACACAAAAGAACCAGCCACCCACATTGTCGAGATACTGAGGAAAGAGCTTTTCATACAGTAATGCCGTCTCCAAGGCTAGTTCAGATGGTTTGATGATGGCTGTGTTACCAGCGACCATAGCAGCTACCAGGGGCTCAATGACGAGCTGGAAGGGGTAGTTCCACGCCCCTATGATCAGGGACACACCCAGAGGCTCCCACACGTTATAGGCTACCTTGCCAATGGTCATGATGTCAGTAGGCACCTAGGAACAAAACAAGCAGAGAGGTGATTAGAGTTGAAAATTGGTTCTTCCTTCCAATAAAGACACATAAAAGTGGGCTCTCATGGGGAATTCAAAAGTATTCGGATGTTTACCCAATAACAGGTGTTGTCAATCACCAGGATTAAAATTAAAATTTACCGTTATGACTAATTAGCTTTATGTAATGCTCTATCTTTACCCAATATGGTGAAGTCTTTATCTGACATTTGGATCACCCAAAGACTCTCCAAGAGACGAGGGGGCATGTCTTTAATAGTTGGCCGACGGTTTGCTGTGTGCAGACTTGCAGACCCATGAATGGTATTTCCACGGAGTCTGGTGTCAGTAAATTATCCTGAACGCCTGCACATGGAAACTGACAACCCACTTCCTTAGAGAACAAGGTTGATCAAAATGCACCAAAGTATTGCCGTTTTGGTATCACCACAATGATAGGAAAATGGCTCGGTCTTGCTAAAATTCACATGCACAGTACATAGAAATTAGCACATGGGACAACACAAACATGTGGCATAAAAGTGAGGTCCGCAACCTTTAGCTGTTACTTGTCATATTATGGTAGTCCTACCTAAGAACATGTTATGTATGCAATTAGCATGCTGACTATTAAAATACAATTATTTGTAACAAACAGGTGAATGAAACAATTTGTAACGAGGCACTTAAAAAAGACTTGTGCATTAAATTTGATTACATTTAAATTGGACTATTCCTTTTCATTTTAATACACAAAGATGGGTGAATCCATTCAATAATGATATGAGGGGTGTTATACTTACGTTCATGGGTTTTATCCAGTCTTCTAATTCATTCATGAACTGAACAATATCCTTCTCTGCCATCATGATCTCATATGCATTCGATTCAAATGCAGGCTGTATTAAGAGATATAATAAAGGATAATATGAAAGGGGGAAAAAAGAACAATAATGTCATGAATACATGCAAGTATACCACTAGGTCTGGTACAAAAACAATTCACAAGTTTATATAATAATAATAATAATACTCAGTTTTTATATAGCGCTTATTAGAATCGCTATTGGCGCTTCCAAACTTGGAGATTATTACTCCAGCTTTAGCTGTGCTGCCATTGTGGCGCTCTAGCATTTCAAATAATTAATTCCATTTACATCACCTGGGTTGAGTGTGGCAAATGTAGATCAATGTCTTGCCACAGGACATTAGGGCCGCGGCGGGTCTCAAACCGCGGACCTTGTGATCGACAGTCCGGCGACTTAACCACGCTGCATACTTGTCAAGGTTGAAAGTAGTGATATCTTATCATTTGGTACGAAATGTATCATTTACTAAGTAACCAAAGAGGGACAGAAAACAATCTAGTACATCAAGTCCCAATAATAAGTATAATTTACGAATGGTCTTACATTGAACATGTACATGACTATTCACTTCTTTAATAGTGAATGTGTATGTAATTTCTCAGAATGTCTTCTTCGGATATTAGATATTTGCTGGTAAAAAATAACCCATACTGCTTAAATAGAATACCGGTAGGCTTAAAGTAATATGCTAGTTTCACTCATAATCAAATTTTGTCACAGTATAGTACCAGATTTGAAAATGAGCATTACAATGATATACATGACTGTATATTGTACAGTACATTCCCTTCCTGTCTGAAGTGCATATATTATATTCACATAGGACTCTGCATGGTCTGAGATACATGTATCATATGATGGAGATGCCCTCATTATTTATGATACATGTAAGAATCCAGGCAAGTTTTCAGCTACATGTAAGTGCAGTTGTGCAGAATAAGAGAAGTAATGCCAATTGTAATTCACAACTAGAGCATTATTCAATCAACATTCCCTTCCCCTTTTCCGTCTCTGTCTCCCTCTGTAGCTTTCTGCCTGCATGTATGAATTCAAGCATATTTCAGCTATGTGCAGTTGTGCAAGATAAATGCCAAATGTAATTCATAAATGTACCACTGAACCATTATTCATTCTGCATTCCATTCCCCCATGCTGTCCCTGGCTGTGCTCATCTCTCTCTCTCTCTCTTTCTCTCTCTCTCTCTCTCTCTCTCTCTCTCTCACTCTCACACTCTTGATATCCCATCTTACCCTCTCCTCCCCACCTCTCAACATTTCTGTTTGTCTATATGTCTTTCTGCATTTCTTTCCTTCTCTCTCTCCTCCTTTCTTTGTCATATCTCTTTCTCCCTCCCTCCATTTCATTGTTTGAACTATCATTAGGACATACATGTAGGATGACACGTCCTGGAAAACACTTGTTAATTGATGAAGCAGGCTTTTTGGTAGTGTCATAAATAAATTGCGTTTGCAAGATCTACATTGTAGCTAACCTAGATAGATAACAAATGAATTTTGTGTATTTCTTTGTGTGTAAATTCATAACCAACCCCTATACTTATATAATATTGACTGGCCTTGAGGGGTATATCAACAATTTTGACCAAGCTCAGATCATATTGCCCCGAGTCGAAAGACGAGGGGAATATGGTCTTAGCGCAGTCAATATTTCTGATATCCCCCGAAAGTAAAGCCAGTAAATATTGTTATTGTTATCCAAATCAGACATCTAGAGCAAATACAGAAATCCACCATGACAATCTCAAAGAACTAAACAAACTTTGCCAAACCAGCACTGTGCATCCAGTGCTTGACGAAATTTTGGATACACTGCAAACAGTGTGCATTTGGTGTGATTATTACGTCACAATAGAGTGCGCGCAAAGTGCGCAGGTTCTTGTACGCATAATAGATGCGCAATGAAAATGACAAAATACGGCGCATTCAATACGAGACTATATTTTCACTCGTCTCCCCTCCGTTCCCACTGCTAGTGAAAACTAGGGCAATACGTTTTTTGTAAATGAACAGCTCAGATGTACGATACGGGTAATAATATACAATATATACTAGATACAACTAGTTCCTACCACCAGACATAGCAAAATACAGTGCTCAGATCTGAAACCTCTCTCTCTCTCTCTCTCTCTCTCTTTCACCCTTACTACATTTCCCTGATACATGAAGTATATTTAAGATCTCACTTATCAAGATACAACACACTGATTAGCTTCCTACCTTTCTAAGATCTTTGTGAATGGCATCAATAAAGTCTTGTCTATGCTCTTGTATCATGCGATAACAGTCTTTAAGATGTTTCATCCTCGCCTCGTAAGATCTTGTCTTCCCTGCTCTGAACGCTGCCCGCCCTCGGTCTACCACCTGGAAGAGAGAGAGTGCATATCAGTGATATATATACATGTATTTATTTTAGGCATTCCATGTACCTCATTTACCTATTTTGTATAGCATGAGTTATAATTTATTTAGAAAATTGTTATATTAGGTTCTATTACTGAAAAAACAAACTTTGATTTTACTGGTCCGGTGTGCTGCAATTCGTTGGACATGTCGCTTAAACAGTTGCCCAGTTTAATTACTTTCAAATATCACTTGAAACATAAACTTCTACAGGGGGTGTACTTCAGTATGAAAATGCTTAAGGCCATCATGATGGAGACCATCGGTATTATCAACACTTGTTGGTTGGCTGCAACACACACCCGTTTTGGTTCTTCTTTTGTTTTGTTTCTTGTTTTATATATTATGTAACAAAAACGTACCATGTAAAGGGAACCTTAATTACAAGGATATTATGCTTCCAAGGTTTCCTCCTCATTACTGCAGATTATTGTTAGCATCATTTGTATTTAATTACTTGCAATCATTTTTTTTCACTGTTGTACCTATCGATTATATGTACATGTAAATGTTACCTTGTATATGCCTTACTTTGTAAATTCTTTTCATATGCAGTTAATGTGGAAATAAAACCTAAATAAAAAAAATTAAAAAAAATCTTTGGATGTATTATGGTGCACTATATTATTTACTTTACGCATCATATGTCATGTTACAAGAAGAAGAAAAAAAAGAGTGTTTCTGCTATAAATTTTCCTTCTGTTTTGTTTTACACTGCATTGTAAATTGATTTATATGATATATATATTTTTACAAACAGAATATTGATTTTTACATCGCATTCTAAATTGATTTATATGTTTATAAACAGAATATTGATGTACATCTGGTTTATACTGTAATAACTCAGTGACCTATATGTATGGTAGTCTGTCTCATAGGCCTGATTTAAGACAACAATTTTAAGGTTCACCAGAATTACATTGTCAGGTCTTCTGGGATCCAACAGGGTTACAATTATTATTCTTATTATAAATTACAAAGAACACTACAACATCCACACAATTGGTCCGTCAGATGAATTATCTTTTGAAATTTGAATTTGATGTAACTTACCGCTTTTGCATCAAATGCTGCCATAGTAACAGGTCGGGTTAGTCTTTGAATGATGGGAGAATCTGGAAAAAAATGGATAGCGCTAGAGAGTGAATTGATAGATCTTAATTATATTGCAACCTGCATATAAAGACTTTACATGGGAGACAAGGAAAGCAGTCTTAATAGACAGGTCGTTTTAAAGACCTTATCCGATGAAAAAACTAATATGTGAGTGGAAAAATGAATGAACGTAGAATACAAATATAAAGGAATACAAAGTATTTTCCCTTTCAGTATTACACAAAAGCAAATCAAAACCTCATTTTCCGTACCCCTCCAAATTACAGGTGAACAGGGGTCAAATTTGCCGCAGTTACAGTGGAAACATAACATTTGCACCCGATCGGCTCGCCTATATAGCCGAGGCGATGAGCCGTGCTTAATTAATGCAAAGTCATCGCGTACTCTACGTACAGTGATGTCATCATTCGATAGTTCGTTTTTAGGTCATTCTTCAATGTAACTCTTAGACAAAGAGAGAAAAACCCCAATTGCTTAGGGGTCGTCCCAAGTTAATAGAAAACGCAATCAAAGTTTTCTATAATATTAAACAGCTTTGTTGAACTTACTTTTCTGTGTAAAACTGTTACAGATCAAGGAGAGATGCTTGAGTGGTTGTGGTATGATCCTGATGAGTGTATTCAACATGGGGCTTCCTTCAGCTATGCTTCACTCTGGTAAATGTACAAGCAAAGAAGGAAATAATTATTACTTCATTACATGTACATGCATTGGAAGAATATGAAGCCAAATGCTGTTAGAACTCAACCCTGTTAAACTCTGCATATATACCAGCATGTGATGTAACCATACTCACGTGGTGACCTAATACTCATACATGTATACTTTTTTCTTTTCTTGTTTGTGTAGGGTTTTTTGGCTATTATGTTTGTTTTTGTTATTTGCTGTTTTGCTTGGGTATACATGTACCTTCCACTCCCTGCCTTCCCTCCG
The DNA here is from genome assembly GCA_035222895.1 of Strongylocentrotus droebachiensis. Lineage (NCBI taxonomy): Eukaryota > Metazoa > Echinodermata > Echinoidea > Camarodonta > Strongylocentrotidae > Strongylocentrotus > Strongylocentrotus droebachiensis. Next base: position 312,883 of record JAVYIG010001031.1, read on the forward strand.
CCACTACCCACCCCCCCCCCCCCCTTTTCTCTCTCTCTCTCTCTCTCTCTCTCTCTCTTGCCTTCAATCCCTTGCTTTTTCTATATAATTGCTACCCTCTTTATAGTTTATTTTCCTCACACATTTATAACCCCTCTCATATTCTTATTCTCTCTCTCTCTCTCTTTCTCTCTATTGCCCCGTTGACACTTGCCCTCATTTTGGTTTGCGCATAGACACATACTCTTGCGTGCCAATGCGGGAAGTATTCGTGGTAGCGTGCGAGAGGATGCGTGACAGAATTTTTAAAATGTTCAAAATTTTGGCACGACAATTTTGTTTGGCAACGTTCGTAAACTATGCGCACCCTATGCGCTTCCTGGTTCTGCCAGTGCACGCTGATGCGCGCCGATGCGTGTCCGTTGGCCTAGTGGCACGCATGTTCACTACTAGTTAACGACTACTTTGCTCACAATTTGCGCATTGGCTGCGCATACTTCCAGCGCAGTTTTGGCATGCCATGCGCATAGTCTACGAATGCGTGTCCTGGTGGTTATGCATTGCGTGAACTATTCGTAAATTAGACGTGACCCTGCGTGCGACTGCGTGCCACTAATTGGCACGCCATAGAGCGGGGCAGTGCGGGACCAAAATGCGTGCAAGCGTCAACGAGGCATACATGTATGCCTCTCACATAATTTATACCCCCTTATTCTCTCTTTCTCTCTCTCTTTTTCTTCATTTACATACATGTACAATGTACATGTACAAACAAATATGTACACACAGATTGTAAATCAGTCATTGTCACATGATCAATCCAGGGTCGTCAATGCCAAAGTCAACACTTTTGCTGGATATAGAACCACAATCTTTGAATACAATGAACTTCTAATATACACTGTACATGTGTACTGTACATGTACATATCTCAAGGTCACTTTGCTTCCATTCATAGTATGGGTACACCATTATAAATGTGAGAAGGGTTTTGGTGCAAATAGACAACAAACAAGACAAAACGATGCATTTCCAGTTAATCCAATTCCCAGTTTGTCTAATGCTCATTTTGTCTACCATCAATAAGGTCGTATAATCGTTTGATGATTATTAGACCAGACTAGCGGGACCCGTCGAAAATCCACGGGATTCTAGGGGAGGGGGTGGGGGGGTTAAATAGATAGAGGCCTACATGTATGTGCTATCATAAATAAAATTATATTATTTTATATAGACAATTTCTATAATATATGCTGTTTGACCATGAATGGCGCATAGTAAAACAAACTATGTCAGGTAGGATCTCGATAAATACGATTTATTTGCATTATTATTGTTGTGATTTCAATGTAGTTTTCATGAAAAGACTACAAAAGCAGAAGCTTGGATTATGATTATGTTGGCATTGTTCACAAATTTGTATAATTATTTTCAAAGCAAAGATTTTACGCGAAAAATCAGACGGTTTGTGCCAATATGTAGCAGCCAGCTGCATGCAGTGCACAAATTGACTCGACTGTGTGTGTGACTGTGAGCGTAGAATCCAGTGAAAGTTTTTTTTTTTTTTTTGGGGGGGGGGGGGGGGCTCGATCTATATCAAATTTGGGGGAAATTTTCGGGGGCTCTTTTTTCTTGGGCTAATTGTTCATTAATTCATCTAAGGATACAGTTTGTTTAGTTTAGTAGCGTAGTGTTACGTAAAAAATGCGTACTTTCTGCGTCAAGTTTCTACGCTGAAAGTACATGTACGCAAATTTTTTTAAACATATTAAATGGATTCCGTCCATCTTGCGTACCCCTTTGCGTCTCTCAGGGTATAGTAACGTAGGCCAGCGTACTATGGACCCCATGCCAATTAGTGACCTGCCAGTGTCACAAATAAGGTATTAAAAATATGCTCATCTGACCGTAATTAAATGCCTAAAATCAGCCCTTTGAACCCCGTGGACACCACGCCTGCACTCAACTCGCTTTGAGCTACCTGATCCCCCCCCCCCACACTTTGAAAAAAGTTTTAATGCATTGATTTGATGCAAGAACTGTATCATAGTAAAAGTATTATCATGTTATTAAAACGACCATGACGACCTTCTATTTTTCTTATGAAAACTTTACTTTGAAAAATGATTATCAAAATTCAGTATACAACAACTATACATGGCCAGAATAATCACAATCTAAGCTCAGGTTTTATACCTCTATTCACGAAACTATATTGAAATCAGGGCAATAATAGCAATTTCAAAGTGTTGTTTAATGTTTAGACTCTCCTCACACCATGGACAGGCCTATGTAGCTACTCCGGTCACCGCTACTCCATGCTCACACACTCAGCTCTGACAGCGCCGGCGACAGCAGTGCTGAGCTGCAGTGGCAATGTGGACTCAAGGCAGTTTGCAACTGAACTGTCAGTCACGTGAAGGCGTACTATCACAGATTTGTTTGCGCTATTATTGTTGTGATTTTGATGTAGTTTTCATGAAAAGACCAATAAAACAGAAGCTTGGACTACCGTAATTAACGGTGTATTAACTGCACCTTTTTGCCGCCGAAAAAAATTCAAAGTCGGGGGTGCGGCTTATACACGGTACACCCAAAACAAGTTTTGTTAAAGTTTCGATTTATGCCCCTCCACCTGGCGTTATGCCTGGCAATGTCTCCCAGATCGGTAATCGGTGTGTTGACTCACCACTTGGAAACTAGAACAACACTCAAATTTGTCTGTCATCTTGGTTTGAAAGTAATCTTTCTGATAGATCTCAATATGTAGTTTATAATAATAATTCCTCCAATTTTTCTTCTATTACATGGTGTACCACTTGGTTCTATCCTAGGTCTATCCTAAGGTCGAAAAAGAGGGGTGTGGTTAATACACGAGGGCGGTTTATACAATGTTAATTACGGTATGATTATATTGGCATAGATCACAGAATTTGTATAATTATTTTCAGAGTAAAGATATTACGCGAAAATAGGTCCATGGTTTGCGCCAGTTGTAGCAATCGCCTCGACTCGAATCGACTGTACAGTGTGCATGTGTGTCACCTGAGCGTGTAATACACGTACACTATGGGCGCCTGGCCTACAAAGCATATCATATTGTAAGATGCCTAACTCGGGGTAAGCCACACCCGTTACTACAGGTACATGCAGGGTGCTACAAGAATTTTTTTCACCACTTGCCCTGTCGGGCAAGTGGGTTTTCAATTTACTTGCCCAAACAATATTTCCACTTGCCCAAAACTTTAAAGCGAAAAAGGACTCGAGACAAAAACATTCATCTGATTTATATGAGCAGCGAGTTTTAAATAATATGTTCACAATCATTAACAGTCATTATGAATAAATATCAAACATTTGACTTTTTGTACTTACTAGAAAATCCCTGTTGTTTATTCCATTCCGATTCGCACGTGTTCATTTCCCTAGAATAATGACGTCATATTTGGCGTGATTCAACCAATCAGCAATCAGAGAATAGCAAAGGCCTGTCGGTGCGGCCTGCAGAGCTAGAGAGAGAGAGCGCGAATAACAGAGCTGCCAACCTCCAGAACCAAAAATCAGTAATCACAAGGCTCAAAATCAGTAATTTTGGGTATAAATCAGTAATTTCCTATGCGGCGCTATGACTCTAATAAAAACGGCACGCCAACATTGCACAGACACATGATTATCTGACATTTTTGGTGATTTTACTCACACAGTTGTTAAATAATGAGTTTCATATCATCACAACACAGTCTTCCAGGAAAAATGGGGGGGGAAAAAAAATTTTTTTTTTTTTTTTTAAATCCGTAATTTTAAACAACATTCCGTAATGGTCGTTAATTTCCGTACCAATTACGGGAAATCCGTACTAGTTGGCAGCTCTGGAATAAGCTCGCAGCTGGTACGATCGCGCTAGCTGTCTCTAGCTAGCTCAAGGCCGGCCGTGCGTGGAGGCGGAGCGGCATTCATGGCTTGAAGTGTCACTGTTGCATGCGCGCTGAGCTAGCTGAGCTGGCTAGCTGTCTGTGAAGTTTTTTCGAAATCGGAACGATCGCTTTTTTGCTTCTGGATTTTGACGACGGGTAAGAAGTTGACGGGTGAATGGTAGAGTTCTTGGACACTAGGAAATTACTGTAAAAGTATCACTTGCCCGAATCGGGCAAGTGATAATTTGATTTACTTGCCCGACGGCTCAATTTGGTTGCCCCGGGACGTCGGGCAAGCGGGTTTGTCGCGCCCTGACATGTACATGTATGTGCATTTCCTACACCAATTCACGCGAGTCGATTCTCGTCCGCCGTGTGTCTCTTTGATTAGACAGAGGGCGGGTGCATACATTGCCGACTCGCTCTCACGGGTTTGTCGCCTCCTTGCAATCCACCACGCCCGCCTTGCTCTCGTCTGCCCGTCCTCCCTGGAACCCCAAAACCGCGTTTAACGACATGGACGTCGATCGCGGGGTCGACGGGGCACGCGGGTTACGGGAGACATGCCTCGTGGAATTGTGTCGCCATCCCCGCGCCACGGCGGAGGCGGGCGCGGTCGAGGAAAGACGTTTTTGAGGAACCGTTTTGCCCCGTTTTGGACCCCCCGCAGTGATTTTGCGTATTAGTAATATAGATGAATAGTAGACAAAATGGGTATTTGACAAACTGCGAATTGGACCAACTGGAAATTAGACTAAATAAGGAATAGACCAAATAGGTTGGTAGTAGACTTATTGGAAATTAGACCAAAAGCTATTAGCCTAAATGGTCATTAGACCAAACGATATTAGTAGACAACATGATTATAAACCATGTGGATAGTAGACGGGCTGGGTGACAACCATAAGGGAATCGACAACTTGGGTACTAAGTGTTCTGTAACTGATACAAAAAATAGCCAACATAAAGTGAATACAATGATCTTTTCTGTGTGGTACAGGTACATTGTAGGTCACTTTGTTTCATTATCTGACCATCACAAAGGCATCACATCACAAAACAGTGAGAAGAGTTTGGTGCAAAATATAGAAAAAACATACATGTATACATGTAACTGCCACAATCAGGCTTTTAATAATTCTTTTTGAGAATTCAGATTTCAATACATTTGTTACAGAAATTATAGAAGATTTCAGAATACAAAACACACACAAAACTAAAGTACAAACATACTTACATGTACAAATCAAAGGCCTTCATTTTGGGGGCAAATTAATTTGACATGGTATGAAATTATCAGAAAACAAGAAATAATCAAAGACAAAACAGTTGTCCAATAATTACTTACATGTACATTAAAGACTGAAGCCCTTGTAGCTAACATACATGTATGTAAAACTACAGTGCTGTGCTTAATGACACTGTGATTATTTTAATATCGCAAATCTGTTTTTCTTATCACGAGTACTGTACAAAGGTGAAACTTGACAGCGTTGCAGTGCAGGACTGTTTGATCCAGGGTAATATCAATTAGCAAGCCGTATCTCTTCAATTAATAACTTTGAAAATCAGTGTTTGTAATTTTGGGGGGGGGGGGGAAGAACCTCTCGGCTCCCACTACATGTACAGTAATTGCAATACAGAATATTTCAATTGTTCTAGCAGGGCTCGAATTTAGCGGTGGCCCGGTGCCAATGGCCACCTGAAACGCTGTCGGGCCACCTGAAATCACCGACTAGATGGCCCGGCTGGCCACCCAAATATTTGGACAGTAATATATAAATTATTTATCAACAACTTGTTTAACCTTTAGATCTACCCGAAACCGAGGCGACATTTATTTTTCCAAGCTTTTCCAAGCGACGCAATCCGATCTATCAAACAAGGAAATGTTTCGTTTCGCATACTAACTTTATAAAAACGATGCACGCCGTCGAGTAGGTACTGTACACACCGCCGCCGCCACCCCGGCCCGGCCGGTACATAGGCGTAGCGCTATCATAGTATGCTACCGCGTATAGGGCAGCTGTCGATATCCGCATTGCAGCACAGCTAGTACGCTTCTCAACTCTTTGTTGCGCAGTTACAAACTGCGCATGAGATTTCGGGCGGGTAAGTTGGGGATTCCCAAATCCCAGCATTGTGATTGGTGTATTTGCGACTAATTGTGGACTATACTAAGCAACGAGGGAACAACAATGGGTGTGTCTGGTATTTGACATTATGATTGGTGGAGGTAATATTGATTGAAAATAAAGGTAACTCAATCAGTGTGTACGTGTGGAAGCCGTGCGAGCTTCATAAAATGAGAATTTCACGTGTTTTTTGTTTGATAACAACGTAGGCCTACGGCGGTACGCTTTGTTGGTGATAATGTACGCTGTTCTGTTGTTAATTTTCTGTGATTATCGATTGAATAATTGATCTGTTATTACTAGGTAGCAATCATCATTGATGTTCATTAGTTTAAGTTAAACGGGGGATGTTCACGTTTTATTTGTAGCACTACATGGACCTTTTTAACTAAATATATAAGGCCTAAATAATAAAAAAAATTCAGGGCCATGAATTTTGATGGAAAACAAATGGCAAATAATTTGCTAAAATCTGATCTTGTGTCCTGTACATAACATGTATGCGAGGTATCCCTGTCCACTGACGCGTAAATTATTTGAGCAGTAATGCCTGAATCACATTTCCTCTAGCTCTACAGAGCCCGTACGATGTTTAAAAACAGCCGTTTCGACCAATTTCGTACGGTGTGGTTCGTACGAAATTGGTTTAAACGGCTGTTTTTAAACATCGTACGGGCTCCGTAGAGGAAATGTGATTTAGGCATAAGAGAGAGCGATAGACGGATCGAGGTAACGCAGCCCCGTCTCTGACAGTTTGTTTACGAGACTTTTACGATTGCCGATAAGGCCAAGTAAAAAAAAAAAGTTTTGTTAATATATTTACATACATGTATTTATATTTATTTAGCTTTTTGCCAAAACTTATTCTTCCACAGGACTGGTGCTACTTGGCATGTGTTTGTGTTTGTTTCTTGGTGTACAGAGAAGCATTTAATCACTTGATTTACAGGGTAACACCTTGAAAGTACCTTGCCAAAACCGAAAAGGCAATTTGCAGCCATCCTAATGTATTTAGTTGTTTCAGTTTGTTCTTATAGGTAACTGACTCAAGGGCGGGTAGCCCATATATAATTACATGCATGTTCTTCACTGTCCATGCTAAGAAAACATGCAGTGCAATAAAATGTTGTCTTGAAGAAAAAAAGAACAAAAGAAGAAATTCTGACTTAAATTATTTTGAATGACTTGGTGCTAATCTTTCTGTGTGTGGTCCTCTTTAACTGCATGTATTTTTGCATGATTATTGACTGATTATCCAATCCAGAATAACCAGAAAATATCAAAATAATAAATTACAAAAATACCATTTATTCAGTTCAGAATAGAAGTACAACGTCAAGTAAATATACAATCAATTTTATATCTTCCAACAGAACTTGGAGCTCAAAGAAAAGCAGAAGTTTGGCGCCTTGTGTGCCCTGTACAATCCTAACTTAAGGGGGAGGGGGTCCTTGTGATGCATGATAGTCAAGGAGAAAGGGAGAAAAACATTGAAGTGAAGTTGAGACAGAAGTATAGAAACAAAGAGAGAGGATTTGGAATGAGAGTCTAAAGAGTCACTCACCTTTCATTATTAAATGCAGCTCATGCTGCTTTTAACACGTATAATTTATGCATTTTTTTATAAAACATTTGCATTATTTAATAATGCATAAAAGTGGGGCCACCTGAAAATCCATTTGGCCACCCAGATCTCCTACCCAAGTGGCCCTGCTGGCCACCTCAAAAAAAAGTTAAGGGCAAGCCCTGTCTAGTAAAAACAAAAACAGGGTATCAAAAATCTTGACAAAGAGACCGTCTCCAAACATGTAGGGCTTAAGCGCCAGGGACACACGGGAGCCCTGAGTCCAGGTCTGAACCCCTGTACATCGATCTCTACTTTCAGGCATAGGTCAGATTGATTGACTCAAGACTGTATTAAGGTTAATTTGGTGAAATGTATTTTATCTCAAATTTGCCTAGTTTTTGATGCAGCATGGTGAGCTGACAGAAACCTTAATTTTGTTATCAATGCACTTCTCAGCTCTTTGTTTGCTCTAGTGTTTTACTCACTTCCCTTCTCTTCTCTTCTCCACACTCCACCTCTCTCTCTTTCTTCTCCAAGAGTTGCGATATCTCAGTTGGTATCAAGAGCAGTGGTCTAGTAATCCGGCGACCCGGCTTCAAAACCAAGTCGATGCACAGAAGCAGCCTAGAGGTTGACTTTCCTCTACAAATCCATCCACAACTTAATTGCTGTTGATACTGACCACTACCAAAATAGATCATCTGGAGTAAGGGTATCTACAAGAATACGCTCTTCAGTATCATTCAAGAAGTTATTTGCTGTAAATGACTGTTATAAACACTCTCTATATCCTACATGTAGGACATTCCCCGAATGGAACTTTCTCCTGACCCATGTTAGAAATACCCCCACCCTTGGAGCCCTTAAAGATAACTTACAAAAGCTCAACATGGGCGAAATAATTGCTAGAGCCCACTTCAGAAATTAAGTTTAGGCTACTATGCTCAGTCGACTGTGCCTACATGTTAGGCCTGAGTCATCACGGGTTTTGCCAAACCCGGGTTTGACTTGAAAATTTCGGGCGGGGACCGGGTACCCGAAATTTTCACCACTGCACTGACACTAAAAATCGTGTGCATGCAGCGGCAGGAGTTAAACTAAGTTGCTGTTCTAATAATGCGACGGAAAAGACAGTTACTGCTTTCAAAACAATAAAATAATCAATTGAATTAAATTAAGATGCTTCAAAAAATAAATGGATATCGTTTCAGTTGACGGTAGGTGTTTTTATCGCTCTAAAATTGAGGCTGCAAGAAAGGAATCACGCTTCGTGGTACCGATCGAGTGCGTTCAGAAACGGAAGTGGAAATAGATATATGACCCACTGAAGACAGAGCAAGAAAATGCCACACACAAGACTAAAATGTTGATCAGACTATTGCAATTAAATCGTAATACTAAAGGCATTAATTTAATTGTCAATATACATGTATATCCACAACATAATGGTTTACCCTTGATAGTTTGATGAAGGAAAATAAATTAAAGCTCTTGAAATAACATCGAAGTGCCTTTCGTTCGTTCTAAAAATGCGTGTATAACGGCAAGCAGAAGTTACGAGTCAAGCTTGATATGCATGTTTACATCCCTACACCGTCATCCGACCTGATCGGAACAATAAGCATTAAACCAATTAAAAAACATCACTTAAGACTTTAAGGGACTCCAATTCAACAAAATTACCGTAAAATAATTATTTGCTTTGACAAATAATAGATATTCATAATATCTTACAGAAATAATGATATTTCATGAGCTACGTTCTCGATATCGAGTTCAACTAGCCATCATTTTGAAATGAGACGTAGTTGTCACGCAGTAGACTGTAGAGGGCAGTATGCAGAAGAGAGAGGAAAAAGCGCGGGCCTGAGATCACGTGATATTCACGTGACTATTACGTGATTTTTTTTTTCCTCTCTGCGAGCCGCCGCATTCTGCGCTGCATGCATGACAACTACGTCTCATTTCAAAATGATTGCCAGCTGAACTCGATATCGAGTACGTAGCTCATGAAATATCATTATTTCTGTAAGATATTATGAATATCTATAGTATTATTTGTCAAAGCAAACAATTATTTTACGGTAATTTTGTTGAATTGGAGTCCCTTAAAGTCTTACGTGACGTTTTTTAATTGGTTTAATGCTTATTGTTCCGATCAGGTCGGATGACGGTGTAGGGATGTAAACATGCTTGTAACTTCTGCTTGCCGTTATACACGCATTTTTAGAACGAACGAAAGGCACTTCGATGTTATTTCAATTTCAAGAGCTTTAATTTATTTTCCTTCATCAAACTATCAAGGATAAACCATTATGTTGTGGATATATTTTGACAATTAAATTAATGCCTTTAGTATTACGATTTAATTGCAATAGTCTGATCAATATTTTAGTCTTGTGTGTGGCATTTTCTTGCTCTGTCTTCAGTGGGTCATAGATCTATTTCCACTTCCGTTTCTGAACGCACTCGATCGGTAGCCTACCACGAAGCGTGATTCCTTTCTTGCAGCCTCAATTTTAGAGCGATAAAAACACCTACCGTCAACTGAAACAATATCCATTTATTTCTAAAGCATATTTATTTGATTATATTGAAATATAAGTTTGTGAATTCCATATTTTTAGTTCTATATTTCAAAATATCAGTGTGAAATTTAATTTTGAAAAACCCGAAACCCGAAAACCAAAAACCGGGTTTCAGCTCGACGGTCGGGGCCCGGGCGGGGACCCGTTTCGACTCAGGCCTACTACATGTTACATCCCAGCTGAAGAGTTTATGCAGAAGCCCACCAGAACCAGATGCGCTCGTGCCCATTGGTAAGGCATTAATCCACGATTCTAGGTCCCTCTGCCTCGGAGAGGACCTAAAGCCGTCAGTCTTCTGGTTGCTTACTAACAGCCATTATGCTTTCTTAACAGTCAGGTATTAAATTACTACCACTAAACCTTACAACCTCTCTCTCTCTCTTTCTCTCTCTAGGCTCATCAAGAATCAGATATGAAACAGTGCCAGTAAACTAGGCCTGAGTCATGTCGGGATTTTCATAAACCGGGTCCCGACGGCCTTGCACCGATCGGGACCCGGTGTCCCGAAATCAGCTCGCAGGATTTGTCACTTGCCTCTATAAAAAGCGCATATCATCAGGATGTCCCTTAAAAGTGACCTTTTTATCAGTCAAATAAATCAACACATGCATACCTCGGCACAGATCGGTATATTCTTCCATTTGACATTATTTTGTATCCATGATTGGCGATGTTTAGTGCCATTATCGTGCCTCTAAAAGTAAAAAAACTGGAGCAAAAATAGAAAGACAACGATCGAGCCGCCATTTTTATTCATGCAGGATGAATAAATCGGGTCAAAAAACATTAATGTTTGAATAATAAAACGGCTTTTTAAAAAGTTCTCCTTTACAACATACCGATCGAATAATTTTAAAAAACAAAATATATATATTTTCTTTGATTTTGAACACCGCATGCTTCTTTTAAAAGCTGAAAATTACTTGGTAATCACAAGAAGTTTCGATACGGATAGCTGTTGCAAGGCAAGTTCAGACTAGTCTCGGAAAAATGCGCAGTGCTCCTCGTAGTTAATAGCTGTAATGCGTGCCAGAACGAACCCAAACAAAGACGTGATCGTAACGAGAAAAAAATCATTAAAAACTACGAGAGCACAATTGGAAAGACAACTACTGCTCAAAATTACGATAATCAGATAAATAACTTGTACAAAGAATTCAATAATCGCCCAAGAAATGTCAAAGAAATTGTGATAATCGAGGAGTAACTGGGTACATTTTTATCGCAAGGGGCTTGCTGCAAATACTCGAATCCCTTGTTATACTGCTTTTTACCGTAGAGGGCGTTATTTGGTTTCTAGCCTCGTGTTAGAACACGAGGCTAGAAACCAAATAACGTGTGATTCGGACATATCAGCAGGCCCATTCCAATAATGATTGTACCTATAGTAACTCCTTAAATATCACTATTTCTGTGGCTTTTCTTGGACAACTATTGTATTATTCCTCCAAGTTATGTATCTGCTTACGATAATTTTGAGTAGTTGTCTTTCCAATTGTGCTCTCGTAGTTTTTAATGATTTTTTTCTCGTTACGATCACGTCTTTGTTTGGGTTCGTTCTGGCACGGATTACAGCTAACTACGAGGAGCACTGCACATTTTTCCGAGACTAGTCTGAACTTGCCTTGCAACAGCTATCCGTATCGAAACTTCTTGATTACCAAGTAATTTTCAGCTTTTAAAAGAAGCATGCGGTGTTCAAAATCAAAGAAATAATATCCATTTTGTCTTTTAAAAATTATTCGATCGGTATGTTGTAAAGAAGTACTTTTTAGAAAGCCGTTTTATTATTCAAACATTAATGTTTCTTTCAACCTGATTTATTAATCCTGCCGAGAGACCCGGCCAGTACAGTAGCTAGCTAGCAGCTGGCAACAACAACCCCATGGGGCGAACTGCTTTGCAACCCATATTTATATCAGCAGTTCTGATTGATTCAGGATGAGCTAGAATATGATTGGTAACAATTAAATACTTAAGTTTTAAGGTGGAATGATTTTAGTGGTGTGCAAAACTGCAATTTCTTACATATTTCATTATTTTTTTCGGAGCGTCGGTTCTCAAAAAACGAAACCGGGACCCGACGGCAACGGTCGGGTCCCGGTGTGATCGACCGTACCGACTCAAGCCTACAGTAAACTACAGTTTTATTTCATTTGGACAAAAATTCTTATGTAAATGGAATGAATGGCCTCTATTGCTATATTGCAGCTGTCCACACACAAAAAAAATCCTTCGGCTAAGCTACTTCTCTTCTCCACACTCAACCCCTCTCCCTCTAGCCTCTAGGCTCATTCTGAATCGGATATAAAGCAGTGCCAGTAGCCAGTAAACTACAGCTGTTTGTTTTCATTAAAATATAACATACCGTATTTGCCGGCGATAAGGCCGCAGCGCCGTATAGGCTGCACCCCCGATTTTGACATTTAAAACAAAAATTGTCGAAGTCGGGATTTGATCTATTGCGTACAAATGTTGATGTGACTAAAATCACCGCCTTAGACCGCTCGGCCGTCCCGCACTGATGCTAGCCTATGTAGTTTTCTGAGATGTATACATTGCGCCTCTCTCTTGTGTATTTTTGGGGTCACCCATTACCATTTTTTTTTTTTTTTTAATTATTTTTTAAATTATTATTGACAAAAAATGCAAGGGGGGGGGGGGGGTTTCGTCCAAAACATACACATAAAAAAGTCAAAGGGGGGGGGGGGGGGGGTTCAACCCCCAAAACACTCCCCCTGTGTACGCGTCTGAAGTGATATACCGGTTTTATCGATTTATAGGTCTACCTAATAATGGGAAAATAACTTTATTTAGGGTTAGGGTTAGAGTTAGAGTAACACGGACCTTGGTGTCCAAGGGTAGGCATGACCCGGTGTCCTAGCCTAACGCGGGACCCGGTGTCCTAGGGTTAGGGTTAGAGTTAGGGAAACGCGGACCCGGCGCGGACCCTGGTGCCATATGCAGCTAGAACTAAAAATTGCTTGACTTTGAACTTGTAAAAGACATCAAATTAAAACAATAAATTAGGGGGCGAAATGACCAAAAAAGTTGGGGCGAGCTGACCAAGAATCCCAAAATCGCCCCCCAAAAATGGGGGGGGGGGGACTTTGTAAGGGGGCGGGCTGACATTGGGCGACTTGACGCGGACTAGCTGTAGATTCTAGATCTAGGACTCAGTAGAGTAGACTACAGTAGGAATCTACTTAGTAGGATAGCGTTAGTTGAATAGTGTGTCCGATTAGCCAGGGCGCTTGTTCAGAACTGGGACCCTGGAGGCTGGACCCGTGACTCCGGCGTGGAGACTATAACATACCAAGAATCAACGAAATCTTCATCAATTGTTCAATGGTGGTTATATAGTATCTTACGTCTTTAATACGCGGGTAATGTTAGAACCGTCAGTCCAGCGGGTGCGTTCCATGTCGCACCCCTAGCCTAGCCCTGCAGTAGGTCTACCGGCTTGCTAGACCCGTCATGATTTGGGTTGCCAGTCGCGGCAGCATTAAGGAATCAGAGCCCCTTGCCACTAAAATTTGTTCTTTTACTAACGCCATGACAAATCATACGTAAATGGCATATGCGGTAACTTAATTCAACTTATTTAGCGATTAAATACATCAAAATTGTCACTTACCCAGGCCATTCCTTTCGAATTTGATTGTTCAATTTGTTGTTTTGGTCGCGTACACAAGTTGTATAATGCGTGCGTATCATGTGATTTTTATGCTGGTCATTAAAGGGCGCCACCTAGCCTGCACCTAACGAAGTACCGTGATATAAAGTTGGGTTTATATGAAGGCAGAAAAATTAGAGAAACGGTTCAAAGAAAGTTGGAGCACATGCATAACAGATTAAATATAAGTTAGTTATGAATATGTGAAGGTGCGATCATTCAAACACAAAGTGGCAACTAGTATGTGTCGTATCTTCCGAGGTCTCCTTTATAGCTTCCTTTTGCCAATCTTCAAACATAATATTCCCTATGCATAAATTATGATTCACCCTTGAATGAAACACTCACAAAAACCTACCCACCTACACAAACCCATCCGCCTACACACGCACCCACGCACGACCACAATACTATATACACAGTATCCCGACCTCTTTTCCTCTGACAATCAAGTAATAGTGATCCAAAATAATGCATGTCAGTATCAATAGTGCCAATGTTCACACCTGGAAATCATCATATCTTAATTTTGGAGGAATTAAAACAATTCCAATATCAAATTATTGAATGATAGGGCTTAATTGATAAGCTAGGCCACACAAGAATAATATAATAAAAACTCTCCCTTCCTCCTTCTTTCTCCCCCTCACTCCCCCTCTCTCTCATTCTCTCTCTCTCTCTCTCCCTCTCTCCGGCTCTATCATCTTACTCTCCGGCCCCCTCTGCCGCCCCCTCTCGCTCCCCCATCTCTCTCTCTCTCTCTCTCATATCTCAAGTCTCTCTCCCTCCTCTCTTCCTCTCTCTCCCCTCTCTTTCTTCAAGGCGGCGCTGTACCATCTGGTATTAAATGGTAAATTCCAAATTTTATTCTTATTCTCCCCTTTAATACCTCCTTTATTTTCTTCAGTCTACTCGAAATCTTCATCGTCCATGTTCAGCGATGCACGCAACGAACTTTATAGAAAGCAGGCGAGCGAGAGCGCAATCTCGGGTATTTATTATTTATTTATCGTTTTCGAGGATTTACAAACCAATAATTCCTCTATACGAAGTTCACTTATTGCAAATGATATAAGCTACATCGAAATAATTATATTTCTGCTATAATTGACAAATTTTTAGGTAATACGAAAAATACGTTTACAAAGTAAGATATATTAAATGCTTGTAAGAAAGGTAACTATATTTGCAAGCATATCAATATTAGAATATCTTATTAACTCTTATCATGCCACAGGGCTAATCCCCATTGTGCCAAGCCCCAAATCACGGAGTGCCAAGTTTATATTGAGATAATCTGATTAACGCGATGGTTCTATGAATAGCGAGTGCAAAACACATAGCACAGTCCAAATGAGCATGAACAATAACTGCTACTACGAAAGTGTGCACGCACGCACATGGCAGCGTAGCAATAGCTTGCTCGCATGTACAAAGCTAAATAACGATAAGTGTGCATGCACCCTAAAAACGTACTTTCATTCAAAGAGATTTTTTGTTGATATTTTAGTATCACGATTGTTCTATTAAAGCCAGCTGTTTCTTTCGATCAAACACACCTGCCACGCATTTTAACGTGATTATACCCTGTCAATGCCATACATACATAAATAATATACACTACATAAACTATGAACAAGTAAGGAAATGAATGTACACGAGCTAACATTTAAACAATTCACGCGTATTTACAAGTTTACCCATGCACCTCTTAGAGACAAAATACTAGCAAATTTTTTTAAACATATTAAAGTAGCCATGCACTTATAAAATGTTGACATTAATTACTGAGTAATTAATGTAAATATGTATTGAAATTATGGAAATGAAAAACCTCGATTGAGGATAAGAGAAAAACAAACAAATGATAAGTTGACACACTATAAAAAGCGTTTCGAAAAGCCTTTTCATGATGACGCACAACATAATGTGACTGCATGTATGGTAGCAATTTCAACATTACACGATGCATTAACGTACGTATTTAAATCATCATTTTACTTTCTGAGTAAAATGTTGTTTTTCTTATTTTTTCAGATTCCTGACAATGCCTCTCCTTCTGAAATTGAATGTCGAAAGAAACTGTTAAACTGGAGTCAATGTGATGCTGTTCGTGCTTTGAACTTTGGACTTTGAAATATTTATTTTCTCATTAATGTTTACACATTATAATCATGATTATGTAGCTTTGTATGAACCTTTTTGAAATTTTCGTGATATCTTGATAAATACAAACAAAAAAACAAATAAATATTCATAAATAAACAGACAAGTATATAAGTAAATAAATGAATAAACAAATAAATAAATATGAAAACAATGAAATGCTTGCGAACGTCCAGGGAAATTGCCTTTTTAACTTTTACAAGAAATTTCTATCATGTGTTCAAAAAGTCGACGTGAAGTATTATCACCGGGTTGCTTATACGACAATGGCTTGCGTCTTTATGAAGGATTGCTCTTGCTGAAACTCTCTCAGTAACGTCTGTTGGATTCTGGTCCTGTTGGAAATGTGAAAATACGTGGAAATGTTTAATACATACACATCTAATTAAATGTATTTTAATGACAAACGCGAATACCTATTGTGATAGCCTATAGGAATGTGGAGGAAACTAAAATTCATATGCATAAACATCCTTAATCATTTTTACACACATGCACGAATATTGTCGCTAAAATATTATTTAATTCTCCTGCGAACTCAAAGAAAGCAAGCAAAAGACATTAAAACATTGAATTGATTTTGACATCGTTTTATCACGCTTGCTTTCAGCACATGATCAAAAGCTGTAAAACAGATTTATTCTATTTTCCCAGTAAAAAAAGAAAAAAGATTTCGCCTAGAGACATTTGTATTAAGCGCTATATATACAAAAATAAATATCATTATTATTATTATACAGGTTATAGGATATAAATATGATTAACGGTGAACTATTTCTTTGATTTTATGATTAAAAATTGTCATTATATTTGCTATTCCACACGATTTCTTTCTAATTTGCAAAATGCAACAACTCGAAAACGCTCTTGAAAAGAATAGCTTTTGAAATGCCCTCATGTTCAAAGTATGCCAGGAAATAGCTGAAGAGTTTTAATAATTTGCATCAAATCCCACATGGCAATTTACGTGTGCAGCGTCTGTGATCGTTATCAATATTGACTCTTTTTAACATTCCAAAAACTTCAAAGTATATATGCATTCTATTAATTCTGGTATACTACTAAGTTACTTTTTTTTTTTCTTCTCCCAAGTACCTTCATACACTTTCTTCCACAGTATGAATGTTTGCCCAGTAGTAAGCTTTATAACAATAATGATAATAATAATTTTGTTTAAGATAGTCTCGAAAGTCTGATCAGCATGAAAACTGTTCTTCCTGAGGGTCCTGTAATTATTATTACCCCAGCATCTACCATGTTCCCATTTACACCTGGTTGGAGAGCGTCAAATATAGATTAATGTCTTGCAAAAGGACGTTAGTGCCGGGCTTGGATTCGATCCCTTATATGGATTGAGAGTCAAGTGCATGGACCACTATATCCCACGAAAACTCCACTTTTCTAAAAGAATGTATAGTTTTACCTTTTCCAATCCTAACGTTGATGTTTGCAGGTGGTTGACGCGACTCGTAATGTACCTGAATGTATATAACACATGAAATAAAAATAAAGGGGTAAAACAGATAGATAGTAAAGCAACTGAAAGTCGAATTTAGAAACTGTATTTCTTGTCGTGCATATTTTGTGACGTGTATATATCACTTCTAACTTTTTCTTTTTCGTTGTATTTGTCTGTGACTAGGTGAGTATGGTTGTTTACACAATTAATGTCAATAATCCTCAAGTTAAGGTATCTTATCCACAGGGATGAGCAAAGCTAGATTTCTATGTAATCGAAACCGGGCTGACCAGATTAAACGTATACAAAAAGCAAATATACGAAGTTGTTAACCATCTATAGACTCCTAATAAATTGCAATATTTGTTAATTGAATATATTTTTACAATTCTTTATTTTCATTTTTCTTATATAACTGAAGATATGGCGTATAGTCAATACTGAATGAACGCCCTGAAACTACTACCAACAACAACAACAACAACAACCGGAATCAACAAATCGAATTTACTAAGAGAATTCAATAAAATGAAATAAGATTTGAAAATTTAAAATGAAAATGAAATAAATGAAAATGGAATAAAATAAATAAGAAATAAACTGAATGAATGAAATGAAGAAAAAAAGTAATTAAATTAAGAATAAAACAATGATAGCTAGTTATTAAAACGAAACGTTATAATAAACCTAAAGCAACCTGGAGGCAAAACAACAAACAATCAAGAAGAAGGTAACGATAATAGTTGGAGACGGTTCTTACCGCGTCAGTCCTACGAGTTGTTGGTTTGCTTGGTACCACCTGACAGCAGCCATGTGCTCCTATAGCAGCTCCAACAAACTCAACAACCATCAGGATTCCAATGACTGCCTGGATCGCTTGGTAAATCTGGAAAAAAGGGAACATTATTTGATGGGCAAATGGCATGAATGTCTACTATTTTGTAATGTGAATAGCCTTTCTGTACCCAGGTGCAGAGGCGGTTCTCCCGGAGGGGGGGGGGGCAAGGGGGGCACAGTGCCCCCCCCCCCCCACTTTTTCAGATACCCCAAATGTGCCCCTTTTTACATAGGAAAAGTGCCCCTTTTATTTTGTAAGAAGTGCCCCTTTTACATAGGAAAGGTGCCCCTTTTACTTTGACAAGTGCCCCTATTACTTAGTAGAAGTGCCCCTTCCCTCTTTTCACCTCTGACGAGTGCCCTTTTTATTTTTTTGACACGTGCCCCTTTTCCTTCGACATGTTCCCATTTTCCTTTGCAATAAGTGTCCATTTTCCATTCTCATCAATCTTGAAATTATCTTGAATAAGTGCCCTTTTTAATCTCTAGTAAGTGCCTCTTTTCAGGTAAGAGAAGTGCCCCTTTTTCACTTTTAATAAGTGCCCCCTTCACCTCTGATAAATGCCCCTATCAAAATCTGATGGGTGCCCCTTTTCCGTCAACAAATGCCTATTTCCCATTTTCGTAAACGCCTCTTTTTCATCACTAGTAAGTGCCTCTTTTCAGGTGAAAAAATGCCTCATTTTCACCTCTTATAATTATCCTTTGTACTTTGACACGTGCTCCTATTCTTTTCTAATAAGTGTCTTATCCCTTTCGATAATTGTCCCCTTTTCATGTAATCATTAAACGTGCCCCTTATTTAAAGCGACTAAGAGCAATTTCCCCCAAAGTTCGCTCGCTGCGCTCGCTCGCATTTAAAGATGATATAATTATGTTACTTATCAAAGGTCTTTTCAGTCTTTAGTTATGAGAATGTGCTTATAACCCCATCACGATTGGCTTTTTTCCTCTTTATAAGATGTAATTTTTCGCACTGCGACCTCACAGATCTTTAAAATTTTTCTCGCTCGCTTCGCTCGCTCGTAAATGCATATTCAGACATCACACCCAACTGTAAAGTATGATGCTTAAGCGATATCTTGTATGATGTATGAAGAGAAACAAATATTGAAATCATCCCTGATAATGTAATCACAATGTAGGGGTATATACCAATGTCTAAAAAATTGTATATTTTCGCTTTGAGATTTCCCACTGTAGGTGCCCTTTTTTTTCTCCAGAAAGTGCCCTTTTTTGTTGGTGCCCCCCACTTTGGAAGTCGCTCGGCCGCCCCTGCCCAGGTGTATTAAATGGGGACCCGGTAGGGAGAAATTGCTTGAATGCTTGAGCACCTGTCATGGTAGCTTCTATATACCCAGGGGTAAATATGATTGCAGGGTCCTCAGTGACAACAGTAGGGACTTTTAGATTGAGTGGACGAGAACACGACGAACGCCGACTGATCATGCGTGTCAACGTACTTATAACTGCCCATGTTGCACTCGACGGTATACAGTCATGCATGCAGGAAGTAACACTATGAACATCACGGACAAAGAAAGAGGACAAAATACACAGTTCCTAATTGTACCCTCAACAAAAGAACACCCCTTCACTGCTATTATGTAAAAATATGTAGAACAGGTGAATATGCATGTGACACCTGTTCTACACATTTTTACACAATAGCAGGGAAGGG
The DNA here is from genome assembly GCA_035222895.1 of Strongylocentrotus droebachiensis. Classification (NCBI taxonomy): domain Eukaryota; kingdom Metazoa; phylum Echinodermata; class Echinoidea; order Camarodonta; family Strongylocentrotidae; genus Strongylocentrotus; species Strongylocentrotus droebachiensis. The sequence goes on from JAVYIG010001031.1 coordinate 332,885, forward strand.
ATGTTCCTTTATCTACCTGAGAAACTGTATAGTTTATGCGCACGCGGCATACTAGTACATTGAGCATGTAAAGGCGCTATATAAATATCAATATGTATGTATGTATGTACTAGATTTAGGAAAATCAAGGTTGACGCATTCTCGATCGCCGACTGAGACGACGTAACGCATGCGCAGTGCTTTAAAATTACGTCACACGTTGCAGTCAAAGCTGTTGACGTGCAAATCTAAAAGTCCCTACTATCAATACTGATGAGGCTTCTCCGGGTAAACAAGACATAATATTATTATTATTATCATTATCGCATATATACATGTATAATTAAATAGATAGGAACCGTGATCACTCTAATTAATAGTCAAGTGAAGAAACCACTACACCACGACACCTAATTTGATATGTAATATCAATATGAATCAGGTACACCAACACAATCTTAAACCTTTAATTCTCAGTTATATCTGAAATAAAAATGAAGACAGGCTAGCCAGAGGAGAAAAAGGCGAGCAAGAGGTTGCTGCTTTTTCATGAAATCAATTGCACCGTCGGACTATTTGAATAAACTAGTAACGACTATATAAAAAACCAGTTACAAGGGATTTCATTAGCTTAATAGGTACTGTGATTTATATTGTAGCGGGGAAACGGAGATATTATAGACAACTTTATCCTGAACCCTCAGACATATTGTAACATGGCCTGCAAAACGACATGTTGGTAAAACGGGCTGTTTTGGGAGGAGGGGGTGGGGTGGTGATGGTGGTGGTGGTGGTGGTGGTGGTGGCACCGGTATTACTCAGAAAATGAAATGTGAATTTGCAACACATTAGGGGAGGGTGCGCCAGTGCTGGAGGTGTTCCCTGTGTCTTCTTTCTCATTATTTCACCCTTCCTCTCTTTTCTAGCTTCCTTTCCCTTGATGGAGGATATGCCCCTGTGCCCCTGTGCCCCTTTGTAACTACGCCACTATCGTGAACCTTGAGGTCAGATAGCTTTTCAGACGGCCCTCTTGACTACCGTTGCCGGTCTCATAAGACTGGCCGGGCCGGGACAGCTTCTTACCGTGACGTGAGAGCAATCCTTGGACTGACTGCTGCAGTATACTCCCCAGTACCAGGTCCAGTAAAATATGAAAGCAGCCATTACTAAGCTTGCAAGACAGGATAGGAGGCACATGACCAGATAGGCTATGATCTGTAGTAATGATATCAAACAAAAACAATAACAATAACATTTAATCATAATTGTATTAAAATAATGAAAATAATGATAATAATAATAATAGTAGTAGTCATTATAATGATAGCTATAAGTTTTACAATAATAACGATGATAATAATAATAGTCATAACCATGGAGCAATGAATAAATTAATATAATTATATTAAACAAAATAGCACTATATAAATCCAGAATATCAATATTATTATAGATGGAACTTTATACTTACCACTCCTGTTCGTTTTCCTTTACTGAAGATGCCGAGAACACCAGTCGGTATGAAGATCTGATATATCAAATATAATGGCAAAGAAGTAGGTAAATTCAGCTGTAAATAATTACTTTCATCAATTGAAAACCCATACAGTGCGCATTTTCCTCTATTAGCAATAATTAAATGACAAGTTTGGTCGGTATAAATGTCTCATTGATTTCCTCAACTTAACATGATCACAGAGACTTTCGAAAAACCAATGCTATACCATGTTCAATACCCAATCGTATATCCCCCAGAATAATGTTTGTGTGACGTAGTTCATAAATATATTGTTGAATTAAATTGAATTATTTTAATCACGAAAAACTCACATCGGCCTAAAAACACTGCTTTCAGCAAGTCCGCGTTACAAAAGTAACATCAAATGGAATATAAATAGATAAAAAACTTTGAAGATGAAATATATAAAACAAGGTGAAGGGAGAAAGCTAATACCAAAACAAACAAAATTACAAACATAAACATACATGAATGTGATTTGAAAAGTGTCATAAGAATGAAAGAGGAACAACAAATTTCGAACTAAACAAAATAGCCAACATATGGAATGAAAATAACAAAGATAAAAGAGAGAGAGAGAGAGAGAGAGATAAGGAAGGGGGTCGCGTAAAAAAGAAATGAGAAAGGTGTGTTCAAGAAAGAGAAACTTACGACCACCCTACATCTTACCCCTGCTCCGGTGCCAGAGAGAGAGATAGAGGGGAGTAGGGGAGCGGAGGGAAGGGTGAGGGGGTTAAGGGGAGGGGGAGGGAAAAGGGAGAGGCGTGGATGGGCTACAGAAGACGTAATGAGGTAGGTGTTTCCAAGAGAGGAACACCCCCACACACCATACTCCTGCTCCTGTGTCCGAGAGAGAGAGAGAGAGAGAGAGAGAGAGAGAAGGGTATAGGGGAGGGGAAGGAAAGTGAGAGGGGGAGGTGGTTTAGGAGAGGGAGGGCAGGGATGGGGTAAAGAGGTAATATGAGGTAGGTGTTTTCAAGAGAGGGACTTACGAACGCCCCGCACCATACTCCTGCTCCTGTGTCAATAACGTCCAAGACCAATGCAAAGAAGACACCCCCTAATAGAAGGGTACACACCCCACATACGACTTGCATCACCCCAGAGGAGAAACCGAGACTCGCGTTGTATTGTGGGGACCTCATCGGGCAACAAGAGTCCTGAAATAATCGAGATAAGTTTCACCGTCACGGATGATTCGAGAAAAATCTCTTCAATGATTTTATCATAATTTTTGATAATAATATTTGATATTATTATTATTGTTATTATTACTATTAATTTCATCATTTATTATCCTTCTTGTTATCATTATTATCATTATTGAAATAATAATTATCAATCCTAAAAAGGGACGCGTCTTGATAAAGGAGTACAACATTAATAAACGTTTAATTTCTTCGAAGTATAATTTTATGCTAATTTTATTACAAACTATATCCTCATATTTGCTTTTGAAATATGCTACACTTCTCCCATTATTATCACTACACCAAAGAGCGTCTAATGAAAATAATTTGAACAATGACAACCGCTAATACAAGTTCACTTAACTAGACATGTTTCCCAAGAGAGAGAATACAAAGTCCAACAACAGACATTGTTCTTTTTATTTGTGTTGCTTCTGCATTGAAGTGATAATGATACTGCTGTGCTTTCGCCGACACACGGGTCCAGAATCAAGCATGATATTGATCTAATATATGTATACACATCTATATTTACATTTCTTGTTTACTTTACAATTTCATATTAAAAACGATCGCAACACGTAAAATAACCTGAGAGGAAAAGGGAACACTTATCAAGAAAGAAAAGGAGCATGTGCCAAAGAACAAAGAGTAATTATCAGAGGTAAAAATGGGACACTGTCTTCTTAACCCTAAAAAAGAGGCACTCATCATTGGCCGGGACATTAAAAAAAAACCTTTTTGGGGGGTCAAGGGGGGAAGGGGGTGTTGAGTTTTAAAAAAAAGTGCTCCGGGGCGAAAAAGAAAGAAAAGTGCTCGCTAGTGTTTGGGGGCTAGTACGGGTGTCATCACCACACCACTGTTTAGCACAATTATTTTATGGAACCAGAAACCTTGACAACCCCACCAGTATGACGTCATACCTCTCTTGGTGATGACGTCATGCGTACGATGCGTGGCTGTGATGACGTCATGCTTTCTCCGTGTAATTGGTCCGAGTATCTACATTTGAAAAACAATACAAATAAGCTAAGCTAGATTGACTCGTATTGATATATCTATACTTAAGTCAATCCTGGTTTAACTTAGTTAACTGCTTTATGGAGCTAAAGTGATAAACTGTGACATTCTGAACAAATCAATGCCACCTACCACCTAAAAGGAATAATTTGTGTACAGCTCTAATGTATTAAATCAAGTTTTGGAAAATAATAATATTTATGCGCGTTGAACATGAGCGTCACTGCGTGCCGGGTATGAGCGTTAGATAAGTGGCCATTATTTTCCTAATACGAGATTCAACAAAAACGTACTCATCCATTCATGGCTGACTTTATCAGTTTTGTTTAAAGTGGAAATTCAAAGAAAATCACAAAAATGTCAACTAATGTGTCCCTAGAAACTGGTAAGCTAACAGACGGCCATCGTACAAGTTTTAGGTCAACTACCGTATATAACGGTGTATAAACCGCACTTTTTTGCCGCCGAAAAAATTTCAAAGTCGGGGGTGCGGTTTATAGTTTCAATTTATGCCCCTCCACCTGGCGCTATGCCTGGCAATGTCTCCCGGCTCGGTAATCGGTGTGTTGACTCACCACTCGGAAACTAGAACAACACTCAAATTTGTCTGTCATCTTGGTTTGAAAGTAATCTTTCTGATAGAACTCAATATGTAGTTTATAATAATAATTCCTCCAATTTTGTTTCTATTACATGGTGTACCACAAGGTTCTATCCTAGGTCCCTACTGTTTTTTAATTTACAGTACCGTAATGATCTTACACACACAAAAAAAAAATCTCGGCAAATTTTTTTTTTTTTTTTTTTTTTTTTTTTTTTTTTTTTTTTTTTTTTTTTTAAGGGCGAAAAAGAGGGGTGCGGTTAATACACGAGGGCGGTTTATACAACGTTATTTACGGTACATATCGGGTGATTTATAACTATACAACCACCTCCATAGCAGCTGGGATATACGAAAGTTTCGCCAGAAAAATAACGATGTTTTAATGACGTCACAGTATGGACCAATACTGCCCAAGCAGACGACATCCCATAAAGAATGAACATAATTGCAAAGCTATTATTTGTCAAATTATAATTAGTTTAGTGTATATAATTCGTCGCTGTTTTCACGAAGTGACGGTAGTGAAAAAAAATTGCATTCACTTTGCGTTACGATTTTCCTCACTACCGTCACTTCGTGAAAACAAGGACGAATTGTAATGGCATTTCAAACCATTCAAAAGGGGATATGACCCGATTCTGATAACTAAAATCTTTCGCTTGTAAATACACAGGATAGGGGTTAATTAATAATCAAAGAGACCAGACTTTCAAATTAAAAAACCCCCGGAATGATATTAAGGACGGTATTTGATCTCTCTTTAAACGCCGAACATACCGCGGTGTGTGCAGCTGAATATACAATGGCGTCTTATTTTGTTTACAAGCGACAGATTCCTTTATTTTTGTATCGCTGCATTTGTCATCAAAATGAAAACCATGCACGGGGTTTAGAGTGAGGCAATAGGTTATACATTTAGCCTGACTGTAGTAAAGTAAGAGAAAGAACTCAAGAGAAGATGAAAACACAGGCACTGAAAATGTGTGAGATGTCATGGGACATCGTCTGCTTGAGCAAATCATGTCCATACTGTGATCTCACACATCTCAGCAGCGTTTGGAGAGCTCTTCAGGTGCTATGCCGGGGCTGTATTTAAGCGTTTTGTAATTTATAATAATTATTACTTCGAAAGTTTCCAAGCATTGAATTTTGTTAACCTTGTCGAATCAAAGTTTCAACTTTGCAATAATGAAAATAAAGTTAGTTTTTCAAATCAATGAATATCTACTTTAATGCAACTCGACTTGAAGATGCCTTCTTAAATGTACCCAAAGAAAAGATAGAAATGGCGCAAAAAGGTTCGCTGAGTTTCTACCATCGATAAAATAAGAAGGTTACTTGGCAAAGGACTGCAAACTAGTAAACTCCCAGTTCTTACGACCAGATTCATAATATCTTACTACTTAAAACTACGAGCTACCTTGCATTAGGTTAGCTAGTTGAGCTAGTTGCCAACGACACCTAATAGGGAGTGGGTGTATATGGGCCTTTTCAACGATGAGATAATTATTAAGCACATAGCAAGATAATTGTATTCCTTCGGATTATAAATCTTCTGAACAAATCTTTTGAAAGACAACTACTTTCTTAATGCGGACAATATTCAAGGGTAATAGTTGAAAATGACAACATACCGTATTATACACCACGTTAAAAATTGTAATGGAACATTACAAAACATACTTACCATAAATTGATGGTGCAATAACCAGAGTGTTGAGGAACACAACAAATCACCAGGTCGGCTAAAATGCGGGAAGGCATATGATGATGAAATTGTCTTCAAAAGTCGAAAGATTGCGGTAATGATTTGATTTTCTGTGGGAGGCTTTTGTTTTCATTCTCGCCTCCGCTTTTCCGGTTAACAAAAGACAAGCTAATACAGGTGACCGTGACATTGTGAATTGAAATAATTTCCTTTTTTATATTTTTGCTTTGATAATTTTATAATTGTATAGATGTACAACTTTCGGCACATTTGCGAGCAAATTATTTCTCGTTTCTTACCTATGCCTTCTATACGTGCAAGAGAAAGATTTAAATTTTTCATTTTGTTTTCTTGCCAGATGGGAGGGGCGTATATGCTTTCTCCTCTAATTCTAAACTACACGTTCAGCAAGATCTTGATTTAGAACAGCGATTCAAAGAAGTTTTAAAGCAATATTTAATAAATCATCTACGACCTATATTTTGGGCAATATTGTAAATGACAAATATTCATGATGGTTAGTGCTATTTGACGAATATTTTTCGTTCAATATGAAGACGATATAATTGAAAGACCAGAAAACCCAACCCCCATCTTACTAATTCGGCTCTAGCCGTACGGGCTAGGTGATAATATGAAATATGATGTTGATATCTCCTAGTTAATAAGCATCCATACCACTGCGTGAAGAGTTATGTAAACAAAACAAAACTAAAATGCGTTATGGTGCAGTCCCATGGCACCGGCTGAGCCCAACGGGCCAATACCGTTTGATATAAATTACAAGCGGTGAAAATCTCCCGGCTTGAGCTCCTTCGCCACCACAACCATCACGAGCATGATCACCTTCCCCACCACTTGTATCTCTATCACCACCGCCTAGATCTCCTTCACCCTCTCCTCTGCCCCCACCTCCACCATCGAAAAAAATCCAGCCCACCTCGATCCACCATCGACAATAAATCCAGACCACCTCCGGCACCCACCTGGGGTGCATTAGACTGCAAAAAAGAATGGACAAGCTGGAGAGAGAGAGAGAGAGAGCTGGGTGAAGCGTAAAAGTAATTGTCATAACAAATTGTGTTTTTCTAAGATTGTTTTTTTTATTTTATAGAAATAATGACTTTTCATGTACTGTAATTGTTTATAATGATACATGCCTTAAGTCAGTGTACGCTTAAGTTAATTTCTTTGTATGTATTATGTTTCTTCAAATGAGTATCAACATTCTATGAATGTCTTGTCGAAAACTATTTTGTTGAAACCCTTTCCGAATTGAAACAGGTACATGAGGTACATGTAAATAATGCTCGTCTGCTGGTATTGATCTCGACTCCTGCTGGTAATCTGCCGCCTACCACCAGTTCCTGTATGGAGAAGCCCGTATTCTGAATTAGTGAGCGGAAATAAAATCAATCAGATATTAGACAGTTTCAATTTGCAAATTTGCTCAGGACGGGTTCCGTTTTAGGGAGGGCTTACGATTTTGATGTATTACAGATTTGTACAATTTGTATTAATTTTCATTATTTTGTGCATACATGGTTTGACCTAAATGCCTTGATTACTTTTATAGTAATTGTTGAAGTATCTTGCTATGACTCTCAATTAAGAACTACTCTTGGAAACAGTTGGTTTGTTAACACTGAAGAAGTTATATTCTGGTTTGTCTCGCGCTGCTTACATTCAGCCTTTCTGCTCATTCATGTCCTCACACATTGTTTACCTTCTAGCCAAGAGGTGGCGCTGCACCTCTTACATCTTTTTTTCTTTCAAATGAAAATCATGTAAAAGCAAGTCCAAAAAATAAAAATTCAAAATGTTAGACTTGAGGTTTCAAATCCGATTACTGCAAACAATATGCAAAAATATCAGATGAGAAAGAGTTGTGACAAAAGGGTTCTAAAAACCGGTTATAGTGATGTGCAAATTGAGCATATAATGAACATGAATAGTTCAACTGTCCAAGTATGAGAATAATAAGCCCTAAAGGTCAAATGTCCAGGAGTTCATGTCTATTGTTCATATTTAAGCTGTAGATCCAAAGTTGTCTATTTCTCGAACACCTTCAAACTGAGTTCCTACTTCACAAAATCTTGGAGATAGGTTGGTGGACGAATATTGCGACCATATCTGGTTTTGTCTTGCACTCCTCACTTGTGTTGCAATTTGGGCATCACCACTGCTTGTGGTTGGCTGTATCTGCGTACTTGGTTCAATTATCATCCCATCATCAGGCTCACGGCGACTCCAGGTTTCAGCCACTTGGCGAAGATGTCTCCTTTTTCTACGATAAGTAGCTCCGTCCTCTGTCATCACCACATATGAGTGTGGCTCTGGTGCCAAACGAAGGACCTTTGCTCTTCGCCACTCCTTTTGCCTATTATGTGGTTGGATGCGTACTACATCACCTGGTTTCAATGAAGCCATTTCTTTAGCTGAGCGATTGTATTGTTGTGCTTGCTGCTCTTTGGTCCTCTTCCTCTGTTCTTTCACCCCGGGGGAACTTCGCAAGTAAGTAGCTTTGCCGTAGTTGGTAGTGTAGTACGGGTTCTCCTATTCATTAGTCGTTGCACTGGACTGGAAGTAAACCCGGGTGTTGGCGTATTTCTATAGGCCAACAAACTCAGATATGGGTCTGTGTGTCCTTTTTTTGCCTTCTTGAGAAGTGCTTTGGCGGTCTTCACAGCATTTTCCACTTTACCATTTGTCTGAGGGGAGATGTTGTTCTGTGCTTGAATTCCCACGTGGCCCCAAACCTGGCAAATTCGTCAGATGCAAACTGTGGGCCATTATATGTTCTCACTTCCTCTGGAATTCCATGTCGGACAAATTGGGCTTTCATTTTGTGTATCACAGCAGCTGAAGTTGTAGTTGTCAGAGAGTCTACCTCTATGAAGTTGGAATAGTAGTCTGTTATCACCAGGTAGTTGCGGGAATCAAGGACAAACAGATCTGCCCCTACTTTTGCCCAAGGTGTGTCTGGCACTTCATGCTGCTGTAAAGGCTCCTTCTGCTGTCTGGTACCCATGGCTCTACACACATCACATCTCTGTATGTAATTCTTCACTTCACTGTTCATATTGGGCCAATAGAGGCATTCTCGTGCTCTCTTTAAACAGCTGCTTTCTCAAAGATGAGATGAATGTAGTCGTTCGATCATGCCCTTCCTCATGCTATTTCCCACGACTCTTTCACCTCTGAAGATGAGACCATCCGAGATGCTTAGTTCATCCCTTATGTGAAAGTATGGTCTGACATCTGATGGGAGATCTTGTTGCCTCCTGGGCCATCCATTCATTACTGTTGCACGTAGCTCTTGCATCACGTCATTCTCTGCTGTGCATTGCTTTAGCTTTTACAACAATGGTTTTGCAATTGGCAGGTGGTCCAACATGTTGACTTGTTCCATCTCTACTCGTCTTCCATCCTCCTCCATTGAAGGTAGATAAGCTCGGCTAAGCGTATCAGCAATGTACATCTTACTGCCCGGATGATATCAGCATCATAAGTTTGCAAGCGACCCAGGTCGGAATTCCAGTTGAAACCAGTAGGCAACAGGTACCAGTTAAAACCAGTAAGTCAACTGGTACCAGTTGAAACCAGTAGATTCAACTGGTTTTTAATATGGAAATTAAAACAACGCTAACTGAGACCAGTTGATTTACCAGTTCAATTACCAGTTGATTTACCAGTTGATTTACCAGTTGAATTTCCAGTTCAATTACCAGTTGATTTACCAGTTCAATTACCAGTTGATTTACCAGTTGATTTACCAGTTAATTTCCAGTTGAATTACCAGTTGAATTACCAGTTGATTTACCAGTTGATTTTTCAGATGATTATCCAGTAATCAATCAACTGATAATCAATAATCATTATTAGCATCTGGCCACCAACTTGACCACATATACAAACTCTTGCGATTAACCCCATCACAATGATCATTTGAAGTAGATTACAGATGTGTATTGTGTGATTTGACATATATTGTTCGTGCATACATAATATACAAATTTATACACTTTATTTCTGGTTAGTAATTACATATATATCAATATATCTCATTTTACGTCTTAAATCAGATAAAAAACATGATCAGACATGTGTAATATATTTGTCAATAATTAACTAAGAAAATGTAAATCACATAATGTATGTGCATTGTCACATTTGCTTAAAAGATCATGATAATTATATTTTCTGTGAAAACATGCAAATCATGAATATTCATAAGATACATTGAACTGGTTTTTCAACTGGTAAATCAACTGGTATTCGTACTGGTTTTCAACTGGTAAATCAACTGGTAATTATCTACTGGTTTTCAACTGGTAAATCAACTGGTAATCTTACTGGTTTTCAACTGGTAAATCAACTGGTAATCATCTACTGGTTTTCAAATGGTAATCATCTACTGGTTTTCAACTGGAATCAACTGGTAATCTTCTACTGGTTTTCAACTGGTAAATCAACTGGTGATCATCAGTTTCTACTGGTTTTCAACTGGTAACTCAACTGGTAATCATACTGGTTTTCAAATGGTAAATCAACTGGTAATCATCTACTGGTTTCAACTGGTAAATCAACTGGTAATATCAACTGGTCTCAGATGTCAACTGGTATTTTTACTGGTTTCCAAATTGTATCAACTGGTATCAACTGGTACCAGTTGAGACCAGTTGAGACCAGTTGAGACCAGTTCAAACCAGTAGATACCAGTTGGAAATCCTTACTGGTCTCAACTGGTATCAACTGGAATTTCGACCTGGGGAAGAATGAGTCTCTGGAGTCTTTTGGGGGCTTGATGCATGTTTTTCTTTGTGATGATCTCCAGTGGTTTGTGATCAATTTGAACAATCACCTTCCTTCCGTAGGTGTACTGATAGAATCTTTCTAGTCCAAAGGTAACTGCAAGCAACTCCTTCTCTATTTGGGCATAGCGTGTCTCCGCCTCAGTCAGGGTCCTACTTGTGTAAGCGATTGGCTGACCCGCCTGCATGATTGCAGCTCCTAGGCCTTTTTCAGAGGCGTCTGCTTGCAGAACAAGCTCTGTGTCCTTGTCAAAATACCTCAGTACTGGTTCTGAAGTCACTGCCTTCTTGATTCTCTTGATTGCATTATCATGCACATCCAGCCAGCACCATTCTACATCTTTCATGGTCAGAGACGGTAGTGGTTCTGTCACTGTTTCACCCTCACCATACACTAGTATTTCATCTGCTATCGTGCTCACTCCTTGCAGACCTTCAAGTGCTTCATCTAGCCTACGCTGAAACTCCTCTGGTGCTGAGGCAATACCAAGAGCAGCCTCTTCCATCTGTAGCGGCCGAATGGGGTATTGAATGTTGTCAGGTATGAGCTGTCTTCCTCAAGTTATACATGCCAGAACCCATTCTTTGCATCAACTACTGAAACACCTTTGCCTTAGTCAGATCTGGCAGAATATCCTCAATTATCTTCATTTGGTAGTGGTTCATTCTGACAGCTTTGTTCAGGTCTTGTGGGTCTAGACAATTCCTCAATTTGTTGTTTGCTTTGTTGACACACACAAGACTTGAGACCCATTCGGTTGGTGTATCAACTGGAGCAACAATATCTGCTTCTACAAGCTTCTCCAGTTCAGCTTTCAATCTCTCTTTAACAGCAACTGGTACTCGTCTAGGTGGGTGTACAACAGGTTTCACTGTAGGATCCAGTTCTATCCTGTACTGGCCAGGTAGCTTCCCAACTCCATCATCAAACACATCGGCATACTCATAAAAAAATGGTTCTGCAGAGGTCATCCTTGGCGTGTCATTCAGCCTTTCTGCTCATTCGTGTCCTCACACATAGTTTACCTTCTAGCCAAGAGGTGGCGCTGCACCTCTTACAGTAATGAGTTGTGAAACATGATAGATCGCCTTGAAAGTGCATAGCTTTTGATGTGATTGTATCTGCGTGTTATGTATGGGTGTGTGTGCGTGTGTGCGCATGTATCTGTTAGGATCTTTAAATGAATGTTGTATGGTAAAATAATCTTTGGATCAGGACCATCTTTGGACCATTGATATATAATTTTCTCTCTAGTGTGGACCTCCAAGAATGCTTTATAGAATGGGAAACCAAATTCATGTATGAAAGGACAACGGGTTCAATAAATGTACCATATGTTATTCCTCCATACAGATTCTTTATTTATGATAAATTGTTCATGTATGAACAAACTAAACCTTGATTTTTCACCAACAAAATTCTGATTTACCTCCACACTATCCCGGCCTTTTTCATCTCTGGTGAGTGCCCCTTTCTAAGTGCGAGGAGTGCCCCATTTTCACCTCTGGTATACTTTGGATACGTGCCCTCTTTTCATTTTCCCAGAAGTTGTGCCCCTAATTTAAAGCGAATAAGAGCAACTTTTTCTTTAATCTCACCCAAAGCCGGCTCGCTCGTATTTGAAATTGATATACTTATGTTTTAAATTAAAGATCTTTTCAGTCTTTCATAATTAGATTGTGCTTAAAAGGCCCCATCAGTATTTTTTTCTTCCTCTTTATAACATGTAATTTTTTGCACACTGTCAAATAAATGTTCATACCATCACACCGAACTGCAAATTACATGTATGATGCTTAAGCAGTGTCTTTGACCATGTAAATAGAGAAACAAACATTGAGATCATCCCTGAAATGAATTACAATGTAGGGGTATTTGCTAATGTCTAAAAAATTGTTTATTTGCGCTTTAAGGTTTCCTTTTGTAGCAGTCCCGTTTTCCCCGAAAGAGCCCTTTCTTGCTAGTGCCCCCACTTTAAATGACTCCCCGCCGCCCCTGGCACACTTAAACCCCGAGTTTCCGGGGGCCTTTTCCCCTGGACCCCACGCCAATTTACGCTCGATACGCTCTATACCTGATCGTAATTACACAAACAGAAATATATTTCTTGAATTATCGTATTATACTAAAAGTACCATTGAAAGATCCCGCTTGCAACAATAAAACCTGTCACAATACAGATCATTGTCAATTATGATGATATCGCACCACGCGTGCGATCATGCGAGGTATTGTGGTTACATCTCTTATATTTACACAACTTGGTCCCGCTATAAGTTCAACTGGAATCCCTGACGCTGTGTGTTATTACTTCCTCGTATGCTATACATGTCGGCCTGTTTGGAACGGGGAGTCGGCATTTCAGAGCTTTCCTACTTTCTCAACTCGAGCAAGTTTTATCGGTTTTGGCAAATTACAGTAGGTGATTTCAATGGAATGGCTGGAATATTTATTCCAAAGATCCGTGTTTAAAGTCTCGCCATTATCGCAGTTTACACCAATTTCAGCACACGTATATGCATGCACCGCTGAACTATGAAGTAGGGATTCTACTACACGGACTGCTTATAAGGACTTTATCGGTAGACTTGTTAACTATTCCTCAATCACTTTGCATCGAAACGTCGTGCACATATTAGGCGGTGAATGACGTCATTGATCTGCACTTATTAATGCACATGTAGGTTATACACATGACGTGAGTATAGTTGATACATTCTCTTATTTTGGTGAGTGAAGTATACTATAATGACAATAACAATAATGATAATGATAATAATAACAATAATAATAATAATAATAACGATTATAATACTGATAATGCTAATGATATTTAAAAAAGAATCCTGATTATTATTAGAACAATAATAACAATATTATAAATAATAATAATTGCAATAATAACAACATTATCAACAACAACAACAACTATAATAACAAATATTGATAACAATTACGATACTGCTGCTGCTAGGCCTACTACTTTATTAGCAAGAGGAAGGAAGAAGAAGAATTAGAAGAAGAAGGGGGAAGGCAACATGTAATTTCAGCAATGATTGTTTTCTCTGAGATCGAGGTATACACATGCACAATTCATACTTCGTGGTAATACGAAGGAAGGAAGAGAAGGAAAATGAAGGCATGTGATAGCCATGTAACGCTACGGAAGAATAGTTATCACAGTGTCGTTTATTGCCTTAACAAAATTAATATTCAAATAGCATTGTAGAGACAATGAACAAATAAAAATAATTATTAACCAACGTCGTTAACCGTGAAATAGGGACTTTTCGATTTGCACGTCGACAAAGTGGACTGCTACGTGTGACGTCCCGAACAATAGAATCAAACGAGAGGAATCAGCTGTTAACCCTAAAAAGGCCGGATTATTTGAGGTCTTAATACGGCGGGGCATTATGCCCCCCCCCCCCCTAAGATCTCGGCCGTGAAAGTGCCGATCGCCGAGAAAATTTGCACGCATGTCAAGTGAAGTGTATAGAATACTATGGTAAATCTATTTTTGTTAATTCACTCATTTGCATATTTATGGTAATTTATGCAAATAAGGTGAAACAATTCACCTCTCTTTTTAGGAATAATGTCTTTTCCATATGTTTTGTACACAAATCACGAAAATGAGCGATTTTCGGGCTGACATGCAAAGACAAAAGGTCACGTGACTTTGTAACTGTACGTCCGATTCTCAAAAAAAGTGTTTTAAAAGATGTGCAAGACTCGAAAGAAAAAAGTCAGCGAGCGGCGGTGCACCATCTGTATGCGTTTCCGAACAATCTGAAAATCGCGGGGGGGGGGGAATGGCCCCCACCGGCCTAATTAGGAATAAATGAATTTGTCATGAGTAATTTGGTAATTTTCTATTTGGTAATTCGGTAATATGGAAATTTTCTACTGCATGTCAAAGTAGTATAGACCAGTTCACGGTTAGCACATGTCCCAAATGACCCCGAATATCCACAGATCTTTAAAACATAAAAAGGTCCCACGTTGTACTGATTTGAAATAAACACTCCTTCAGCGATGGAGGTGCTACATAAATAGCCTTTTCAAAGCTCACTTCCACCTGTGTATTACGAAATGCACTGCTTGTGCATAAATGCATAACGATTCCATGACTTTCATGAGAACTATCCAGTATTTTGTCCCCGTGTATTTCACAATTTGGTCTGCAATGACCTGTATCTGCTAATGCTCAGACTGCAACCGTCTAGTTCCGCACTTTTTCGTTGTAGAACTCTATTCAAACGTTACATTTTTAAAACAATGTCATCCTTGAATAAGTAGACCCTTTCTTATCTTTATCATTCTTACCTTTACCATGACGAGAGTAAGAAGGGCAATAATATTCCGTTTAAGTAAGTCTATATAAGTTAAAATCCCTCTGGTTCAAGTTTTATTTTAAAAGACTATCACACTTTTCAGACCATCACACTCGACTACAAAGAATGGTGGTTATGTAAAGAGAAATTTTTGAAAGTCTATTGTATTTTTATTTTATTTATTTATTCTCCACTCATGGGATGGATTTCCCTTGTCAGCTATAAGCTGTTTCTCAAAGGGGTCCGAGCCAAGATAAAAACATACAATCAGAATAATCAATACATGTATATAGGCTACTCATAAGAATAGACAAATGAACACACACAAAATATAATTTACATAATATAAGAATAAAAATATACTAAAAGTATACTATCTACAACAGCAACAATATCATCACTATGGGGGAAAGCAACTACAAAAGGAGGAACGTGTCCTTACATGGTCATCCCTGATAATGAAGAATGGGGTATATACTAATGTTTAACCATTCCTGTTTTCCGCTTTGGGGTTACCCTTCGTAGGTGCACGCTCCCCTAACCCCCCCCCCTGTTACACCCACAAATGTAATAACGCTCACAAATGTAATAACACTTTACCCACAAATGTTATAACACTTTACCCACAAATTTAATAATTTCACCCACAATGTAATAACCACTTTACCCACAAATGTAATAATTTTGAATCACCCACAAATGTAATAATGACTTTACCCACAAATGTAATAAATTTGAAGTGATAATTTGTCGAATTTGTTCAAAACTAAAACCCTGTAAGCATGGGTATAGCGCGCAGTCTTTACTCCAGACCCGGTTATTTCACAAATTTAAAAAATCTTCAAAACTAAGACCCCATAATCGTTTTCCTGTGGAATAACATGAGAATCGAGCGTAGTCTTTCCTCTAGACCCGGTTATTCAAAAGTAAAAAAACAAACAAAAAACTTTTAAACTAAGACCCCTCCATCTTCCAAATTAAGACCCGGTAATAAAGCATGGGATTAGAGCGTAGTCTTTACTTCAGACTCGGTTATTTAAAAAAAAGAGAAAATTTCTCAAACTAAGACCTCACCATTTAGTATTTCGGCATCTTGTTCTCTTGTTTTTCCTAGCTTAGAAGAATTGTCACGTGTTAGGTTGTTTGCGTTTTATATCAAGTTCAGTTGATGTTATCAGGTTCAATATTGCCCAAATCACGAAAAAAGGGCAAGTGCAAAACTATACATGCCACATTCTCTGGTGAAATATATTCTTCCAAAGGAAGACCTTATTACTGTTTTTATCGGTTATATTCACCCCTTACTTGAATATGCCAGTCCTGTTTGGAGTGGAGGACTCACGCAAAGTCAAAACGAGAGATTGGAGAGAGTACAAAAGAGAGCGTTGCGGATAATTTTTCGTGGGGATTATAATAACTACACTAATTCACTTGCACAATCTCAATTACAAAGATTAGATAAAAGACGCCAATATTTATGTATTACGTTCTTTCAAAAAACATTAGCACTCACTGATCAATTTAAACAATTTCTCCCACAAAAACATTGCACTAGAACACTTAGAAATTCAAAGAAAATTCCGGATTTGAAATGTAAAACCAGTCGCATGCAAAATACTGCTATTCCAAATTTGATTCGCTTGTATAATAACAGTTAATTTTCTCATGATTTTATCTATTGTAAAGATTTATCATTGAAATGACTTGATTCCTGTAAATTCTGTTAATGCTTTTGAATATTGTACCGGTATGTTTTAATGATATTGAATTGCTATTTACTTTTAAATTTGAATAATTATTTCAAATATTACTAAAATGTTCATACCACTGCTCTTTATTGTTGTTTAATTTGTCTTAGTTCATATATATATTTTTTAGGTTGAAACTATGTTCATTAACTTTTTTGTTATTGTTTAATGGTATTTAGGCAGTAGTAACATGACACGTTTAAATAAATTTTAACTAAATGTTAAGTATGTTCTTTTTTACAATGTTTATATCCAATTCGTGTTAATCATATGCAAATCAGTTGTGAAACTGCCATTCATGAAAGATGCAATAAAATACCTTTTATCTATCTGTCTATCTAAAGCATAGCGTAAACAATTGAGAAAAAAGGGATAAGTTCTGTGCTTTCCTCAGCATAACCAAATGTATATAAATTAAATAAAAGGATCAGTGCGTATTTCAGCACTACTTGTGAGGGAAGAAAGAATAATTACAAGGAAACCTATTAAGAAACGAGAAACGGTACGTAACAAAACATGATTAACGAAAATGGAAAGTAAGAACGAAAACGGAAGAAGAAGACTAATGCAGCAATAACAAAATAAAATAAAACTAGACTTTAATTCGTCACTTAGACGAATTAGGTGATACGTATGATAATGGTTTATATAACGAATATATGTATTACACGAAATATTATTTTATAAAATGTTTCTCCCATTATGATCTATCTATATGTCAAGTTTAAATTGTGTCCCCTTGATCATCATGGATCTCGGGAAGATAGATTGAAACAATATATGTCCGTTGACCCTGTACAGTAACCAGTTACACCTTTGACTCTAATTTACATCATGAAGAACACATTTTTACGATTTTATCTTATTCAAATAAATGAAAATGTAATTGATAAATGATTATCATCATTATGATAATGATGATCATTTTTTGTTTTCATAGGTTTTTATTCATTTCTCTCAAAGAACAATTGAACATTTATAACATTGATGATAATGATCATGATCATGAGCGTGATCCTGATATCTAATTGAAAAAATGAGGAATGATTTAGATAGCATATAGTCTCAGCTAAAACATACTCCAAAATCAACTAAATCCAAGCAGAAATAACGGCGATATTGCTCGCAAAAGACAGGAATGTAGAATCCAGATTTGAAAAAAAAGGTCATCTCCTATAGGGATATACGCAAAAAGTAATGGATTAAGTGAGAAAAAAAAGGGGTAATAACAAGGTAAATACGGTTGTTTATTACATTATTTGCGAATCTACGTGTTTTAATAATCAAAGGACATGGTACATTGTTGGAGACACCCGGACTCGAACCAGGGATCTCGAGGTTGGAAGTCAAGTGCGTTACCGATATACCAAAACATTTCCCATGGCGATTACATGTAAACGGGAAATAGAATTCTCAAATCCTACTTTGCAAGTGAAATATGTGCATGATCCCGGCATCTGATTGAAAAATAAAGACACATTTATAGTGATAGCTTATTGTCTTAGCTACAACATACCCGTTAAACAACGGAGATATTGCTCACGAAAGACAGGAATGTAGAATCCAGTTTTGAGAAAAAGTCATCTCCCATAGGGATTACACCTAAAAAGTAATAGATTAAGTGTAAATAGGGTAATAATAAAGTAAATAGGGTTGTTTATTACATTATTTGCGATTCTATGTGTTTTAATAATCAAAGGAGATGGTACAGTGAAAGGTCAAAAAGAAAAAAAAAGGAAAGAAAAAAATTGTTGGAGACGCCCGGACTCGAACCAGGGATCTCAAGGTCGGAAGTCAAGTGCGTTACCGATATACCAAAACATTTCCCATAGCGATTACACGTAAACGGAAAATTGAATTCTCAAATCCCACTTTGCAAGTGAAATATGAGCATGATCCCGGCATATGATCGAAAAATAAAGTGCACGTTGGAGATAGCTTATTGTCTCAGTTACACCATATCCAAAGCTCAGCAAAAACAAAGCTAAAACAAGGGAGATATTGCTCGCGAAAGACAGAAATGTAGAATCCAGTTTTGAAAAAAAGTCATGTCCCATAGAGAATACACGCAAAATGTGAAAAATTGACATGCCTCCTTTAATCGCAAAAATACGCCATGATGCTTTTGTCAAAATGAAAAATTGTGGCGACTGAATTTGTAGACAATTTTCTCAGCTAGAACATATCAAAATGTGGATGAAAAACAATTAATATTTACAGAGATACAATCGATTTTCAAAAAATATGCAAACGTCATAATATGCAAATTATAATTTTGAGTTTGGAGGCCATTATGATGACATTATGAGTTAATTGAGGGTCAAATGAGACATGAAATCTTATTTCCAACTCATCATCTATCCACATATGAAAAAAATATTGGGAGTTTCTATCTATTCTGAAGAGTTACAATGAATTTTGTATAGGCATGATTTTGCCAATGTATTGTGGATAGAGATAACGCAGATCCGCGCGTGCTGCCAACTTTGACGGACGCTCATTGCGTTATTAAAAGGTGAACAAGTTATCAAAATGCTTGGAAAAATGTGCCAAATATGATGACAGAGAAAATTCGGCGATTCTATGTTGCAAAATGCTAGTACGCGCGGAAACGCGCACAAATGTGCGTGTGCGCGATTTTTTTGCGAAATGCTTTAAATGGCCTGAAACGTACGCAAACAAAATTAAAGACGATTTAGAGCATTTTAAATTTTTGCGCGCGCATTAACGCGCGTTTGCGCACGTTTTTTGACCTGAAGTTGACCGGACGGATACTGATCTTAATCATGACAAATATGAATGAAAAATTACTTTCCGTTATGAAGATATGATCATAAGTTGATTTTCACAAAATGGCGCCTGGATGACGTCACGATGACTTTGAGTCTTTGAAAAGTCACGCAGTTCTAAGTTAGAATAAGATCTATCATCATTGAAAGTTTCATGACAATGGCTTTATTCAGTCTTGAGATATCCTGCGAACAAAATTGAGGAAGAATAATAGGAACTAGACTTTAATTCGTCACTTAGACGAATTAGGTGATACGTATGATAATGGTTTACATAACGAATAATGCATTACACGATATATCATTTTATAAAATGATTCTCCCATTATGATCTATCCATATGTCAAGATTGAATTGTGTCTCCTTGATCATCATGGATCTAGGGAAGATAGATTGTGACGATATATGACAATTGACCCTGTGCAGTAACCAGTTACACCTTTGACTCTAATTTACATCATGAAGAACGCATTTTGACTATTTTATCTTATTCATAGAAATGAAAATGTAATTGATAAATAAGAGCACATGCCTGAATAATATAAAGTGAATAGTGCGTGACGTCACGATGTCCCGACGTAAATGAAAAGTCAAAATAAATGTGGGACTACATTAGCGATCATTTTTAGTTGTCGACGTGAGTTTCGCAAGTTGCTTGATAATAAAATCTTTAAATATCGAATGGGTATATACTGTCACTGTATAAGTATGTGGATTAGACCAGAGTTGAATAAACAGGTAATAATATAGGAAAGGGAAAGAATGAGAGGCAGGGAGTATTGATTTTTTTTCTTCAAGTAATGCATGGAACTGTAGATAGCTGAAGATAGTATTCGGAAGGGAAAGGAGCTTAGCAATCATCGAGGCCAGGATGGTAAAAAAAGAAGGAATGAAAGGGAAGTTTGATTTTGACCCATTGTGTTTGACTAAAATTCCTTCATGATCCCGTCATCAAGAAAGAAAATAAGTTGTATATTGGAACTTAGATCAGAAACTCAACTACTACATATTAGAATTTGGGAGAGATTCGAATAAAGATAAACGATATCCGGTTGAAAGTGCATTGTCGTTGATTACGAAATCAATTGAAATCGATTGAAATTGAATATTTTAATTTTAACGAGCAATATAATGGTGTCGGGAAATCCGATTAGCCAAAAAGAAGTATCACATTGCTAACATAATGTTCTAAGCTTTCAAGAAGTATAGGTGCTATATCCAACTCAGATATTTTATACCCACCAATTTATATTGATAAACTATATATTTTACAAAAACGTGCAATACGACTGATAAAAAAGAGTAACTTCGTAGTTCCAGTCTTCCACCTTTTTTTTTTAATTGAAAATTCTCCCAGTGTCTGAACTTTTAAAACTCAATAATATATCAGTTTTCATGTTTAAAGGGATAGTTGAGTTCTGTTTTCAGACCGCAAATGGCTTTAAAGTGCATGCTTATTGCCCTTATTCTTATCTATGACATTTGTAGTGCCCTTTTGGGACCTAAAATTGCTATGAAGGTAATTTTAGACCCCAAATGTGTAAAAATTTAGCCAATCATTCCGATTCAACTCCACTTTCAAAGAAATACAGTGACCGTTAATTAATTAATTATTTTTTAATTGGCATTGGCTGAAATACAACGTAAAAGGCCCTGTTTCGTTTTTCCAACGGCTTTTTCAAATTATCGAATATTTTTGGTGGTACACAAATATTACAAATCGCTATATTTAAGGATATTTTAGTCGTTTCTGAACCGATTTTGATAAACAAAAATGACTTTTATTTAAACATATTTGTGGCTTACACCCAGTAAATGTTTAAATAATTGAAATTTCTCCCAGGAAGCATTACATTTATAAAAATGACTTTGTCATTTAAATTGTATGTTCTTTCAAATTTGACACTCAGTGTGTCATTTTTCTCATTCTGTACTCTCCCTATTTTTGTATTGCTTTTGTTCGAGTGTGATTGTTGGTGTATGCATATACATGCGTGATACTGCTGATAGTTAATGGTTGGTCTTATATTTCTTTTTCTTCTTAATGTACGTATATATACCTAGTAAGTTTTATTCATTTCGCTATTTAATTTAATTGAATATTGTGTTTACATTGATAGGGGCCTCATGTACAAGCACACGTTGTCCTGGCTGATATAATTATCTATTCTGTATTTATGAGTTGTCATGTTTTGTATGATGCAAATAAACTGTATTATCATAACATTTAATTTAGAGGAATACGACCAATACTAATGTGTTCTTACTACGTAGACTTTGTCAGAGGCAATATTTCCTTACTATTTCTCTCTCTCGTTATCTCTCTCTCTTTGACCCTCTCTCTCTATTTACCCCTCTCTAGCTCTAACACACTCTCTCTCTCTCTCTCTCTCTCTCTCTTTGTCTCTCTCCCCTCCTCCCCCTACTGTCCTATTCCCCTCCCCCCCCTCTTTCTCGCTCCCGTCTCCCACTCCCTCTCTCAATCAATCTCTCTCTCCAGGCGCGCCGGAAGCAGTTTGGGATGGGGGGGGGGGGCAAACATTTCCGGGGGCTCACCTTCCAGGGGCAGTGACATAATGAAAAAAAAAACGTTCGGAAGGGGGGGGGGCAGACGAAAAATCTGCATCACCACCAGTCTTACACGTTACATGCAGGTCCCGCGGAACGTTTTTCAAAGTGGAGTATTAACGATCAGGTAGAGCGTAAATTGGCGTGGGGTCCAGCTAGGGCATGAGCCTCGGCAGCTCGGTTTTTTTTTAGGTATTAAATTTCGATCAGATGAGCATCCAGGGGGCAGAGCCCCCGGAAGCTCTGGGGTTTTAGGCATTTAATTACAGTCAGATGAGCATTTTTTATACTTTATTTGTGATTTTGGCAGGTCACTTATTTTTTCTCCGTCTTTCTTTCTTTTTCTCTTTAACATACTTTTTCAAAAAGTGAGGGGGGGGGGGGGGCTCGAGCCCAGCCACTTTGCAGACTATGACATAAAGGCTTCTAAATAAACGTATTTTTCGCCCGACTGTAATTTGGGAATTTCTTTTTTTCCAACAAACGCATAAAAAGGTATGACTGACAAAAAAAATGAGAAAAAATACCAGAAAATCATGTCATAACAGTTGTAAATTTGTAACATTTGTAAATCAATGGTATCGAATAAGAAATACATCCCCCCCCATCAGTACGCCAGTGTCCAGGGGCTCATGTCTTCTCACCCATATAACAAAAAAAAAACGGACACGCTTTCCCATTCTTGCACAATATGTCCACGATATGCGCGTATCGCTATTATAAAGACCTCCATTGATAAATACCGTATAGGTGGCATGCGCAATGTTTATGAAATTCTGTGAATTTCCTTTTTTTGAATGGAATTGTACATGTGATTTAATTCAGGTTTTTATTATTGTTATGTTCTTTTGGGTTAAAAATACAAACCATGTTTACTCCTTTACTGCTTTTTTTTTTTTTTTTTTTTTTTTTTTGGGGGGGGGGGCAAAAATGCGTTCCCCCTCCCCCCCCCCCCACTTCCGGCGCCTATGTCTCTCTCTATATAACACATATAATGTATACATTTGCAATAGCTCTCTAGTACTTTTATAGACTCTGTTGATTACAAGTCCATCTGAGGTGGCCTCTGCTTCCGGATGAGGAAAGAAAGATCATGAGAGTTCAAAATAACAGGAAATAACACCCACCCGTATTCGGCCTAGGCCTTCTTTGTGAAAATATGGGCAAAGTCCACAAATATGATAAGCAGATGTCCTGATAGCTTGCAGACACAAATCCTTGCCAGTCGATGTGCGTAACAGTGTCTGCACAGTGAGACGAGGGCATATAGTGTGGTACGGTATGTCACTGAAACAGCTCCCGTAGGATTTTTGTGCCAAAGTTGATTTTTTTTTTTTTGCATTTTGGGATTCACTGGGGTCCAAGCTATCATAAATTGATGGGGTTCAAATTTTCCTGAAGACACCAAATTTCCCTATTGCGCGTTATGCCATTTTGGCGCCCAATATGGACCCCCCAGGAAATGAAAGAGGGGTCCGAAAATTTGAACCCCATCATTTTTGGCCAAAAGAGGGGTCCGAAAAAAAACTCATACTCTATTATATCCACATATAATAAAACATCTGGGATATCCGATCATTTAAAGAAGTTATGGCCCATTAAACATAGGCATGTTTTTTTTTATTTTTGGAAAATGTGCGCATGCGCGTGTTGTTATCTTTGACGCGCGCATATTACAACAAAAAAAATGACTGAAATTTACAGGGATTGTTAATAAAAGTATCGTTAATCCAAAACGAGCAAAAAAGGGAAAACATTTGATCCGCGTGCGTTGTAAACGCAAATACGCGCGCCAACCTGCACGCGCGGAAATTTTTGAAAAGCTTAAAATTGTCTGAAACGTATGCAAAATTACTTTGTTTGGAGTTTTGGGCTTTTCGTTTTCTAATTTCTTTTTGACGCACGTGTACGCGCACGTTATAAGGGGCAGGCTCATTTACGTGGGCTAAATGTCTGACCCATGACCTGAGCATGATTGATACCAAATTTGAATTGAAATCGATATTGCATGGCTGCATGAGCTACGACCATTAATGATGTTTTACATAATGACGTCATGATGACGTCACGATGCCTTGGCGTCACTGAAAAGTCACGCAGTTCTAAGTTGGACTAAGATCTATCTTCAGGAAAAGTTTCATGAGAATTGCTTCAGCCATTCTTGAGATATCTTGCGAACAAAATTGAGGAATAATAATAATAATTTCTTCTATACAGACACAAAATAAATACTAGACTTTAATTCGTCACTTTGACGAATTAGGTGATACGTATGCTAATGGTTTACATAATAAAGAATGCATTACACGATATCATATTATTTTATGAAATGCTTCTCCCATTAAGATCTATCCATATGTCAAGTTTAAATTGTGTCCCCTTGATCATTATGGATCTAGGGAAGATAGATTGAAACAATATATGACCATTGACCCTGCGCAGTAACCAGTTACACCTTTGACTCTAATTTACATCATGAAGAACACATTTTGACGATTTTATCTTATTTAAAGATATGAAAATGTAATTGATAAATGATTATCATCATTATGATAATGATGATCATGATGATCATGATGAAGATCATGATCATGAGCGGGATCCTGACATCTTATTGAGGGGTGATTTAGATAGCACATAGTCTCAGCTACAACATACTCAAAAATCAACAAAATCCAAGCAGAAATAACGGCGATATTGCTCGCAAAAGACAGGAATGTAGAATCCAGATTTGAGAAAAAAATCTTCTCCCATAGGGATTACACGCAAAAACTAATTGATTAAGTGAAAATAGGGTAACAATGAAGTAAATAGGGTTGTTTAATACATTATTTGCGATTCTACGTGTTTTAATAATCAAAGGAGATGGTACAGTGAAAGGTCAGCACGAAAAAAAAAGGAAAAAAAATTGTTGGAGACACCCGGACTCGAACCCGGGATCTCAAGGTCGGAAGTCAAGTGCGTTACCGATATATCAAAACATTTCCCATAGCGATTACACGTAAACGGAAAATGGAATTCTCAAATCCCACTTTGCAAGTAAAATATGAGCATGATCCCGGCATACGATCGAAAAATAAAGTGCACATCGGAGATAGCTTATTGTCTCAGCTACAACATATTAGAAGCTCAGCAAAAACTAAGCTAAGACAACGGAGATTTTGCTCGCGAAAGACAGGAGTGTAGAATCCAGTTTTGAGAAAAAGTCATGTCCCATAGAGAATACACGCAAAATGTGAAAAATTGACATGCCTCCTGTAATCGCAAAAATACGCCATGATGCCTTTGTCAAAATGAAAAATTGTGGCTACTATTTTTGTAGAGAATAGTCTCAGCTTGAACATATTAAAATTTGAAAGAAAATCGATTATTATTAACAGAGATACAATCAATTTTCCAAAAATATGCTGACGTCATAATGTGCAAATTGAAATTTTGAGTTTGGAGGCCATTATGATGACGTCATGAGTTAATTGAGGGTCAAATGAGACATGAAATCATATCTCCGACTCATAATCTATCTAAATATGAAAACATATTGGGAGTTTCTATCTATTCTGAAGGGTTACAAAGAATTTTGTTTAGGCATGTTTTTGCTAATCTATTGTGGATAAAGATAACGCAGGTCCGCGCGCACTGTCAACTTTGACAGACGCTCATTGCGTTATTAAAAGATGAACAAGTTATCAAAATGCTTGGAAAAATGTGCCAAATATGATGATAAAGAAAATTCGGTGATTCTATGTTGCAAAATGCAAGTACGCGCAAAAAACGCGCGCGCATGCGCGTGAGCGTGATTTTTTATCAAATGCTCTATATGGCCTGAAACGTATGCAAAAAAAATTTGGGATGATTTAGAGCATTTTAAATTTTTGCGCGCGCGTAAACGCGCGAACGAGCGCGCACGCGCGCATTTGCACACGTTTATTGACCTGAAATTGACCGGACGGATATTGATCTTAATCGTGATAATTATGAATGAGAAATACTTTTCCGTTATGAAGATATGATCATTAGTTGATTTTCACAAAATGGCGCCTGGATGACGTCACGATGACTTTGAGTCTTTGAAAAGTCACGCAGTTCTAAGTTAGACTAAGATCTATCATCATTGAAAGATTCATAACAATGGCTTCATTCAGTCTTGAGATATCCTGCGAACAAATTCGAGGAAGAATAATAATAAATAACTAGACTTTAATTCGTCACTTAGACGAATTAGGTGATACGTATGATAATGGTTTACATAACGAATAGTGCATTACACGATATATTATTTTATAAAATGCTTTTCCTATTATGATCTATCCATATGTCAAGTTTAAATTGCGTCCCCATGATCAGGGATCTAGGGAAGATAGATTGAAACAATATATGACCTTTGACCCTGTACAGTAGCCAGTTACACCTTTGACTCTAATTTACATCATAAAGAACACCTTTTGACGATTTTATCTTATTCAAAGAAATGAAAATGTAATTGATAAATGATTATCATAATTATGATAATGATGATCATGATGATAATGATCATGATCATGAGCGCGATCCTGACATCTTTTTTGAAAAAATAAGGGTTGATTCAGATAGCATATAGTCTCAGCTACAACATACTCAAAAATCAACAAAATCCAAGCAGAAATAACGGCGATATTGCTCGCAAAAGACAGGAATGTAGAATCCAGATTTGAGAAAAAGTCATCTCCCATAGGGATTACACGCAAAAAGTAATGGATTAAGTGAAAATAGGGTAATAATAAAGTAAAAAGGGTTATTTATGACATTATTTGCGAATCTACGTGTTTAAATAATCAAAGGAGATGGTACAGTGAAGGTCAAAAGGAAAAAAAGTGGGGAAAAAAAGTGTTGGAGACACCCGGACTCGAACCAGGGATCTCGAGGTTGGAAGTCAAGTGCGTTACCGATATACCAAAACATCTCCCATAGCGATTACACGTAAACGGGAAATGGAATTCAGAAATCCTACTTTGCAAGTGAAATATAAGCATGATCCCGGCATCTAATCGAAAAATAAAGGGCACACTTTTGATAGCTCATTGTCTCAGCTACAACATATCTAAAGCTCAGCGAAAACAAAGCTAAAACATCGGAGATTTTGCTCGCGAAAGACATGAGTGTAGAATCCACTTTTGAGAAAAAGTCATGTCCCATAGAGAATACACGCAAAATGCGAAAAATTGACATGCCTCCTTTAATCGCAAAAATACACCATGATAATTTTGTCAAAAATAAAAATTGTGAATACTACATTTGTAGAAAATTGTCTCAGCTAGAACATATGAAAATTGAAAAGAAAATTGATCGATATTTACAGAGATACAATCAATTTTCCAAAAATATGCTGACGTCAAAATATGCAAATTAAAATTTTGAGTTTGGAGGCCATTATGATGACGTCATGAGTTAATTGAGGATAAAATGAGACATGAAATCATATCTCCGACTCATAATCTATCCAAATATTAAAAACTATTAGGAGTGTCTATCTATTCTAAAGAGTTACAATGAATTTTATATAGGCATGTTTTTGCCCATGTATTGTGGATAAAGATAACGCAAATCCGCGCGTGCTGTCAACTTTGACGGACGCTCATTGCGTTAATAAAAGGTGAACAAATTATCAAAATGCTTGGAAAAATGTACCAAATATGATGACAGAAAAAAATCGGCGATTCTATGTTGCAAAATGCCAGTACGCGCGAAAACGCGCGCGCATGTGCGTGTGCGTAATTTTTTTATCAAATGCTCCATATGGCCTGAAACGTATGCAAAAAAAATTTGGGATGATTTAGAGCATTTTAAATTTTTGCGCGCGCGTAAACGCGCGCATTTAAGCACGTTCATTGACCTAAAATTGACCGGGCGGATATTGATCTTAATCATGATAAATATGAATGAAAAATTACTATCCGTTATGAAGATATGATCATTAATTGATTTTCACAAAATGGCGCCTGGATGACGTCACGATGACTTTGAGTCTTTGAAAAGTCACGCAGTTCTAAGTTAGACTAAGATCTATCATCATTGAAAGATTTATAACAATGGCTTCATTCAGTCTTGAGATATCCTGCGAACAAATTCGAGGAAGAATAATAATAAATAATAATAATAATAATAATAATAAATAACAATCTTGACGAAATCAATAGGTGATACGTAGACTTCGTTACGTATCACCTAATAATAATAAAAATCTTGACGAAATCAAAAGGTGATACGTTGACTTCGTTACGTATCACCTAATGATTCCTTCAAAATTTGCAATTTCAACTTTCGATCGAAAATTTTAACATGATCCCAACATCTGATTAAAAAACAAAGTCACCCTTTTTTATAGCCCATGGTCTCAGCTATAACATATCCAAATTTGGGAGAAAACAAAGCACAAATGAGCGAGATAGTGCTGAAAGATGGATGCGATGTAGATTCATAGTGTGGACAAAATTCACCCTCCATAGACATAACACGCAAATGACGAAAATTCTGACATGTGGCCTTTAATTGAATTTTTGACTATGATGACATCATTTAAATGAAAATTGGTGTGGACTGATCTCGAAGACGATTGCCTCGGCTACAACATATTAAAATCTAGAAGAGAATCGATGAATATTAAGAGAAATACACTAAATTGTCCATAAACATAATGACGTCATAATATGCATTTTTGTATTTTTGACTTCCAAGGCCATTATGATGACGTCAAGATGTACTTAATGGCCAAATGAGATATGAAATCATACCTTCGACTCATACTCTATCTAAATATGGAAAAAAAATTGGCAGTCCTTATTCATATCAATGGACTTGTTATGGGCATGTTTTTGCCCATATACGCTATGTAATACAAAAATCGCGCCTGCGGACGGTTATCTTGAACGGACGCTCATTCCGTTATTAATAGTGATAAAGAGATAAACTTGGTATCAAATTGTTCGGAAAATTATGAGGAATATTCGGTCAAAAGCTTTTGCGGAGAAATTATTTTTCGTTCGGCCGTGACGAACGAAAACGTCCAAAAATGCGTGTTTTGCGCGATTTTTTATGAAATGCTTATAATGGCCTGAAACGTATGCAAAAAAAATTTAAGACGATTTTGAGCAATTTTAAATTTTACGCGCGCATTAACGCGCGCACCTACGCGTACGCGCATTTTTGCGCGCATTTATCGACCTGAAATTGACCCGACAAATATTGAACTTGATCATGACAAATATGAATGAGAAATGGCTTTCTGTTATGAAGATATGATCATAAGTTGATTTTCACAAAATGGCGCCTGGATGACGTCACGATAATTTTGAGTCTTTGAAAAGTCACGCAGTTCTAAGTTAGATTAAGATCTATCATCATTGAAAGTTTCATGACAATGGCTTTATTCAGTCTTGAGATATCCTGCGAACAAAATCGAGGAAGAATAATAGGAAGAAGAAGAAGAAGAAGAAGAAGAATAATAATAAAAATCTTGACGAAATCAAAAGGTGATACGTTGACTTCGTTACGTATCACCTAACTAGACTTTAATTCGTCACTTAGACGAATTAGGTGATACGTATGATAATGGTTTACATAACGAATAATGCATTACATGATATATTATTTTGCTTCTCCCATTCATATGCTTCTCCCATTATGATCTATTCATATGTCAAGATTAAATTGTGTCTCCTTGATCATCATAGATCTAGGGAAGATAGATTGAAACAATATATGACCTTTGACCCTGTGCAGTAACCAGTTACACATTTGACTCTAATTTACATCATGAAGAACACCTTTTGACGATTTTATCTTATTCAAAGAAATGAAAATGTAATTGATAAATGATTAGCATCATTATGATAATGATGATCGTGATGATCATGATCATGATCATGAGCGCGATCATGACATCTTATTGAAAAAATGAGGGTTGATTTAGATAGCATATAGTCTCAGCTACAACATACTCAAAAATCAACAAAATCCAAGCCGAAATAACGGCGATATTGCTCGCAAAAGACAGGAATGTAGACTCCAGATTTGAGAAAAAGTCATTTCCCATAGGGATTACACGCAAAAAGTAATGGATTAAGTGAAAATAGGGTAATAATAAAGTAAAAAGGGTTATTTATGACATTATTTGCGAATCTACGTGTTTAAATAATCAAAGGAGATGGTACAGTGAAGGTCAAAAGGAAAACAAAGTGAAAAAAAAGTGTTGGAGATACCCGGACTCGAACCAGGGATCTCGAGGTTGGAAGTCAAGTGCGTTACCGATGATACCAAAACATCTCCCATTGCGATTACACGTAAACAGGAAATGGAATTCAGAAATCCTACTTTGCAAGTGAAATATGAGCATGATCCCGGCATTTAATCGAAAAATAAAGTGCACACTTTTGATAGCTCATTGTCTCAGCTACAACATATCCGAAGCTCAGCGAAAACGAAGCTAAAACAACGGAGATTTTGCTCGCGAAAGACAGGAGTGTAGAATCCAGTTTTGAGAAAAAGTCATGTCCCATAGAGAATACACGCAAAATGCGAAAAATTGACATGCCTCCTTAAATCGCAAAAATGCACCATGATAATTTTGTCAAAAATAAAAATTGTGAATATCACATTTGTAGAAAATTGTCTCAGCTAGAACATATCAAAATTAAAAAGAAAATTGATCCATATTTACAGAGATACAATCAATTTTCCAAAAATATGCTGACGTCATAATATGCAAATTAAAATTTTGAGTTTGGAGGCCATTATGATGACGTCATGAGTTAATTTAGGATCAAATGAGACATGAAATCATATTTCCGACTCATAATCTATCCAAATATGAAAAAATATTAGGAGTTTCTATCTATTCTAAAGAGTTACAATTAATTTTATATAGGCATGTTTTTGCCCATGTATTGTGGATAAAGATAACGCAAATCCGCGCGTGCTGTCAACTTTGACGGACGCTCATTGCGTTAATAAAAGGTGAACAAATTATCAAAATGCTTGGAAAAATGTACTAAATATGATGACAGAAAAAAATCGGCGATTCTATGTTGCAAAATGCCAGTACGCGCGAAAACGCGCGCGCATGTGCGTGTGCGTAATTTTTTTATCAAATGCTCCATATGGCCTGAAACGTATGTAAAAAAAATTTGGGATGATTTGGAGCATTTTAAAAAATTTCGCGCGCGTAAACGCGCGGACGAACGCGCACGCGCAAATTTGCGCACGTTTATTGACCTCAAATTAACCGGACGGATATTGATCTTATTCATGATAAATATGAATGAAAAATTACTTTCCGTTATGAAGATATGATCATAAGTTGATTTTCACAAAATGGCGCCTGGATGACGTCACGATAATTTTGAGTCTTTGAAAAGTCACGCAGTTCTAAGTTAGACTAAGATCTATCATCATTGAAAGTTTCATGACAATGGCTTTATTCAGTCTTGAGATATCCTGCGAACAAAATCGAGGAAGAATAATAGGAAGAAGAAGAAGAAGAAGAAGAATAACTAGACTTTAATTCGTCACTTTGACGAATTAGGTGATACGTAATTATGCTCATGTGTAACATAATGAAGAACGCATTTTCACGATTTCATCTTTCGTTATAAAATACTACTTCCATTATGGTATATCCATGAGTCAAGTTTCAACTGTGTAGAACAGAGGGAGACAGCGCAATAGAATAAGAAGAAGGCAAGGCAAGAGAAAGAGAGAGAGGGAGAGGATAAAAGTGTAGAGAGAGAAAGAGAGATAGAGAGTGAGAGAGAGATGCAGAGACAGACCAAGTAAAGGAGAGGGGCAGAACATGAGGGGAGAAGGGAAACACAGCAAGAGAGAGGAGAGAGAGAGATGCAATTGAGAACAATGCCTTCCATATTTATAGCATAAATAAGCTCTTTTGAATACTGGTCATGAAAGTGTTGCCGATAATCATAAAACGATTATGTTGATGAATACGATGATGACGATATTAAAATGATGACCATGATTGAAAGTGGCACAGCGCCCCCTCATGTTTTCGATTGAGGATCGTTATATATGATAACTGTTAACTATTACCAGGGAGAGTGCCATGCTATTACTAAACAAGCTCAAATTTTCGCCTGATTGCAGAGATATACTTATACCAATCATTGAAGTGATATTTCGACGCACTAAATACGCAACAATGACGTCAATAGAGCTGATTATGACTAATAAGGAATATATCTTAACTAAGTTTCATGCTGCTTATTGACTGTTCCGTATTGGAAAGAAAGATCTACCGTTTGAATAACGTTTTGACGCACTAAGGATGTGAATGCTTCCGTGTGCCATCTGTCAAGTCTTGAGATAACATGCAAATAAAGTTTTTTAACCCTTTTTTTTAATGAATTAAACATGAACACAGTGATTTATTTAGTCCTGATTCAATATAAAATATGAGTAAGATATTTATATTTTACCCATCCATAAACCAACATCTATAAGATGTTAAATCTAGAAATGATTGTTAGCATGCATGGCAGTGAACGGCCAAACGATGGAAATTGCCTCAAATTTCCTTTGATTTGATTTGTATATATGTAATACACTAATAAATGAGACACTGGGATGATGCAGAGAGAAAGGGGGGAGACTATACAGAATTAGAGAGGCAGATCGAGACAGAGCAAGAGATAAAGAGGAAGGCAGCTAGGCATCTCACCCATCTCTTTCCTTCTCAATCCTCTTTTCCCTCTTTCTTTTTCTACTTTTACTTCTTCTAATAATTCCCCTTTTTTACAGTTTGGATAAAACATAACCTTTTTCTTGTAGTAGCTATTACGTAGAGGAAAATATAAATGTGTACAATTTGTCATACCGGTATAAGTATTCGCATAATAACTTCGCCTCTATCATTTGTAATTTGTATAATGTGTAATGCTTGAATATTGATATCGATACCTTAGGATAGTGTTACTGTACCCTCTGTCTATCCTCTTACTATCCCCACTTGAATCTTATTTTTCTTCCATCCTTCTCTTCTACTTTTTCCTCTTCTTCTTCCTCTTTATCCTCTTCTTAATCTTACCATCTTACCATCCACTTTTCTTTTCTTTTTTTGCTTTACATCATCATCATGTTCTTCTTCACTTTTCTGTATCTCCTTTTTATATCAAATGATTTTGGAAGATCAAAAATGAAATACAAATTTCGAAGTTGAATATTATTTTTAACAATTTACTCATTCAGGTTCAATTTTTTTAGTTTCGATGTTATTTGATATGAATGTTTGTATATATTGTATTTTTAATTTGTAAAACATTTCCTAATTCGGCCGTTTATGCCGCAATGCATTGTTGTTCTTTTATTTTTATTCTCAATAAAACGATTATCAATTCAATTCAATACTAGGACACTGCTAACGTTAACATTTCACAAATAGGACATACGTGACATCATAATTACTGCAAAGTTTTACGGAATTTGCAAATCCGACATTCAATTGAAAATTGTGATATGATCCCATCATCTGATTACAAAACTAAAAGCTCTGTTTTTATAGCCCATGGTCTCAGCTATAACATACCCAAATTTGGGAGAAAACAGAGCACAAATAAGAAAGATAGTGCTCATAGATGAATGCCATGTAGATTCATGATGTGAACAAAATTCACCTTCCATAGACATAACACGCAAATGACGAAAATTCTGACACGTGGCCTTTAATTGAATTTTTTACTATGATGACATCATTTAAATGAAAATTGGTGTAGAATGATCTCGAAGACGATTGCCTCGGCTACAACATATTAAAATCTAGAAGAGAATCGATGAATATTAAGAGAAATACACTAAATTTTCCATAAACATAATGACGTCATAATATGCATTTTTGTATTTTTGACTTCCAAGGCCATTATGATGACGTCAAGATGTACTTAATGGCCAAATGAGATATGAAATCATACCTTCGACTCATACTCTATCTAAATATGAAAAAAAAATAGGCAGTCCTTATTCATATCATTGGACTTTTTATGGGCATGTTTTTGCCCGTATGTGCTATGTATTACAAAAATCGCGCGTGCGGACGGTTATCTTGAACGGACGCTCATTCCGTTATTAATAGTGATAAAGAGATAAACTTGGTATCAAATTGTTCGGAAAATTATGAGGAATATCCTGTCAAAAGTTTTTGCGGAGGAATTATTTTTCGTTCGGCCGTGACGAACGAAAACGTCCAAAAATGCGTGTTTTGCGCGATTTTTTATGAAATGCTTATTATGGCCTGAAACGTATGCAAAAAAAATTTAAGACGATTTTGAGCAATTTTAAATTTTACGCGCGCATTAACGCGCGCACCTACGCGTACGCGCATTTTTGCGCGCATTTATTGATCTGAAATTGACCCGATAAATATTGACCTTGATCATGACAAATATGAATGAGAAATGGCTTTCTGTTATGAAGATATGATCATAAGTTGATTTTCACAAAATGGCGTCTGGATGACGTCACGATGACTTTGAGTCTTTGAAAAGTCAGGCAGTTCTAAGTTAGACTAAGATCTATCATCATTGAAAGATTCATGATTATGGCTTTATTCAGTCTTGAGATATCCTGCGAACAAATTCGAGGAAGAATAATAATAAATAACTAGACTTTAATTCGTCACTTTGACGAATTAGGTGATACGTGCTATTTTGTTATCATGAAAGTGTGCCGATGATGATCTAATGATAATGATCATAAATACGATAAAGACCATGATTAAGAGTGGTATAGCGCCCCCTTCAGGTATTCGATAGAGATTTGTAGAATCAGGATTTCAGAAAAAGTCGCCTAACACGCAAACTAAGAAAATTCTGACATGTCACCTTTAATTGAAATTTTCACTATGATGATGTCATCGAAATGATAAATGATGTACGTCAATATTGTAGATATTTTATTAGCTACACCGTATCAACATTTTGGAGAACACAGAATACCAATAAGCTAGATAGTGCTCAAAGATCAATGTCATAAAGATTCATGATGTGAACGAAATTCACCTTCCTTAGGCATAACATGCAAATTAAGAAAATTCTGAAATGTGGCCTTTAATTGAATTTTGTACTATGATAACGTCAATGAAATAAAAAGTAGTGTGTATAATCGTGAAGGCAATTGCCTCAACTACAAGATACCGCAATTTGGAAGAAAATCGGTCAATATTATGAGAAATACACTAAATTTTCAAAAAATATAATGACGTCATAATATACAATTTTGTATTTTGACTTCCAAGGCCATTATGATGACGTCAAGATGTATTTAATGGCCAGATGAGCTATGAAATCATATCTCCGACTCATACTCTATTAAAATATGAAAAAACTTGGCAGTCCTTATTCATCCCAATGGACTTTTTATAGG
Source organism: Strongylocentrotus droebachiensis (assembly GCA_035222895.1). Taxonomy (NCBI): domain Eukaryota; kingdom Metazoa; phylum Echinodermata; class Echinoidea; order Camarodonta; family Strongylocentrotidae; genus Strongylocentrotus; species Strongylocentrotus droebachiensis. The sequence continues at coordinate 368,563 of JAVYIG010001031.1, forward strand.
CATATTTTTGCCCATATATGCTATGTAATACATGACCTCGCGCGCGCGCGGATATTTATTTTGGACGGACGCTCATTCCGTTATTAATTGTGATAAAGAGATGAACATGGTATAAAAATGCTTGGAAGAATGTGCCAAACATGATGACAAAGAAAATTTGGCGATTATATGTTGCAAAATGCCAGAACGCGCAAAAAACGCGCGCGCATGGGCGTTTTAGTGATTTTTTGTCAAATGCTCCATATGGCTTGAAACGTATGCAAAAAAAATTGGGAATGATTTTGAGCATTTTAAATTTGTGCGCGCACGTAAACGCGCGCACGAACGCGTACGCGCAGATTTGCGCACGTTTTTTTATCTGAAATTGACCGGAAGGATATTGATCTTGTTCATGATAAATATGAATGAAAAATTACTTTCCGTTATGAAGATATGATCATAAGTTGATTTTTACAAAATGGCGTCTGGATGACGCCACGATAATTTTGAGTCCTTGAAAAGTCATGCAGTTCTAAGTTAGACAAAGATCTATCATCATGGCAAGTTTCATGAAAATGGCTTTAGCCATTCTTGAGATATCCTGCGAACAAAATTGAGGAAGAATAATAATAATTTCTTCTATACAGACACAAAATAAATACTAGACTTTAATTCGTCACTTTGACGAATTAGGTGATACGATCTATTTTGTTATCATGAAAGTGTGCCGATGATGATCTCATGATAACGATCTTAAATACGATAAAGACCATGATTAAGAGTGGTATAGCGCCCCCTTCAGGTATTCGATAGAGAGTTGTATCATGAGGATTTCAGAAAAAGTTGCCTAACACGCTACCTAAGAAAATTCTGACATGTCGCCTTTATTTGAAATTTTCACTATGATGATGTCATCGTAATGATAAATGATGTACGTCAATATTGTAGATAATTTATTAGCTACACCGTATCAAAATTTTGGAGAACATAGAGTACAAATAAGCTAAATAGTGCTCAAAGATCAATGTCATGAAGATTCATGATGTGAACGAAATTCACCTTCCTTAGGCATAACAGGCAAATTAGGAAAATTCTAAAATGTGGCCTTTAATTGAATTTTGTACTATGATGACGTCAATAAAATCAAAAGCAGTGTGTATTGATCTTGTAGGCAATTGCCTAAGCTACAAGATACTGCAATTTGGAAGAAAATCAGTCAATATTATAAGAAATACACTAAATTTTCCATAAATATAATGACGTCATAATATGCAATTTTGTATTTTGACTTTCAAGGCCATTATGATGACGTCAAGATGTATTTAATGGCCTAATAAGATATGAAATCATATCTCCGACTCATACTCAATCTAAATGTGAAAAAAATTTGGCAGTCCTTATTCATCCCAATGGACTTTTTATAGGCATGTTTTTGCCCATATATACTATGTAATACATGAGCTCGCGCACACGGATATTTATCTTGAACGGACGCTCATTCCGTTATTAATAGTGATAAAGAGATGAACATGGTATCAAAATGCTTGGAAAAATGTGCCAAACATGATGACAGAGAAAATTTGGCGATTATATGTTGCAAAATGCCAGAACGCGCAAAAAACGCGCGCGCATGCACGTTTGAGTGATTTTTTGTCAAATGCTCCATATGGCTTGAAACGTATGCAAAAAAATTTGGGAATGATTTGGAGCATTTTAAATTTTTGCGCGCACGTAACCGCGCGCACGAACGCGTACGCGCGGATTTGCGCACGTTTTTTTATCTGAAATCGACCGGAAGGATATTGATCTTATTCATGATAAATATGAATGAAAAATTACTTTCCGTTATAAAGATATGATCATAAGTTGATTTTCACAAAATGGCGCCTGGATGACGTCACGATAATTTTGAGTCTTTGAAAAGTCATGCAGTTCTAAGTTAGACTAAGATCTATCATCATGGCAAGTTTCATGATAATGGCTTAAGCCATTCTTGAGATATTCTGCGAACAAAATTGAGGAAGAATAATAATAATTTCTTCTATACAGACACAAAATAAATACTAGACTTTAATTCGTCACTTTGACGAATTAGGTGATACGTATGCTCATGTGTAACATAATGAAGAACGCATTTTCACGATTTATCTTTCGTTTACTACTCCATTATGGTCTATTCATGAGTCAAGTTTCAACTGTAGGGCAGAGGGAGACAGACCAAGTTAATAAGAGGGAGGCAAGGCAAGGCAAGATAGAGAGAGAGAGAGAGAGGGAGAGGGTGAAAGAGAAGAGAGATAGATAGATGCAGAGACAGACCAAAAAAGGAGAGGGGCAGAACATGAGCGGAAGAGGGAAAAGAGCAAGAGAGAGAGAGAGAGGAGAGAGATAGATAGATGCAATTGAGAACAATGCCTTCCAGATGACCATGAATAAAAGTGGTATAGCGCCCCCTTCAGGTATTCGATTGAGGATTGTTATATATAATAATTGACATGTCACCTATGTTTGAATTTTTGACTATGATAACGTCATGATAATTCTTAGATAGTCTTCATAATTATTGTGGAAACTTGTTTCAGCTACAACATACTCAAAAATCAACAAAATCCAAGCAGAAATAACGGCGATATTGCTCGCAAAAGACAGGAATGTAGACTCCAGATTTGAGAAAAAAGTCACCTCCCATAGGGATTACATGCAAAAAGTAATGGATTAGGTGAAAATAGGGAAATAATAACGTAAAAAGGGTTGTTTATGACATTATTTGCGATTCTACGTGTTTAAATAATCAAAGGAGATGGTACAGTGAAGGTCAAAAGGAAAAAAAAAGTGAAGAAAAAAATTGTTGGAGACACCCGGACTCGAACCACGGATCTCGAGGTTGGAAGTCAAGTGCGTTACCGATATACCAAAACATCTCCCATAGCGATTACACGTAAACGGGAAATGGAATTCTGAAATCCTACTTTGCAAGTGAAATATAAGCATGATCCCGGCATCTAATCGAAAAATAAAGGGCACACTTGTGATAGCTCATTTTCTCAACTACAACATATCCGAAGCTCAGCGAAAACGAAGCTAAAACAACGGAGATTTTGCTCGCGAAACACAGGAGTGTAGAATCCAGTTTTGAGAAAAAGTCATGTCCCATAGAGAATACACGCAAAATGTGAAAAATTGACATGCCTCCTTTAATCGCAAAAATACACCATGATACTTTTGTCAAAAATAAAAATTGTGAATACTGCATTTGTAGAAAATTTTCTCACCTAAAACATATCAAAATTTGAAAGAAAATTAATCGATATCGACAGAGATACAATCAATTTTCCAAAAATATGCTGACGTCATAATATGCAAATTGAAATTTTGAGTTTGGAGGCCATTATGATGATGTCATGAGTTACTTGAGGATCAAATGAGACATGAAATCATATCTCCGACTCATAATCTATCGAAATATGAAAAAAATATTGGGATTTCCTATCTATTCTAAAGAGTTACAATTAATTTTATATAGGCATGTTTTTGCCCATGTATTGTGGATAAAGATAACGCAAATCCGCGCGTGCTGTCAACTTTGACGGACGCTCATTGTGTTAATAAAAGGTGAACAAATTATCAAAATGCTTGGAAAAATGTACCAAATATGATGACAGAAAAAAATCGGCGATTCTATGTTGCAAAATGCCAGTACGCGCGAAAACGCGCGCGCATGCACGTGCGCGTAATTTTTTTATCAAATGCTCCATATGGCCTGAAACGTATGTAAAAAAAATTTGGGATGATTTGGAGCATTTTTTAAAATTTCGCGCGCGTAAACGCGCGGACAAAAGCGTACGCGCATTTTTGCGCGCATTTTTTGACCTGAAATTGATCGGACCGATATTGACCTTGATCATGATAAATATGAATGAGAAATGGATTTCCGTTTTGAAGATATGATCATAAGTTGATTTTCACAAAATGGCGCCTGGATGACGTCACGATAATTTTGAGTCTTTGAAAAGTCACGCAGTTCTAAGTTAGATTAAGATCTATCATCATTGAAAGTTTCATGACAATGGCTTTATTCAATCTTGAGATATCCTGCGAACAAATTCGAGGAAGAATAATAATAAATAATAATAAATAAATAACAATCTTGACGAAATCAAAAGGTGATACGTAGACTTCGTTACGTATCACCTAACTAGACTTTAATTCGTCACTTAGACGAATTAGGTGATACGTATGATAATGGTTTACATAACGAATAATGCATTACCAGATATCTTATTATTTTATGAAATGCTTCTCCCATTAAGATATATCCATATGTCAAGATTAAATTGTGTTTCCTTGATCATCATGGATCTAGGGAAGATAGATTGAGACAATATATGACCATTGACCCTGCGCAGTAACCAGTTACACCTTTAACTCTAATTTACATCATGAAGAACACATTTTGACGATTTTATCTTATTTAAAGATATGAAAATTTAATTGATAAATGATTATCATCATTATGATAATGATGATCATGATGATCATGATGAAGATCATGATCATGAGCGGGATCCTGACATCTTATTGAGGGGTGATTTTGATAGCACAAAGTCTCAGCTACAACATACTCAAAAATCAACAAAATCCAAGCAGAAATAACGGCGATATTGCTCGCAAAAGACAGGAATGTAGACTCCAGATTTGAGAAAAAGTCATCTCCCATAGGGATTACACGCAAAAAGTAATGGATTAAGTGAAAATAGGGTAATAATAAAGTAAAAAGGGTTATTTATGACATTATTTGCGATTCTACGTGTTTAAATAATCAAAGGAGATGGTACAGTGAAGGTCAAAAGGAAAAAAAAGTGAAGCAAAAAATTGTTGGAGACACCCGGACTCGAACCAGGGATCTCGAGGTTGGAAGTCAAGTGCGTTACCGATATACCAAAACATCTCCCATAGCGATTACACGTAAACGGGAAATGGAATTCTGAAATCCTACTTTGCAAGTGAAATATGAGCATGATCCCGGCATCTAATCGAAAAATAAAGGGCACACTTGTGATAGCTCATTGTCTCAGCTACAACATATTCGAAGCTCAGCGAAAATGAAGCTAAAACAACGGAGATTTTGCTCGCGAAAGACAGGAGTGTAAAATCCAGTTTTGAGAAAAAGTCATGTCCCATAGAGAATACACGCAAAATGTGAAAAATTGACATGCCTCCTTTAATCGCAAAAATACACCATGATAATTTTGTCCAAAATAAAAATTGTGAATACTGCATTTGTAGAAAAATGTCTCAGCTAGAACATATCAAAATTTGAAAGAAAATTAATCGATATGTACAGAGATACAATCAATTTTCCAAAAATATGCTGACGTCATAATATGCAAATTGAAATTTTGAGTTTGGAGGCCATTATGATGACGTCATAAGTTAATTGAGGATCAAATGAGACATGAAATCATATCTCCGACTCATAATCTATCTAAATATGAAAAAATATTAGGAGTTTTTATCTATTATAAAGAGTTACAATTAATTTTATATGGGCATGTTTTTGCCAATGTATTGTGGATAAAGATAACGCAAATCCGCGCGTGCTGTCAACTTTGACGGACGCTCATTGCGTTAATAAAAGGTGAACAAATTATCAAAATGCTTGGAAAAATGTACCAAATATGATGACAGAAAAAAATCGGCGATTCTATGTTGCAAAATGCCAGTACGCGCGAAAACGCGCGCGCATGGGCGTGTGCGTAATTTTTTTATCAAATGCTCCATATGGCCTGAAACGTATGTAAAAAAAATTTGGGATGATTTAGAGCATTTAAAAAAAATTCGCGCGCGTAAACGCGCGGACAAAAGCGTACGCGCATTTTTGCGCGCATTTTTTGACTTGAAATTGACCAGACGGATATTGATCATATTCATGATAAATATGAATGAAAAATTACTTTCCGTTATGAAGATATGATCATAAGTTGATTTTTACAAAATGGCGCCTGGATGACGTCACGATAATTTTGAGTCTGTGAAAAGTCACGCAGTTCTAAGTTAGACTAAGATCTATCATCATTAAAAGTTTCATGACAATGGCTTTATTCAATCTTGAGATATCCTGCGAACAAAATCGAGGAAGAATAATAAAATAAAAAATAAAGAAAATCTTGACGAAATCAATAGGTGATACGTAGACTTCGTTACGTATCACCTAATAAATAAATAACAATCTTGACGAAATCAAAAGGTGATACGTTGACTTCGTTACGTATCACCTAATGATTCCTTCAAAATTTGCAATTTCAACTTTCGATCGAAAATTTTAACATGATCCCAACATCTGATTAAAAAACAAAGTCACCCTTTTTTATAGCCCATGGTCTCAGCTATAACATACCCAAATTTGGGAGAGAATAGAGCACAAATGAGCGAGATAGTGCTGAAAGATTGATGTGATGTAGATTCATAATGTGAACGAAATTCACCCTCCATAGACATAACACGCAAATGACGAAAATTCTGACATGTGGCCTTTAATTGAATTTTTTTACTATGATGACATCATTAAAATGAAAATTGGTGCAGAATAATCTCAAAGACGATTGCCTCGGCTACAACATATTAAAATCTAGAAGAGAATCGATGAATATTAAGAGAAATACACTAAATTTTCCATAAACATAATGACGTCATAATATGCATTTTTGTATTTTTGACTTCCAAGGCCATTATGATGACGTCAAGATGTACTTAATGGCCAAATGAGATATGAAATCATACCTTCAACTCATACTCTATCTAAATATGATAAAAAATTGGCAGTCCTTATTCATATCAATGGACTTTTTATGGGCATGTTTTTGCCCGTATATGCTATGTATTACAAAAATCGCGCGTGCGGACGGTTATCTTGAACGGACGCCCATTCCGTTATTAATAATGATAAAGAGATAAACTTGGTATCAAATTGTTCGGAAAATTATGAGGAATATCCTGTCAAAAGTTTTTGCGGAGGAATTATTTTTCGTTCGGCCGTGACGAACGAAAACGTCCAAAAATGCGTGTTTTGCGCGATTTTTTATGAAATGCTTATAATGGCCTGAAACGTATGCAAAAAAAATTTAAGACGATTTTGAGCAATTTTAAATTTTACGCGCGCATTAACGCGCGCACCTACGCGTACGCGCATTTTTGCGCGCATTTATTGATCTGAAATTGACCCGACAAATATTGACCTTGATCATGACAAATATGAATGAGAAATGGCTTTCTGTTATGAAGATATGATCATAAGTTGATTTTCACAAAATGGCGTCTGGATGACGTCACGATGATTTTGAGTCTTTGAAAAGTCACGCAGTTCTAAGTTAGACTAAGATCTATCATCATTGAAAGATTCATGATTATGGCTTTATTCAGTCTTGAGATATCCTGCGAACAAATTCGAGGAAGAATAATAATAAATAATAATAAATAAATAACAATCTTGACGAAATCAAAAGGTGATACGTTGACTTCGTTACGTATCACCTAATAATAAATAATAACAATCTTGACGAAATCAAAAGGTGATACGTTGACTTCGTTACGTATCACCTAATGATTCCTTCAAAATTTGCAATTTCAACTTTCGATCGAAAATTGTAACATGATCCCAACATCTGATTAAAAAACAAAGTCACCCTTTTTTATAGCCCATGGTCTCAGCTATAACATACCCAAATTTGGGAGAAAACAGAGCACAAATAAGAAAGATAGTGCTCATAGATGAATGCCATGTAGATTCATGATGTGAACAAAATTCACCTTCCATAGACATAACACGCAAATGACGAAAATTCTGACACGTGGCCTTTAATTGAATTTTTTACTATGATGACATCATTTAAATGAAAATTGGTGTAGAATGATCTCGAAGACGATTGCCTCGGCTACAACATATTAAAATCTAGAAGAGAATCGATGAATATTAAGAGAAATACACTAAATTTTCCATAAACATAATGACGTCATAATATGCATTTTTGTATTTTTGACTTCCAAGGCCATTATGATGACGTCAAGATGTACTTAATGGCCAAATGAGATATGAAATCATACCTTCGACTCATACTCTATCTAAATATGAAAAAAAAATAGGCAGTCCTTATTCATATCATTGGACTTTTTATGGGCATGTTTTTGCCCGTATGTGCTATGTATTACAAAAATCGCGCGTGCGGACGGTTATCTTGAACGGACGCTCATTCCGTTATTAATAGTGATAAAGAGATAAACTTGGTATCAAATTGTTCGGAAAATTATGAGGAATATCCTGTCAAAAGTTTTTGCGGAGGAATTATTTTTCGTTCGGCCGTGACGAACGAAAACGTCCAAAAATGCGTGTTTTGCGCGATTTTTTATGAAATGCTTATTATGGCCTGAAACGTATGCAAAAAAAATTTAAGACGATTTTGAGCAATTTTAAATTTTACGCGCGCATTAACGCGCGCACCTACGCGTACGCGCATTTTTGCGCGCATTTATTGATCTGAAATTGACCCGATAAATATTGACCTTGATCATGACAAATATGAATGAGAAATGGCTTTCTGTTATGAAGATATGATCATAAGTTGATTTTCACAAAATGGCGTCTGGATGACGTCACGATGACTTTGAGTCTTTGAAAAGTCAGGCAGTTCTAAGTTAGACTAAGATCTATCATCATTGAAAGATTCATGATTATGGCTTTATTCAGTCTTGAGATATCCTGCGAACAAATTCGAGGAAGAATAATAATAAATAACTAGACTTTAATTCGTCACTTTGACGAATTAGGTGATACGTGCTATTTTGTTATCATGAAAGTGTGCCGATGATGATCTAATGATAATGATCATAAATACGATAAAGACCATGATTAAGAGTGGTATAGCGCCCCCTTCAGGTATTCGATAGAGATTTGTAGAATCAGGATTTCAGAAAAAGTCGCCTAACACGCAAACTAAGAAAATTCTGACATGTCACCTTTAATTGAAATTTTCACTATGATGATGTCATCGAAATGATAAATGATGTACGTCAATATTGTAGATATTTTATTAGCTACACCGTATCAACATTTTGGAGAACACAGAATACCAATAAGCTAGATAGTGCTCAAAGATCAATGTCATAAAGATTCATGATGTGAACGAAATTCACCTTCCTTAGGCATAACATGCAAATTAAGAAAATTCTGAAATGTGGCCTTTAATTGAATTTTGTACTATGATAACGTCAATGAAATAAAAAGTAGTGTGTATAATCGTGAAGGCAATTGCCTCAACTACAAGATACCGCAATTTGGAAGAAAATCGGTCAATATTATGAGAAATACACTAAATTTTCAAAAAATATAATGACGTCATAATATACAATTTTGTATTTTGACTTCCAAGGCCATTATGATGACGTCAAGATGTATTTAATGGCCAGATGAGCTATGAAATCATATCTCCGACTCATACTCTATTAAAATATGAAAAAACTTGGCAGTCCTTATTCATCCCAATGGACTTTTTATAGGCATATTTTTGCCCATATATGCTATGTAATACATGACCTCGCGCGCGCGCGGATATTTATTTTGGACGGACGCTCATTCCGTTATTAATTGTGATAAAGAGATGAACATGGTATAAAAATGCTTGGAAGAATGTGCCAAACATGATGACAAAGAAAATTTGGCGATTATATGTTGCAAAATGCCAGAACGCGCAAAAAACGCGCGCGCATGGGCGTTTTAGTGATTTTTTGTCAAATGCTCCATATGGCTTGAAACGTATGCAAAAAAAATTGGGAATGATTTTGAGCATTTTAAATTTGTGCGCGCACGTAAACGCGCGCACGAACGCGTACGCGCAGATTTGCGCACGTTTTTTTATCTGAAATTGACCGGAAGGATATTGATCTTGTTCATGATAAATATGAATGAAAAATTACTTTCCGTTATGAAGATATGATCATAAGTTGATTTTTACAAAATGGCGTCTGGATGACGCCACGATAATTTTGAGTCCTTGAAAAGTCATGCAGTTCTAAGTTAGACAAAGATCTATCATCATGGCAAGTTTCATGAAAATGGCTTTAGCCATTCTTGAGATATCCTGCGAACAAAATTGAGGAAGAATAATAATAATTTCTTCTATACAGACACAAAATAAATACTAGACTTTAATTCGTCACTTTGACGAATTAGGTGATACGATCTATTTTGTTATCATGAAAGTGTGCCGATGATGATCTCATGATAACGATCTTAAATACGATAAAGACCATGATTAAGAGTGGTATAGCGCCCCCTTCAGGTATTCGATAGAGAGTTGTATCATGAGGATTTCAGAAAAAGTTGCCTAACACGCTACCTAAGAAAATTCTGACATGTCGCCTTTATTTGAAATTTTCACTATGATGATGTCATCGTAATGATAAATGATGTACGTCAATATTGTAGATAATTTATTAGCTACACCGTATCAAAATTTTGGAGAACATAGAGTACAAATAAGCTAAATAGTGCTCAAAGATCAATGTCATGAAGATTCATGATGTGAACGAAATTCACCTTCCTTAGGCATAACAGGCAAATTAGGAAAATTCTAAAATGTGGCCTTTAATTGAATTTTGTACTATGATGACGTCAATAAAATCAAAAGCAGTGTGTATTGATCTTGTAGGCAATTGCCTAAGCTACAAGATACTGCAATTTGGAAGAAAATCAGTCAATATTATAAGAAATACACTAAATTTTCCATAAATATAATGACGTCATAATATGCAATTTTGTATTTTGACTTTCAAGGCCATTATGATGACGTCAAGATGTATTTAATGGCCTAATAAGATATGAAATCATATCTCCGACTCATACTCAATCTAAATGTGAAAAAAATTTGGCAGTCCTTATTCATCCCAATGGACTTTTTATAGGCATGTTTTTGCCCATATATACTATGTAATACATGAGCTCGCGCACACGGATATTTATCTTGAACGGACGCTCATTCCGTTATTAATAGTGATAAAGAGATGAACATGGTATCAAAATGCTTGGAAAAATGTGCCAAACATGATGACAGAGAAAATTTGGCGATTATATGTTGCAAAATGCCAGAACGCGCAAAAAACGCGCGCGCATGCACGTTTGAGTGATTTTTTGTCAAATGCTCCATATGGCTTGAAACGTATGCAAAAAAATTTGGGAATGATTTGGAGCATTTTAAATTTTTGCGCGCACGTAACCGCGCGCACGAACGCGTACGCGCGGATTTGCGCACGTTTTTTTATCTGAAATCGACCGGAAGGATATTGATCTTATTCATGATAAATATGAATGAAAAATTACTTTCCGTTATAAAGATATGATCATAAGTTGATTTTCACAAAATGGCGCCTGGATGACGTCACGATAATTTTGAGTCTTTGAAAAGTCATGCAGTTCTAAGTTAGACTAAGATCTATCATCATGGCAAGTTTCATGATAATGGCTTAAGCCATTCTTGAGATATTCTGCGAACAAAATTGAGGAAGAATAATAATAATTTCTTCTATACAGACACAAAATAAATACTAGACTTTAATTCGTCACTTAGACGAATTAGGTGATACGTATGACATTGGTTTACATAACGTAGAATGCATTACACGATATCATATTATTTTAGAAAATGCTCCTCCCATTATGATCTATCCATATGTCAAGTTTTAATTGTGTCGATCCCTTGATCATTATGGATCTAGGGAAGATAGATTGAGACAGTATATGACAATTGACTCTGTGCAGTAACCAGTTACACCTTTGACTCTAATTTACATGATGAAGAACGCAATTTGACGATTTTATCTTCTTCAAAGAAATGAAAATGTAATTGATAAATAAGAGCTCATGCCTGAATAATTAAAAGTGAATAGTGTATGACGTCACGGTGTCCCGGCGTAAATGAAAAGTCAAAATAAATAAGGGAATACATTAGCGATCATTTTGAGTTGTCGACAAGAGATTCGCTAGTTGCTTGAAAATAAAATCTTTAAATATTGGATGGATATATATTGTCACTGTATAAAGAATGTAGATTAGAGGGATATTGATCTGTTAGTCTTTCTCGAAGGCTTATCAATTAAAGGAATACAAAAAATTGAATGTATTGCGCTCAAGAAATTATCTACAAAATTGCCAATAAATTTCACGAGATCAATGTTAAAATCTCCCATTATATAAACCTGTTTATGTTCAGTATAAGTTTTCTGTAAAAAAAATTCAAAGACAGGGATGAAATCATTGATATTTGATTGAGGTTTCCTATATATGACACCTACAATAATATTCTTATGTCTCGGCAAGTTGCTTTTAATAAACAGTGATTCATAATTGTATGATGGGTATAATATAAATATATCATTGCGTATTTCATATTCAAAGTTGTCAGCGACCAATAGACCAACAGCTCCACCCTTTTCTTCTTGGCGACTAGAATGTATAAATGAATAACCAAACACATTGAATAATAGTGGCGTACTGTCATTAATCAAAGTTTCAAAGAAATCTATAAATAAAGTACAGATAAAATTGGATAAAGCATTAAAATGTATGTTTAAAATACGGGAATTAAAATGTAAAATACTAAAATGATAGTCAATGTTACTGAATTCAGTCGTAAAATCCTTATCAATATAATATTTACAGTTCAGAAACCTAATGAAATGAAACTCATCTTCTTTTTCGGATAAATAGTTTAAATAATTGATATCTGTGTAAGTATCTGTAGTATTACTACCAAATATTAAATGAAGTTCGTCATTATTCAAGTCTTGAATAGGAAATGAAGAATGAGTACAGAGTGGGTTATTAATGTAGACAAATGCTTATGTTCCCTATAACGCTCATTTCATGTATTTTAGTACCGGAGAAAAAAAGAAGTCAGTCACTCACTAGTGTCTGACAGTAAAGTCTAGAAAGTAGAAGTGTTTCCTTACATAATTTGAATACAAGGACACTACTAACGTTTAAGTTTCACAAATAGGACATACGTGACATAATTCATCATTTCAACATTCAATTGAAAATTGTGACATGATCCCATCATCTGATCGAAAAACTAAAAGCACCGTTTTTATAGCCCATGGTCTCAGCTATAACATATCCAAATTTGGGAGAAAACAAAGCACAAATGAGCGAGATAGTGCTGAAAGATGGATGCGATGTAGATTCATAGTGTGGACAAAATTCACCCTCCATAGACATAACACGCAAATGACGAAAATTTTGACATGTGGCCTTTAATTGAATTTTTGACTATGATGACATCATTTAAATGAAAATTGGTGTAAACTGATCTCAAAGACGATTGCCTCGGCTACAACATATTAAAATCTAGAAGAGAATCGATGAATATTAAGAGAAATACACTAAATTGTCCATAAACATAATGACGTCATAATATGCATTTTTGTATTTTTGACTTCCAAGGCCATTATGATGACGTCAAGATGTACTTAATGGCCAAATGAGATATGAAATCATACCTTCGACTCATACTCTATCTAAATATGGAAAACAAATTGGCAGTCCTTATTCATATCAATGGACTTTTTATGGGCATGTTTTTGCCCATATACGCTATGTAATACAAAAATCGCGCGTGCGGACGGTTATCTTGAACGGACGCTCATTCCGTTATTAATAGTGATAAAGAGATAAACTTGGTATCAAATTGTTCGGAAAATTATGAGGAATATTCGGTCAAAAGCTTTTGCGGAGAAATTATTTTTCGTTCGGCCGTGACGAACGAAAACGTCCAAAAATGCGTGTTTTGCGCGATTTTTTATGAAATGCTTATAATGGCCTGAAACGTATGCAAAAAAAATTTAAGACGATTTTGAGCAATTTTGAATTTTACGCGCGCATTAACGCGCGCACCTACGCGTACGCGCATTTTTGCGCGCATTTATTGATCTGAAATTGACCCGACAAATATTGACCTTGATTATGACAAATATGAATGAGAAATGGCTTTCTGTTATGAAGATATGATCATAAGTTGATTTTCACAAAATGGCGTCTGGATGACGTCACGATGACTTTGAGTCTTTGAAAAGTCACGCAGTTCTAAGTTAGACTAAGATCTATCACCATGGCAAGTTTCATGACAATGGCTTTATTCAATCTTGAGATATCCTGCGAACAAAATCGAGGAAGAATAATAAAAGAAAAAAAAAAAAAAAAGAAAATCTTGACGAAATCAATAGGTGATACGTTGACTTCGTTACGTATCACCTAACTAGACTTTAATTCGTCACTTTGACGAATTAGGTGATACGTATGCTCATGTGTAACATAATGAAGAACGCATTTTCACGATTTATCTTTCGTTTACTACTCCATTATGGTCTATTCATGAGTCAAGTTTCAACTGTAGGGCAGAGGGAGACAGACCAAGTTAATAAGAGGGAGGCAAGGCAAGGCAAGATAGAGAGAGAGAGAGAGAGGGAGAGGGTGAAAGAGAAGAGAGATAGATAGATGCAGAGACAGACCAAAAAAGGAGAGGGGCAGAACATGAGCGGAAGAGGGAAAAGAGCAAGAGAGAGAGAGAGAGGAGAGAGATAGATAGATGCAATTGAGAACAATGCCTTCCAGATGACCATGAATAAAAGTGGTATAGCGCCCCCTTCAGGTATTCGATTGAGGATTGTTATATATAATAATTGACATGTCACCTATGTTTGAATTTTTGACTATGATAACGTCATGATAATTCTTAGATAGTCTTCATAATTATTGTGGAAACTTGTTTCAGCTACAACATACTCAAAAATCAACAAAATCCAAGCAGAAATAACGGCGATATTGCTCGCAAAAGACAGGAATGTAGACTCCAGATTTGAGAAAAAAGTCACCTCCCATAGGGATTACATGCAAAAAGTAATGGATTAGGTGAAAATAGGGAAATAATAACGTAAAAAGGGTTGTTTATGACATTATTTGCGATTCTACGTGTTTAAATAATCAAAGGAGATGGTACAGTGAAGGTCAAAAGGAAAAAAAAAGTGAAGAAAAAAATTGTTGGAGACACCCGGACTCGAACCACGGATCTCGAGGTTGGAAGTCAAGTGCGTTACCGATATACCAAAACATCTCCCATAGCGATTACACGTAAACGGGAAATGGAATTCTGAAATCCTACTTTGCAAGTGAAATATAAGCATGATCCCGGCATCTAATCGAAAAATAAAGGGCACACTTGTGATAGCTCATTTTCTCAACTACAACATATCCGAAGCTCAGCGAAAACGAAGCTAAAACAACGGAGATTTTGCTCGCGAAACACAGGAGTGTAGAATCCAGTTTTGAGAAAAAGTCATGTCCCATAGAGAATACACGCAAAATGTGAAAAATTGACATGCCTCCTTTAATCGCAAAAATACACCATGATACTTTTGTCAAAAATAAAAATTGTGAATACTGCATTTGTAGAAAATTTTCTCACCTAAAACATATCAAAATTTGAAAGAAAATTAATCGATATCGACAGAGATACAATCAATTTTCCAAAAATATGCTGACGTCATAATATGCAAATTGAAATTTTGAGTTTGGAGGCCATTATGATGATGTCATGAGTTACTTGAGGATCAAATGAGACATGAAATCATATCTCCGACTCATAATCTATCGAAATATGAAAAAAATATTGGGATTTCCTATCTATTCTAAAGAGTTACAATTAATTTTATATAGGCATGTTTTTGCCCATGTATTGTGGATAAAGATAACGCAAATCCGCGCGTGCTGTCAACTTTGACGGACGCTCATTGTGTTAATAAAAGGTGAACAAATTATCAAAATGCTTGGAAAAATGTACCAAATATGATGACAGAAAAAAATCGGCGATTCTATGTTGCAAAATGCCAGTACGCGCGAAAACGCGCGCGCATGCACGTGCGCGTAATTTTTTTATCAAATGCTCCATATGGCCTGAAACGTATGTAAAAAAAATTTGGGATGATTTGGAGCATTTTTTAAAATTTCGCGCGCGTAAACGCGCGGACAAAAGCGTACGCGCATTTTTGCGCGCATTTTTTGACCTGAAATTGATCGGACCGATATTGACCTTGATCATGATAAATATGAATGAGAAATGGATTTCCGTTTTGAAGATATGATCATAAGTTGATTTTCACAAAATGGCGCCTGGATGACGTCACGATAATTTTGAGTCTTTGAAAAGTCACGCAGTTCTAAGTTAGATTAAGATCTATCATCATTGAAAGTTTCATGACAATGGCTTTATTCAATCTTGAGATATCCTGCGAACAAATTCGAGGAAGAATAATAATAAATAATAATAAATAAATAACAATCTTGACGAAATCAAAAGGTGATACGTAGACTTCGTTACGTATCACCTAACTAGACTTTAATTCGTCACTTAGACGAATTAGGTGATACGTATGATAATGGTTTACATAACGAATAATGCATTACCAGATATCTTATTATTTTATGAAATGCTTCTCCCATTAAGATATATCCATATGTCAAGATTAAATTGTGTTTCCTTGATCATCATGGATCTAGGGAAGATAGATTGAGACAATATATGACCATTGACCCTGCGCAGTAACCAGTTACACCTTTAACTCTAATTTACATCATGAAGAACACATTTTGACGATTTTATCTTATTTAAAGATATGAAAATTTAATTGATAAATGATTATCATCATTATGATAATGATGATCATGATGATCATGATGAAGATCATGATCATGAGCGGGATCCTGACATCTTATTGAGGGGTGATTTTGATAGCACAAAGTCTCAGCTACAACATACTCAAAAATCAACAAAATCCAAGCAGAAATAACGGCGATATTGCTCGCAAAAGACAGGAATGTAGACTCCAGATTTGAGAAAAAGTCATCTCCCATAGGGATTACACGCAAAAAGTAATGGATTAAGTGAAAATAGGGTAATAATAAAGTAAAAAGGGTTATTTATGACATTATTTGCGATTCTACGTGTTTAAATAATCAAAGGAGATGGTACAGTGAAGGTCAAAAGGAAAAAAAAGTGAAGCAAAAAATTGTTGGAGACACCCGGACTCGAACCAGGGATCTCGAGGTTGGAAGTCAAGTGCGTTACCGATATACCAAAACATCTCCCATAGCGATTACACGTAAACGGGAAATGGAATTCTGAAATCCTACTTTGCAAGTGAAATATGAGCATGATCCCGGCATCTAATCGAAAAATAAAGGGCACACTTGTGATAGCTCATTGTCTCAGCTACAACATATTCGAAGCTCAGCGAAAATGAAGCTAAAACAACGGAGATTTTGCTCGCGAAAGACAGGAGTGTAAAATCCAGTTTTGAGAAAAAGTCATGTCCCATAGAGAATACACGCAAAATGTGAAAAATTGACATGCCTCCTTTAATCGCAAAAATACACCATGATAATTTTGTCCAAAATAAAAATTGTGAATACTGCATTTGTAGAAAAATGTCTCAGCTAGAACATATCAAAATTTGAAAGAAAATTAATCGATATGTACAGAGATACAATCAATTTTCCAAAAATATGCTGACGTCATAATATGCAAATTGAAATTTTGAGTTTGGAGGCCATTATGATGACGTCATAAGTTAATTGAGGATCAAATGAGACATGAAATCATATCTCCGACTCATAATCTATCTAAATATGAAAAAATATTAGGAGTTTTTATCTATTATAAAGAGTTACAATTAATTTTATATGGGCATGTTTTTGCCAATGTATTGTGGATAAAGATAACGCAAATCCGCGCGTGCTGTCAACTTTGACGGACGCTCATTGCGTTAATAAAAGGTGAACAAATTATCAAAATGCTTGGAAAAATGTACCAAATATGATGACAGAAAAAAATCGGCGATTCTATGTTGCAAAATGCCAGTACGCGCGAAAACGCGCGCGCATGGGCGTGTGCGTAATTTTTTTATCAAATGCTCCATATGGCCTGAAACGTATGTAAAAAAAATTTGGGATGATTTAGAGCATTTAAAAAAAATTCGCGCGCGTAAACGCGCGGACAAAAGCGTACGCGCATTTTTGCGCGCATTTTTTGACTTGAAATTGACCAGACGGATATTGATCATATTCATGATAAATATGAATGAAAAATTACTTTCCGTTATGAAGATATGATCATAAGTTGATTTTTACAAAATGGCGCCTGGATGACGTCACGATAATTTTGAGTCTGTGAAAAGTCACGCAGTTCTAAGTTAGACTAAGATCTATCATCATTAAAAGTTTCATGACAATGGCTTTATTCAATCTTGAGATATCCTGCGAACAAAATCGAGGAAGAATAATAAAATAAAAAATAAAGAAAATCTTGACGAAATCAATAGGTGATACGTAGACTTCGTTACGTATCACCTAATAAATAAATAACAATCTTGACGAAATCAAAAGGTGATACGTTGACTTCGTTACGTATCACCTAATGATTCCTTCAAAATTTGCAATTTCAACTTTCGATCGAAAATTTTAACATGATCCCAACATCTGATTAAAAAACAAAGTCACCCTTTTTTATAGCCCATGGTCTCAGCTATAACATACCCAAATTTGGGAGAGAATAGAGCACAAATGAGCGAGATAGTGCTGAAAGATTGATGTGATGTAGATTCATAATGTGAACGAAATTCACCCTCCATAGACATAACACGCAAATGACGAAAATTCTGACATGTGGCCTTTAATTGAATTTTTTTACTATGATGACATCATTAAAATGAAAATTGGTGCAGAATAATCTCAAAGACGATTGCCTCGGCTACAACATATTAAAATCTAGAAGAGAATCGATGAATATTAAGAGAAATACACTAAATTTTCCATAAACATAATGACGTCATAATATGCATTTTTGTATTTTTGACTTCCAAGGCCATTATGATGACGTCAAGATGTACTTAATGGCCAAATGAGATATGAAATCATACCTTCAACTCATACTCTATCTAAATATGATAAAAAATTGGCAGTCCTTATTCATATCAATGGACTTTTTATGGGCATGTTTTTGCCCGTATATGCTATGTATTACAAAAATCGCGCGTGCGGACGGTTATCTTGAACGGACGCCCATTCCGTTATTAATAATGATAAAGAGATAAACTTGGTATCAAATTGTTCGGAAAATTATGAGGAATATCCTGTCAAAAGTTTTTGCGGAGGAATTATTTTTCGTTCGGCCGTGACGAACGAAAACGTCCAAAAATGCGTGTTTTGCGCGATTTTTTATGAAATGCTTATAATGGCCTGAAACGTATGCAAAAAAAATTTAAGACGATTTTGAGCAATTTTAAATTTTACGCGCGCATTAACGCGCGCACCTACGCGTACGCGCATTTTTGCGCGCATTTATTGATCTGAAATTGACCCGACAAATATTGACCTTGATCATGACAAATATGAATGAGAAATGGCTTTCTGTTATGAAGATATGATCATAAGTTGATTTTCACAAAATGGCGTCTGGATGACGTCACGATGATTTTGAGTCTTTGAAAAGTCACGCAGTTCTAAGTTAGACTAAGATCTATCATCATTGAAAGATTCATGATTATGGCTTTATTCAGTCTTGAGATATCCTGCGAACAAATTCGAGGAAGAATAATAATAAATAATAATAAATAAATAACAATCTTGACGAAATCAAAAGGTGATACGTTGACTTCGTTACGTATCACCTAATAATAAATAATAACAATCTTGACGAAATCAAAAGGTGATACGTTGACTTCGTTACGTATCACCTAATGATTCCTTCAAAATTTGCAATTTCAACTTTCGATCGAAAATTGTAACATGATCCCAACATCTGATTAAAAAACAAAGTCACCCTTTTTTATAGCCCATGGTCTCAGCTATAACATACCCAAATTTGGGAGAAAACAGAGCACAAATAAGAAAGATAGTGCTCATAGATGAATGCCATGTAGATTCATGATGTGAACAAAATTCACCTTCCATAGACATAACACGCAAATGACGAAAATTCTGACACGTGGCCTTTAATTGAATTTTTTACTATGATGACATCATTTAAATGAAAATTGGTGTAGAATGATCTCGAAGACGATTGCCTCGGCTACAACATATTAAAATCTAGAAGAGAATCGATGAATATTAAGAGAAATACACTAAATTTTCCATAAACATAATGACGTCATAATATGCATTTTTGTATTTTTGACTTCCAAGGCCATTATGATGACGTCAAGATGTACTTAATGGCCAAATGAGATATGAAATCATACCTTCGACTCATACTCTATCTAAATATGAAAAAAAAATAGGCAGTCCTTATTCATATCATTGGACTTTTTATGGGCATGTTTTTGCCCGTATGTGCTATGTATTACAAAAATCGCGCGTGCGGACGGTTATCTTGAACGGACGCTCATTCCGTTATTAATAGTGATAAAGAGATAAACTTGGTATCAAATTGTTCGGAAAATTATGAGGAATATCCTGTCAAAAGTTTTTGCGGAGGAATTATTTTTCGTTCGGCCGTGACGAACGAAAACGTCCAAAAATGCGTGTTTTGCGCGATTTTTTATGAAATGCTTATTATGGCCTGAAACGTATGCAAAAAAAATTTAAGACGATTTTGAGCAATTTTAAATTTTACGCGCGCATTAACGCGCGCACCTACGCGTACGCGCATTTTTGCGCGCATTTATTGATCTGAAATTGACCCGATAAATATTGACCTTGATCATGACAAATATGAATGAGAAATGGCTTTCTGTTATGAAGATATGATCATAAGTTGATTTTCACAAAATGGCGTCTGGATGACGTCACGATGACTTTGAGTCTTTGAAAAGTCAGGCAGTTCTAAGTTAGACTAAGATCTATCATCATTGAAAGATTCATGATTATGGCTTTATTCAGTCTTGAGATATCCTGCGAACAAATTCGAGGAAGAATAATAATAAATAACTAGACTTTAATTCGTCACTTTGACGAATTAGGTGATACGTGCTATTTTGTTATCATGAAAGTGTGCCGATGATGATCTAATGATAATGATCATAAATACGATAAAGACCATGATTAAGAGTGGTATAGCGCCCCCTTCAGGTATTCGATAGAGATTTGTAGAATCAGGATTTCAGAAAAAGTCGCCTAACACGCAAACTAAGAAAATTCTGACATGTCACCTTTAATTGAAATTTTCACTATGATGATGTCATCGAAATGATAAATGATGTACGTCAATATTGTAGATATTTTATTAGCTACACCGTATCAACATTTTGGAGAACACAGAATACCAATAAGCTAGATAGTGCTCAAAGATCAATGTCATAAAGATTCATGATGTGAACGAAATTCACCTTCCTTAGGCATAACATGCAAATTAAGAAAATTCTGAAATGTGGCCTTTAATTGAATTTTGTACTATGATAACGTCAATGAAATAAAAAGTAGTGTGTATAATCGTGAAGGCAATTGCCTCAACTACAAGATACCGCAATTTGGAAGAAAATCGGTCAATATTATGAGAAATACACTAAATTTTCAAAAAATATAATGACGTCATAATATACAATTTTGTATTTTGACTTCCAAGGCCATTATGATGACGTCAAGATGTATTTAATGGCCAGATGAGCTATGAAATCATATCTCCGACTCATACTCTATTAAAATATGAAAAAACTTGGCAGTCCTTATTCATCCCAATGGACTTTTTATAGGCATATTTTTGCCCATATATGCTATGTAATACATGACCTCGCGCGCGCGCGGATATTTATTTTGGACGGACGCTCATTCCGTTATTAATTGTGATAAAGAGATGAACATGGTATAAAAATGCTTGGAAGAATGTGCCAAACATGATGACAAAGAAAATTTGGCGATTATATGTTGCAAAATGCCAGAACGCGCAAAAAACGCGCGCGCATGGGCGTTTTAGTGATTTTTTGTCAAATGCTCCATATGGCTTGAAACGTATGCAAAAAAAATTGGGAATGATTTTGAGCATTTTAAATTTGTGCGCGCACGTAAACGCGCGCACGAACGCGTACGCGCAGATTTGCGCACGTTTTTTTATCTGAAATTGACCGGAAGGATATTGATCTTGTTCATGATAAATATGAATGAAAAATTACTTTCCGTTATGAAGATATGATCATAAGTTGATTTTTACAAAATGGCGTCTGGATGACGCCACGATAATTTTGAGTCCTTGAAAAGTCATGCAGTTCTAAGTTAGACAAAGATCTATCATCATGGCAAGTTTCATGAAAATGGCTTTAGCCATTCTTGAGATATCCTGCGAACAAAATTGAGGAAGAATAATAATAATTTCTTCTATACAGACACAAAATAAATACTAGACTTTAATTCGTCACTTTGACGAATTAGGTGATACGATCTATTTTGTTATCATGAAAGTGTGCCGATGATGATCTCATGATAACGATCTTAAATACGATAAAGACCATGATTAAGAGTGGTATAGCGCCCCCTTCAGGTATTCGATAGAGAGTTGTATCATGAGGATTTCAGAAAAAGTTGCCTAACACGCTACCTAAGAAAATTCTGACATGTCGCCTTTATTTGAAATTTTCACTATGATGATGTCATCGTAATGATAAATGATGTACGTCAATATTGTAGATAATTTATTAGCTACACCGTATCAAAATTTTGGAGAACATAGAGTACAAATAAGCTAAATAGTGCTCAAAGATCAATGTCATGAAGATTCATGATGTGAACGAAATTCACCTTCCTTAGGCATAACAGGCAAATTAGGAAAATTCTAAAATGTGGCCTTTAATTGAATTTTGTACTATGATGACGTCAATAAAATCAAAAGCAGTGTGTATTGATCTTGTAGGCAATTGCCTAAGCTACAAGATACTGCAATTTGGAAGAAAATCAGTCAATATTATAAGAAATACACTAAATTTTCCATAAATATAATGACGTCATAATATGCAATTTTGTATTTTGACTTTCAAGGCCATTATGATGACGTCAAGATGTATTTAATGGCCTAATAAGATATGAAATCATATCTCCGACTCATACTCAATCTAAATGTGAAAAAAATTTGGCAGTCCTTATTCATCCCAATGGACTTTTTATAGGCATGTTTTTGCCCATATATACTATGTAATACATGAGCTCGCGCACACGGATATTTATCTTGAACGGACGCTCATTCCGTTATTAATAGTGATAAAGAGATGAACATGGTATCAAAATGCTTGGAAAAATGTGCCAAACATGATGACAGAGAAAATTTGGCGATTATATGTTGCAAAATGCCAGAACGCGCAAAAAACGCGCGCGCATGCACGTTTGAGTGATTTTTTGTCAAATGCTCCATATGGCTTGAAACGTATGCAAAAAAATTTGGGAATGATTTGGAGCATTTTAAATTTTTGCGCGCACGTAACCGCGCGCACGAACGCGTACGCGCGGATTTGCGCACGTTTTTTTATCTGAAATCGACCGGAAGGATATTGATCTTATTCATGATAAATATGAATGAAAAATTACTTTCCGTTATAAAGATATGATCATAAGTTGATTTTCACAAAATGGCGCCTGGATGACGTCACGATAATTTTGAGTCTTTGAAAAGTCATGCAGTTCTAAGTTAGACTAAGATCTATCATCATGGCAAGTTTCATGATAATGGCTTAAGCCATTCTTGAGATATTCTGCGAACAAAATTGAGGAAGAATAATAATAATTTCTTCTATACAGACACAAAATAAATACTAGACTTTAATTCGTCACTTTGACGAATTAGGTGATACGTATGCTCATGTGTAACATAATGAAGAACGCATTTTCACGATTTATCTTTCGTTTACTACTCCATTATGGTCTATTCATGAGTCAAGTTTCAACTGTAGGGCAGAGGGAGACAGACCAAGTTAATAAGAGGGAGGCAAGGCAAGGCAAGATAGAGAGAGAGAGAGAGAGGGAGAGGGTGAAAGAGAAGAGAGATAGATAGATGCAGAGACAGACCAAAAAAGGAGAGGGGCAGAACATGAGCGGAAGAGGGAAAAGAGCAAGAGAGAGAGAGAGAGGAGAGAGATAGATAGATGCAATTGAGAACAATGCCTTCCAGATGACCATGAATAAAAGTGGTATAGCGCCCCCTTCAGGTATTCGATTGAGGATTGTTATATATAATAATTGACATGTCACCTATGTTTGAATTTTTGACTATGATAACGTCATGATAATTCTTAGATAGTCTTCATAATTATTGTGGAAACTTGTTTCAGCTACAACATACTCAAAAATCAACAAAATCCAAGCAGAAATAACGGCGATATTGCTCGCAAAAGACAGGAATGTAGACTCCAGATTTGAGAAAAAAGTCACCTCCCATAGGGATTACATGCAAAAAGTAATGGATTAGGTGAAAATAGGGAAATAATAACGTAAAAAGGGTTGTTTATGACATTATTTGCGATTCTACGTGTTTAAATAATCAAAGGAGATGGTACAGTGAAGGTCAAAAGGAAAAAAAAAGTGAAGAAAAAAATTGTTGGAGACACCCGGACTCGAACCACGGATCTCGAGGTTGGAAGTCAAGTGCGTTACCGATATACCAAAACATCTCCCATAGCGATTACACGTAAACGGGAAATGGAATTCTGAAATCCTACTTTGCAAGTGAAATATAAGCATGATCCCGGCATCTAATCGAAAAATAAAGGGCACACTTGTGATAGCTCATTTTCTCAACTACAACATATCCGAAGCTCAGCGAAAACGAAGCTAAAACAACGGAGATTTTGCTCGCGAAACACAGGAGTGTAGAATCCAGTTTTGAGAAAAAGTCATGTCCCATAGAGAATACACGCAAAATGTGAAAAATTGACATGCCTCCTTTAATCGCAAAAATACACCATGATACTTTTGTCAAAAATAAAAATTGTGAATACTGCATTTGTAGAAAATTTTCTCACCTAAAACATATCAAAATTTGAAAGAAAATTAATCGATATCGACAGAGATACAATCAATTTTCCAAAAATATGCTGACGTCATAATATGCAAATTGAAATTTTGAGTTTGGAGGCCATTATGATGATGTCATGAGTTACTTGAGGATCAAATGAGACATGAAATCATATCTCCGACTCATAATCTATCGAAATATGAAAAAAATATTGGGATTTCCTATCTATTCTAAAGAGTTACAATTAATTTTATATAGGCATGTTTTTGCCCATGTATTGTGGATAAAGATAACGCAAATCCGCGCGTGCTGTCAACTTTGACGGACGCTCATTGTGTTAATAAAAGGTGAACAAATTATCAAAATGCTTGGAAAAATGTACCAAATATGATGACAGAAAAAAATCGGCGATTCTATGTTGCAAAATGCCAGTACGCGCGAAAACGCGCGCGCATGCACGTGCGCGTAATTTTTTTATCAAATGCTCCATATGGCCTGAAACGTATGTAAAAAAAATTTGGGATGATTTGGAGCATTTTTTAAAATTTCGCGCGCGTAAACGCGCGGACAAAAGCGTACGCGCATTTTTGCGCGCATTTTTTGACCTGAAATTGATCGGACCGATATTGACCTTGATCATGATAAATATGAATGAGAAATGGATTTCCGTTTTGAAGATATGATCATAAGTTGATTTTCACAAAATGGCGCCTGGATGACGTCACGATAATTTTGAGTCTTTGAAAAGTCACGCAGTTCTAAGTTAGATTAAGATCTATCATCATTGAAAGTTTCATGACAATGGCTTTATTCAATCTTGAGATATCCTGCGAACAAATTCGAGGAAGAATAATAATAAATAATAATAAATAAATAACAATCTTGACGAAATCAAAAGGTGATACGTAGACTTCGTTACGTATCACCTAACTAGACTTTAATTCGTCACTTAGACGAATTAGGTGATACGTATGATAATGGTTTACATAACGAATAATGCATTACCAGATATCTTATTATTTTATGAAATGCTTCTCCCATTAAGATATATCCATATGTCAAGATTAAATTGTGTTTCCTTGATCATCATGGATCTAGGGAAGATAGATTGAGACAATATATGACCATTGACCCTGCGCAGTAACCAGTTACACCTTTAACTCTAATTTACATCATGAAGAACACATTTTGACGATTTTATCTTATTTAAAGATATGAAAATTTAATTGATAAATGATTATCATCATTATGATAATGATGATCATGATGATCATGATGAAGATCATGATCATGAGCGGGATCCTGACATCTTATTGAGGGGTGATTTTGATAGCACAAAGTCTCAGCTACAACATACTCAAAAATCAACAAAATCCAAGCAGAAATAACGGCGATATTGCTCGCAAAAGACAGGAATGTAGACTCCAGATTTGAGAAAAAGTCATCTCCCATAGGGATTACACGCAAAAAGTAATGGATTAAGTGAAAATAGGGTAATAATAAAGTAAAAAGGGTTATTTATGACATTATTTGCGATTCTACGTGTTTAAATAATCAAAGGAGATGGTACAGTGAAGGTCAAAAGGAAAAAAAAGTGAAGCAAAAAATTGTTGGAGACACCCGGACTCGAACCAGGGATCTCGAGGTTGGAAGTCAAGTGCGTTACCGATATACCAAAACATCTCCCATAGCGATTACACGTAAACGGGAAATGGAATTCTGAAATCCTACTTTGCAAGTGAAATATGAGCATGATCCCGGCATCTAATCGAAAAATAAAGGGCACACTTGTGATAGCTCATTGTCTCAGCTACAACATATTCGAAGCTCAGCGAAAATGAAGCTAAAACAACGGAGATTTTGCTCGCGAAAGACAGGAGTGTAAAATCCAGTTTTGAGAAAAAGTCATGTCCCATAGAGAATACACGCAAAATGTGAAAAATTGACATGCCTCCTTTAATCGCAAAAATACACCATGATAATTTTGTCCAAAATAAAAATTGTGAATACTGCATTTGTAGAAAAATGTCTCAGCTAGAACATATCAAAATTTGAAAGAAAATTAATCGATATGTACAGAGATACAATCAATTTTCCAAAAATATGCTGACGTCATAATATGCAAATTGAAATTTTGAGTTTGGAGGCCATTATGATGACGTCATAAGTTAATTGAGGATCAAATGAGACATGAAATCATATCTCCGACTCATAATCTATCTAAATATGAAAAAATATTAGGAGTTTTTATCTATTATAAAGAGTTACAATTAATTTTATATGGGCATGTTTTTGCCAATGTATTGTGGATAAAGATAACGCAAATCCGCGCGTGCTGTCAACTTTGACGGACGCTCATTGCGTTAATAAAAGGTGAACAAATTATCAAAATGCTTGGAAAAATGTACCAAATATGATGACAGAAAAAAATCGGCGATTCTATGTTGCAAAATGCCAGTACGCGCGAAAACGCGCGCGCATGGGCGTGTGCGTAATTTTTTTATCAAATGCTCCATATGGCCTGAAACGTATGTAAAAAAAATTTGGGATGATTTAGAGCATTTAAAAAAAATTCGCGCGCGTAAACGCGCGGACAAAAGCGTACGCGCATTTTTGCGCGCATTTTTTGACTTGAAATTGACCAGACGGATATTGATCATATTCATGATAAATATGAATGAAAAATTACTTTCCGTTATGAAGATATGATCATAAGTTGATTTTTACAAAATGGCGCCTGGATGACGTCACGATAATTTTGAGTCTGTGAAAAGTCACGCAGTTCTAAGTTAGACTAAGATCTATCATCATTAAAAGTTTCATGACAATGGCTTTATTCAATCTTGAGATATCCTGCGAACAAAATCGAGGAAGAATAATAAAATAAAAAATAAAGAAAATCTTGACGAAATCAATAGGTGATACGTAGACTTCGTTACGTATCACCTAATAAATAAATAACAATCTTGACGAAATCAAAAGGTGATACGTTGACTTCGTTACGTATCACCTAATGATTCCTTCAAAATTTGCAATTTCAACTTTCGATCGAAAATTTTAACATGATCCCAACATCTGATTAAAAAACAAAGTCACCCTTTTTTATAGCCCATGGTCTCAGCTATAACATACCCAAATTTGGGAGAGAATAGAGCACAAATGAGCGAGATAGTGCTGAAAGATTGATGTGATGTAGATTCATAATGTGAACGAAATTCACCCTCCATAGACATAACACGCAAATGACGAAAATTCTGACATGTGGCCTTTAATTGAATTTTTTTACTATGATGACATCATTAAAATGAAAATTGGTGCAGAATAATCTCAAAGACGATTGCCTCGGCTACAACATATTAAAATCTAGAAGAGAATCGATGAATATTAAGAGAAATACACTAAATTTTCCATAAACATAATGACGTCATAATATGCATTTTTGTATTTTTGACTTCCAAGGCCATTATGATGACGTCAAGATGTACTTAATGGCCAAATGAGATATGAAATCATACCTTCAACTCATACTCTATCTAAATATGATAAAAAATTGGCAGTCCTTATTCATATCAATGGACTTTTTATGGGCATGTTTTTGCCCGTATATGCTATGTATTACAAAAATCGCGCGTGCGGACGGTTATCTTGAACGGACGCCCATTCCGTTATTAATAATGATAAAGAGATAAACTTGGTATCAAATTGTTCGGAAAATTATGAGGAATATCCTGTCAAAAGTTTTTGCGGAGGAATTATTTTTCGTTCGGCCGTGACGAACGAAAACGTCCAAAAATGCGTGTTTTGCGCGATTTTTTATGAAATGCTTATAATGGCCTGAAACGTATGCAAAAAAAATTTAAGACGATTTTGAGCAATTTTAAATTTTACGCGCGCATTAACGCGCGCACCTACGCGTACGCGCATTTTTGCGCGCATTTATTGATCTGAAATTGACCCGACAAATATTGACCTTGATCATGACAAATATGAATGAGAAATGGCTTTCTGTTATGAAGATATGATCATAAGTTGATTTTCACAAAATGGCGTCTGGATGACGTCACGATGATTTTGAGTCTTTGAAAAGTCACGCAGTTCTAAGTTAGACTAAGATCTATCATCATTGAAAGATTCATGATTATGGCTTTATTCAGTCTTGAGATATCCTGCGAACAAATTCGAGGAAGAATAATAATAAATAATAATAAATAAATAACAATCTTGACGAAATCAAAAGGTGATACGTTGACTTCGTTACGTATCACCTAATAATAAATAATAACAATCTTGACGAAATCAAAAGGTGATACGTTGACTTCGTTACGTATCACCTAATGATTCCTTCAAAATTTGCAATTTCAACTTTCGATCGAAAATTGTAACATGATCCCAACATCTGATTAAAAAACAAAGTCACCCTTTTTTATAGCCCATGGTCTCAGCTATAACATACCCAAATTTGGGAGAAAACAGAGCACAAATAAGAAAGATAGTGCTCATAGATGAATGCCATGTAGATTCATGATGTGAACAAAATTCACCTTCCATAGACATAACACGCAAATGACGAAAATTCTGACACGTGGCCTTTAATTGAATTTTTTACTATGATGACATCATTTTAAATGAAAATTGGTGTAGAATGATCTCGAAGACGATTGCCTCGGCTACAACATATTAAAATCTAGAAGAGAATCGATGAATATTAAGAGAAATACACTAAATTTTCCATAAACATAATGACGTCATAATATGCATTTTTGTATTTTTGACTTCCAAGGCCATTATGATGACGTCAAGATGTACTTAATGGCCAAATGAGATATGAAATCATACCTTCGACTCATACTCTATCTAAATATGAAAAAAAAATAGGCAGTCCTTATTCATATCATTGGACTTTTTATGGGCATGTTTTTGCCCGTATGTGCTATGTATTACAAAAATCGCGCGTGCGGACGGTTATCTTGAACGGACGCTCATTCCGTTATTAATAGTGATAAAGAGATAAACTTGGTATCAAATTGTTCGGAAAATTATGAGGAATATCCTGTCAAAAGTTTTTGCGGAGGAATTATTTTTCGTTCGGCCGTGACGAACGAAAACGTCCAAAAATGCGTGTTTTGCGCGATTTTTTATGAAATGCTTATTATGGCCTGAAACGTATGCAAAAAAAATTTAAGACGATTTTGAGCAATTTTAAATTTTACGCGCGCATTAACGCGCGCACCTACGCGTACGCGCATTTTTGCGCGC